>CM060591.1:9465585-9661579 GCA_030578255.1 Tiaroga cobitis | reverse complement strand
TACAAGCTATTCATAATTGAACATAGTTCAACTACAGTCAAGCTGCTCTTTTGAAATAGTAAATACGCTAAGCAAACAATACAAGCTAATTACCTATTCAAGCAAACAACATCCTTGAATAGATATATATTAAAACTATATATATACAGTATGTGTATATATATATAATCTTTATAACATTGAATATCATTTACAATTTTAAACAATTTATAATTTAAAGGTGAAGTACGTGATTTTTGAAAAACTGTTAAAGTGGTTTGGACCGAGCACCACAACAAACTTGTAGCCAATCAGCAGTAGGGGGCGTGTCCACTCATGATGGAGGAGGAGAGAGAGAGCGAGAGGGAGATTTGAAGAAAGACCGTAGAAAGTGTGATGGCTGAGAGACATTACAAAAGAAAAAATCTCAGAGGAATATCACTGGAAAAAGAATGATCAGACCAGAGCTTTAGCAGCCACGTTAATATAAGAAAAGCTCTCCAGCGCAGGAGAGACCAACGCGGGAAGGCCTTGTTTCTGTGAGTAGCATTGGTTTTGAGTTTGTATTGCTGGTGACTAACAGCAAACTCTGTATATACTTTTGTGTAATGTACGTAAATTTTTTGTTCTTTATTTTCTGCAAAGCTTTATTTTGCTTTGCTTCTGCTATGACAAAGAAACATCCACTCTTGAGATTCTCAGAAATCGCTTACTGTACCTTTAACATGGTTTATAATTTAGTATAATTTAGTAAATCAGTATGGTTTTGATTGAATCTCAGTTACAATCAACTTGAAAATTACACTAAAAATGAATAAAACAAAGAAATTGGCTAAATTTAAAATAATATTTAAATAATACTAAAATAACACTATGTTGCTGGTCACCACTATTATAATATTTATTAATATTTTAAATTAACTTTTGTCATTTTAATAGTAACTTTGTGTCCTTTTTCATTGTGCTTTTGTCAGTTTTTTTTTTATTTCTATTTGTCTTTGATTCAGTGTTAGTTTTTTTTTCAGGTTTTTTTACTTTGTTTAGTTCTAAAATTTAATTTCAGTTAGTTGGCTCTAATTTTAATCTCATATGTAAATTTGATTTCAGCAATTAACAAAAAAGGATTTGAAACAGTTTTAGTTAACAATGACAACACTTTATCACAACTAAATATTGTGCTATAATTATATATTTTCATTTAGTTGGATTCACTAGAATGAATCAAACTTTTCATCGCTACATATGAGAAAAAAAAAAACGTTTAGAAGGAATTGATTTACTAGAATGAATCGACTTTCAATTGCAGCATATTAAAGAGAGGACTCAGACTTTCTACCAAATTTAACATCACTGCTTTTTCCCAGTTACTCGCCAGCACTGCTGACCTTCCGTGCGCTCTGAGTCGCACGCCGTACCGGTCCGCTTTTCCTTGTACCGACAGCGCGTCCAGGAGCAACCACCCCTCTGACTTGTTTCCGCGTCAAACCCATTTACCCACTTGCGCAAACAGAGAGATGCTCGGGGTGATTCCTTTCTCCTCTCATTCATTATTTAGTCCAATTTGAATGTGAAATTGCTGAATTATTCACATTGTTACATGACCGTGCCCATCGTGGGCAACCTGTGAACGTTATTGCCTTTGATAAACTGTCAAAACAAAAGAGTTCCGCGCGGCGTAAATAATAAAGCTGACGATAACACCATGGCCAGGAGCGCTTGTTGTTTTGAGCTGAAGCGCGCCCGCGTACAGCAGCGTCTCCCTGTTGTCTCTTTTGCGTGTCTCGGAACATTCAGGGGGACTGAAGCCATGCTAATTTCATGCTAATTCCAGTAATATATGATAATTATCCGCATTAATGATGCAGGTTCGTTAGGCATGCTCTTCCTGCGCTGCCCTACAGGAAGTCTACAAAGGCTGCGCTCACCCTCAGCTCATGAAGTGATTGTGTGGCTGAAATGTTGAATTTATTGCTATTAGTACACGCTGTCAGAGACTTATTTGTGAGAGTTAATGTATGCAGGGGGACGTTTTCATCGCTTCTGCTGCTGTTCATTTTGCTGTTGATTTACTTTCAGGCTTGCTTTATGAAATCGTGCATGTTTTTCCTATTAATTATCGCTCATTGTATTAAGCGTGCTGGTCTGGGCTTGCAATAATCATAAACTGCATTTTATAGTGGGGTTAATTGCCAACCTAATTACAGCTTTTCTTGGCAAACCAAATGGCTTTCTAGACAGTAACACTGACTCCAAATCCAAAAGTCAGTTGTTGTTTTTCTTAGCTCGCTCTAGTGCCAAGATTGTTTTGAGACTCTAAATTGGAGCTTTTCTCTCGCTAAAGTCATTGCATCTTGCTGAATATTGTAGCCTGGGAGCAACAACACCGACCGTGAAGATGGCAGAAATGCATTTAAATGGCACCCACTCTCATCGCTTAGGTTTTGCTGGAGTTTGACCTTTGCTTTTTAAAACATTAGCTGCCTTCATTTCGGTCTATCTTTAGCAAGAAAGCAGGATCAACAAGATTAAATTAGTTCCTATTCCAACTTTCTTCATGAGTTCATGACCCTTTGCTCTGAGTGGTAAATGTTTGTGGATGTTAAATGTGGCCTTTGGGTGCATATGAATTCTTTATAAACTCATAAAGGAAGTTTGTTTATGTGTGAGTGATGTTCTCGCTAACCTCCGGGTCACAGGCTAGTTTATGAATAGTACACACCAGCAAAGCTCCAGAGTACAGCAAATGATCTTGATGTGTGCATATGTAATGCTAGCAGCCATGGGAGATATCTAAAATAATCAACGCAGCATACATTCATGACCGTAAGAGAGTGTGTGAGAGAGAGAGAGAGACGATTGTTTGCAGTGCATTGTGATGGCATGACCGAAGACTCTGAACAATCTCACATTCACAGCAGTTTCTCCTTGCTATCGGGAGACAATAGGACGGGCACACACTGTCTGTTTGGGATGTCTCTGGTTTCCCATGCAAAATGTTGGAGATGACCACAGGGGAGCAACACTGCAGGCAGAGTTTGAGTCGTTCCTCTGCCCTTGACTACAGAACTGCACTGCCTTTAGTGATCTGTGTGTGTGAAAGGCAAAGGCCCTGAGGTACACTGTGTGTTTGGCTTTCCTGCTATATGAGTGTGAGTATATTCCTCTGGCACAGCGCTCGTGTGTGTGTGTGTGTGTGTGTGTGTGTCCTGTAGGTGTGCTGTCTGTAGAGTGCCCTGTATGTCTCTCTGGCTTATAATCAACACTTTAAAATGTGTAAACGTGGGATTGTGCTCTAACATGTATTATGTGGTTTGTTTTATGTCAAAGCACAAGCAATATGAAATGCATCAACTCATGTCGAAAATTGACAGTCACTTAGGGTCATTAAGGGACTGTTCACAGAGAACGCGTTATTCTATTCCGCTACTTAATGTAAATGTAACATTTTCAGCAGCCATTACTCCAGAAATCATTCTGATTTGGTGCTCAAGAGAAATTTCTTATTATTATTATCAATGTTGAAAACAGCTGTGCTGATTAATTTGCTTCGTTGTTGTCAGGAAATGATAACGTTATTAACCAGTTTCAGGCTGAAAGGGATTTCATTTTTTACGTTCTGCAAATAAAAATGGGTTGGTTTTAGTTTTCATCCCTTCGTTTCTAATCCCTGGTGAGAAACTGCTTTTTTTCTGTTTACTTTCTTAATACAAATTCCTGATCTTATTTTTAAGTAGTTCTCAGCAACTGATTGAAAAACAAACCGCTTTTCATGATCCAATCAAGTCCTGTCGTTAAATATCCTACTCTGAAGTGTATAAAAAACACATAAGTAAAATGGGTCCAAATGTCGTATTATGTTGACTCAATGTATTTAACCTGGGATATATCTGACGGGCTTTGGGTGATATTCTGAAGTTGCACTGAGGCGAAATGAAAAGGACCTGAATTCAGATGAGGTCAGTGGATGTGTGGTCGATGGTCTGTCACATGCAGATGGTGTTGCTTGTCTTGTGAGTGTGCGAGATGCTTTGTTGAAGTCTGCACATCTTTTGAGAAGCTCCTCTCACCCGCTGAGACAGCCGCGGAGCAGACAACCCAGGGAGCTGTTTCTGAAACCAGTGAGCGAGTTTGGAGGTGCAGGTCTTGTTGAAAGGTTGTTTGGACCATGATGCTGAATGAATTCTCTCCGTGGATGTGTGTGTGTGGGGGTTTATGCTCAAGTGTGAGGTAGAACTCGCACTTCTGTGGGAGTTTGGAGGTTGTAAGTGATTCTGACATCCCACAACTGGTTTTACAGTCCAGACATTGTATTGTGTGTGTGTTTGTGTGTATAAGTCGCTGTGGCTTGTGACCAGTGCTTCTTCTACCAGTTTCAGTAACACCAGATGTTTTTTCTCTCACCTTGCCATACTGCATAAATGTTGATGTCTTGGGTCCTAGAGTTACACACACACACACACACACACACAAGGACAAATCAATGTGAACATTTCTGACCCCATATACAAAAAAGCAACAAAAAAAAAACAATGTAATTCTGTCCAGTAAAATCATTCACCTTTGACATAAAGAGAGCTGTAAGAAAAAATCTGAAATTGAGAAAATGGAAGAAATCAGAGAATGTAGACCATATAACGTTTGTGTGAGGATCTATGTGTAAAGAGACATAGTTTTAGGTAAAACAATATTGGGACATGTCACTTTTTCATGTTTCCAATTTTATATTAAAGTAATGATTTGATACAATGTACTTATTGTGTACATACATGTTTTGTATGTACATACATGTACTTATATCTAAAATTCCTCAATTTAATTACAGCTGTAATGCATTTTTTTACACTGTTGACCCTTCCCTTAAAAGGGAAGGGTCTTAACCAAACTTTAAACCAGTCCATACCACCAAACTTGGTACACTTTATTTTAAGGTAATGTAGTTACATTGATCTTTAAATAAGTACTGAGTAATATTAATTAACTACATGCATAATTTACTGTTATTCCTATAGTAAGTATGTAGTAATGTGTCCTGCGTCACCTTAAAATAAAGTGTTACCCAAACTTGTCCCTAACCTTGCCCATGTCCTACCTCAATAGGATATATATAGTTTTTTGAAGAAACATTCATGCCCCTTTTACAGGATTTTTGGATGAATATAAAGTACAAATGACAGCATTTATTTTAAATTGAAGTCTTTTTTGTCAATTTTAATCAAATAAAGACATTCTTGCTGAATAAAAGAATTAGTTTCTTTATTTTTATTAAATTATGTATTTTTTAAATACAAAAGGCATGCGCTGGTGAATATTTCAATAATTCAAAACTCCAGCTTTAGTATACCTTGTAGGTGGTTTTGTCATATAATTTTGCTTTGATGTAGTGTAAGTGCAAATATTACTGAAAATATAGAATTTGGAAGCATATACTTTTGTTAATCTGTCAAATGAATATTCAAATGTAACAAACAGAGACTTCCAATTCTCACCACTAGGGGGCAAAGTTTCATAATTGCTCTTTTAAAACAACTATTTGTAACATCAGAATTGTGTGATCCTCAGCATTGTTTTGTTTGTTTGTGTGTGTGTGTGTGTGTGTGTGACCGGTGTTTTTGCCACTAGCTCTGATCAGCATGACTGCTCCCCACATTGCCAGAGTCAGTCAGCACCATCTGCACTATTTCCTGTTCCTGCTCTTTCAGCCAAACGCCACCATGAGCGCACAAAACCCCACACTAATAAACACAAATCACAAACTTAGAAGGTTACTGCTAACAAACCATTGTCTTAAATAATAACAATGATTCCTTTTTAACTCTCTCTCTCTCTCTCTCTCTCTCTCTGCTTCTGTCATTCACTCCTTGTTCACATATTCTTAGTCTAATGTTTGTGTTAGAATTTTATTGCACATTGTAGTTGCTGTAAAGGGTACTGGTTTGCAAAGAGCTCTATTTATCCATAAGTGCGTGTGTGTGTCTGTGCGTGCGTGTTTGGTGGGGGGGGGGGGGGGGGCTCATTAAAGGCAGCATCATACACTGAGCACATGCTTCAAAAGACTCTGTAATGAGCACTGATTGGATGTCTGATGAAAAGCAAGAGACATCCACATAGTGACTCATAAGCTATAACTTGTGTGTGTGTGTGTATATATATATATGTATATAATGTATACAGGTATATATACACTGTACATATTATGTTGTTCAAACTTTTTTATTTATGTTTTTAAAAGTCTATTATGCTCACCAAGGCTGCATTTATTTGATTTAAAAAAATAACATTGTGAAATATTTATAAAAAAAAAATGAAAGACTGGAGTAATGATCATCACAGAAATAAATTACATTTTAAAATATATACATAGAAAACAGTTATTTTAAGTTGTAAAAGAACTTTACAATATTACTGTTTTTACTTTATTGTGGATAATATAAATGCAGCCTTGGTGAGCATAAGAGACTTCTTTTAAAAACATAAAGAAATCGTACTGAACTTTTGAACGTGTGCATATAAAATAAAAAAAATAAAAACCGTTAAGGAAAAAAGCATGCAGAATGTTAAAAAAGGTGCTACAACTGTAAATAAATAGTGCTGTTAAAATGAAAGGCTTGAAACTTTGTCACGTCTCATCCCATATTTATATCCACATGGATGTTGCAAAGCTCTCACACACAATTACATTTGTTAAACCCTTGTTACTAAACAAGCTAATAAACTCACTCAATAACAATCAAGATTCAGAAATGCAATCACAACCGTGACAACAAAGATAATGATGGTTGTTTAGCGGATCTTTTTGATACCAAAAGTCTTTGTTTAGTGCAATTAAATGCATGAACAGCTATCAAAATGCACTTGCAATGACTTAATTTGCCTTGGGCTGATGTCTAAATGTTCTTATGCCTATAATTCATTTTGTGGATGCTTATATGTGACATTTCCACCTTATATTGAGAGAGTGTGTGTGTCCAAAGCATGGCGTGGTCGATACTGGACCACGGTGTCATTAAGTATTAATCTGGTGTTATAGTGTGGTTTTTGCTAGCATGCAACTGAACAGCTCACGTTTCTTATACGAGAGAACGAAAAAAAGAGAAAATAAAAGAGGTTAGAAAAGAGATGCAAGGAAGACTTGCTTCCATTGAGACTGCATGGGGAAAAAATGGAGTTAGACACGGGTGAGGTTGTTTTTGTTGACCTGTACCTGTTCAGCTTCTGCTTCTACCAGAAAGCTGAGACAGCATATCCAATGGACAGCCACAATGCAGTTTAGAATGCTAAATAAGACTTAGATACTCTTGTGGGCTCTTTCTCTCCTATTTATCGCACTAGTAAAATGTACTTAAAGTACCATGGTACCATGACTCATTAGGTTAGTGTTCGGTTAGATATGTAATATGTAGAATATGTAAATATGTGCTGCACACTTTCCTCTCAATAACAAAATAAACACAAACCAAAAATGACAGTGGTGAGAAAGCAGCAGTTGAGAAAGCATCTGATCATAGCGATGTGGATATGTTTGCACCATCTCTGCAATTTACCAACATCATGTCGACAACAGTGTACTAAAAACAAAAACCTCTGCGTTTTTCGCATACAGACGAGAACATTGTCAAAACAATCCTCATTCAGATGGATCTGCGAAAACGACAAAAAAAAGCAGTATTATGCTGACAGGCCACTAGTTGGCGATGTCACTTTGTAAAGAAACACTACGTGCCTACAGACTGAACACGTAATATGCACGCGCATGACGTCACCGTTTTCACAATATCGCATTTTTGTAGTTTACATGAAGGCCATAATGGTATTGTTTTCAAAAACAAGCACTTTGAATCCCGTTTTCAGGCCCCCAAAATGAACAGCCAAAACGCATAAAGTGTTTTTTGTTTTCAGTTGAAAACGGCCCCTAAAATTACACTGTTATGAAAGTTTGATTATAAATTTGAGTCTATAGACTCCATAGATCTGGCTTATAGGAGACTACAGTGTGAGAATAAATCAATTTTCTTTGCATGACACGTGACATTACACTTGCTCTTTCGGCATTATCCTGAACATTGCATCTATTTCTTGTGTCACTGAACGGGAGAGAGGTTCTCCTCGACACGGTGCCATCGAGTGTTAAAACGCGAAAGGCGAAGCTTGATGTCCCTCTTTGGCTAATGTACTTTCAAGATGGAGGGGCAACATGGCGACCGACATGAGAACACCTTACCCGTATGTATTTTCAATGGCATATTATACACTCACGAGAATACTTTATTACTTAAACGAAGTAAATATACATTAATGAGCACATATATTTTTGAAAGAACTAAGTGTTTTTAGCTAAGAATAAACTAAAAAAGTTACACAGTGTAGCTTTAAAGTTTTGTTACAAGCTTTTCACACATTCTTACATATAGCCCCTTTCATTTAATTGATTATGAGAATCGATTGACATTTTCATTGTATGGAAAAAAAATTTGTGTTTGTTGCTGATGACTGAATCTTTTCTTACATTTATTAACATAAAATGTCATGTAATCATATGTTTGCATGATTCTTAAAAAAAACATGTAGCCTTTGAATTTGCGATCTGTTACACATTAAATTTAAAAACAATAGGCGTATCTAAGCATATGTATGTAAATTCGACCCCATATTGACCTGAATATGAAAATAGCTCTTCATTTATTCTAGAAAAAAATGTATTTTTCCTCTCTCTGAATCACAAATATGGAAGACACACGCATGCATTAGATGCAGAAAGCTTTCTGACCCAGTTTGGTTGGTAATACTAACATCCTTAATGTCTGTAATCACTAAAAATCTCCATCTGTGTCAGAATGGTTAAGAGATGGGAATTCCGTCGGGAGACCTTTCTGAGTGTTTAGTGGAGCTTTGGATGATTTAAATGTTACTTTGATTTGATTTATTTATGCGATGAGTTAGTTAATCATACAACTCAAATGGAAAAAAAAAAGAAAACACTCAGCCAAGCACAAGCTAAAACACTTCCCAGAAGCCTCTGTTAATTTATGACCTTTCACAATACAAGTCCATTCCGAAGATTTGTTTCATAGGGCGTGAAGATCTTCTGATGGGCTTTTTCTTGTTTTCCCTACATTTGCATCCAAGGGTTTCCCAAAACATTCAAATCCATTCCCCCTCTTTTCTCACTGTTACTGATCCATATTCATTTGTAACTATTAAATGGATTTTCATGATTTTAAAGAATAATGTTGCTACTAGAACGTTTCTTTGCTACGTCAAAATTGCAGGGAAGATAACAAAATGCTTTCAGCCCTCAGCCGTTCTTTCTTTCCATCAACAAACGCTGCATCAAAATCTCTCTACATATTAATGCTTTAATGAGACCCCTTTGGTGTGTCTATATTTGTGCAGTATATGCAGTGTGAAACCATTGTTGTGTGTATTAAATGTGTGTGCGTAGTTTTGATAAATTTAATTAGATAAGTAGAAGTTTTAAAGTAGTTAGCCCTGAGGCTTAAACAAGTTTCAGATATCAACAGCAGTCCCCTAGAGAGAGAAATGGTGTTACCCAGTTTTCTTGCCGGGAGGGGGGCAACAAGGTCCTCCTTTGTATTGGGTACATACGGCCCATCTCAAAACACTTTTGTCCCGAACACCCATCTCCCATCTCCCACTCAAAAAATTCTAGTACAAACAATTACAAAGAAATGGAAAGTAACACAAAGACTTAAACATGAAATAGTAGGCTATTTTCTTTAAAACATACTCTAAAAATCTTTGTTTTATTCAGAACTTAAAAAAATATATATTTTTTTTTAAAGTGTATGGTGTTCTTTAGGGTTTTTGGTCAACATTATATATAGCAAATTAAAATGACTGCTTTTAGTTTTTTTTAGACAAAATATATTTCATTTTATCATTGATTGTTTCTCATTTTTCCGCCGTAACGTGCATTTATAAATATGAAAAAAGTACTTGTTTAAATATTTTATAGTACTATGCCATGCTACAGTATATGAATATGGTAATCAAAGAGAGACAGGGGAAGAAACATTTTCTGAGACTTCAGGTCAGTGTGGCATTTGATTATGAAGCCTTTTGAGTTGCTGGTTTTCATTTGAAGATTGAAGTCGTTTGACATTTCTGTCAGGTGGTTTTCTCTTCCTCACCCTAAGATCGTCTCATATGGCACTCTGAGAACACTCAACCAGGACACTAATGAACTGCTCTCTGGTCTCTCACACTCTCTCTCTCTTTCTTCCTTTACCCTTTTCCCCATGCATCCCTCCCCTTTTTTAGTTCTTCACTTTATGCCCTCTTGCCTCTCCTCCTCACCATTTATAACACTCAATCACAACTATTTCTATTGCCTGTCTCTGTTTCCCATTTCCATCTCTGTACCTACAAATGTATTTGTTTTGTTTATTTATTTATTTAGGTCATCTGTTTGATAGATTGTAACTATAGTGAGAGCGTACACTTTGTCTTTTGAATGTATACTGTATTGTGACTTCTCTGTCTCTATTTCTCATTTTCTTTGCTGTACATAATGTGTGCATTAGTTGGTTTGTCACTCACTCACTCAGTCTCTCACTCACTCACTTACTCACTCACTCACTCAGTCCCTCATTCACTCACTCACTCACTCAGTCTCTCACTCACTCACTTACTCATTTACTCACTCACTCACTCACTCACTCACTCACTCACTCACTCACTCAGTCACTCAGTCTCTCACTCAGTCACTCAGTCTCTCACTCACTCACTCACTCACTCAGTCACTCAGTCTCTCACTCACTCACTTACTCATTTACTCACTCACTCACTCACTCACTCACTCACTCACTCACTCACTCACTCACTCACTCACTCACTCACTCACTCACTCAGTCTCTCACTCACTCACTTACTCATTTACTCACTCACTCACTCACTCACTCACTCACTCACTCACTCAGTCTCTCACTCACTCAGTCTCTCACTCACTCAGTCTCTCACTCACTCACTCACTCAGTCTCTCACTCACTCAGTCTCTCACTCACTCAGTCTCTCACTCACTCACTCACTCAGTCTCTCACTCACTCAGTCTCTCACTCACTCAGTCTCTCACTCACTCACTCACTCAGTCTCTCACTCACTCAGTCTCTCACTCACTCACTTACTCATTTACTCACTCACTCACTCACTCACTCACTCACTCACTCAGTCACTCAGTCTCTCACTCAGTCACTCAGTCTCTCACTCACTCACTCACTCACTCAGTCACTCAGTCTCTCACTCACTCACTTACTCATTTACTCACTCACTCACTCACTCACTCACTCACTCACTCACTCAGTCTCTCACTCACTCACTTACTCATTTACTCACTCACTCACTCACTCACTCAGTCACTCAGTCTCTCACTCACTCACTTACTCATTTACTCACTCAGTCTCTCTCTCCTTCACTCACTCACTCACTCACTCAGTCTCTCACTCCTTCACTCACTCACTCACTCACTCACTCAGTCACTCACTCACTCACTCACTCAGTCTCTCACTCCTTCACTCACTCACTCACTCACTCAGTCTCTCACTCCTTCACTCACTCACTCACTCAGTCTCTCACTCCTTCACTCACTCAGTACCTCATTCACTCATAGGTGTAAAGTCCAGGGGTCAGAAAGTAAAAGTCCTGCCATATGTTTATTCCACCCATGAACTCAGCCAGCTGATTTCACTAATTAGTTCTATCTGCTGGCTGAAAAAACTGTGCTAATTAGCAAATCCAGGAAATTGGAACAAAATAGTGAGGAGTACTTTTACTTTCTGAACCTGGACTTTACTCCTCTCTCTATCTCTCTCTCTCTCTCTCTCTCTCTCTCTCTCTCTCTCTCTCTCTCTCTCTCTCTCTCTCTCTCTCTCTCTCTCTCTCTCACTCACTCACTCACTCACTCACTCACTCACTCAGTTGGTCAGTCCAACGCATTCTCATCCTTTGGCGTCATATAAGTGACGCCTGACAAAACGTCGAAATACTACGCACATGGCACCCTTTAGCGTGAATATAACACGCGAAGTGATGGGTAGGTTTAGGTGTGTTGTAGGGTCTGCGTCTCATATTCACGCTAAAGGATGCCAGTCAACTTTATGACGCCTTGGGTTCGCGTGTTATATTCACGCTAAAGGGTGCCATGTGCGTAGTATTTCGACGTTTTGTCATATAGCGTCACCTATATGACGCCAAAGGATGAGAACGGGCTGGTCAGTCACTTACTCATTCACTCACTCATTTACTCAAGCACTCACTCACTCATTCACTCTCTCACTCATTCATTCATTCACTCACTCACTCATTCGCTGACTTATTCGCTCTCTCACTCCCTCGCTCATTCATTCCCTCACTGACCCGCTCGCTCACTCACTCACTCACTCAGGGGCTGTGTTACACCTGGCCACTTCATGCGTTTTCTGTGATCGGATAGCTATCCGATCGTGAAAAGACCAGGTGTAAATGCCCTCCGAAACGCATTTGAGACGGATTTGAATCGCTCAAACCACTACAGGAGTTTGTCTGGGCCGCATTCCAGATGAAACTGGACAAGTGTAAATGCTCCTCTTTTGCGTCTTATGCTTTTACTCCTCCCAACAATGCTAAAAAATAAACGTGTGAGAGCGTTTTATAGGCTATAGCCTATGTCATTGTAACGGGGTTCAGTTGTTATGGGAAGAAGGAGGCGGGAACCGGCGATCCTGGCATTCCCCATCCCGGCATTGTTCCTGGCATCAATCCCGGGACCTGTTTGCATTTACACAGAAGGCACTCTAGCAATTTCATGCCAATTTCACGGGAAAAAGACGCTGTGTGAAAGTGTCTCTCACTCACTCACTCACTCACTCACTGACTCACTGACTCACTCACTCACTCACTCCCTCTCTTATTCATTAACTCATTTATTCACTCACTCATGCGTTCACTTGCTCACTCCCTCGCTCACTTATTTCCTTACTCACTCGTTCACTCCCTCGCTCACGTTTTCCCTCAGTCACTCACACGTTCACTCACACACTCCCTCACTCATTCAATCACTCAATGACTCGCTCACTCACTCACAGTCTCTCTCTCTCTCTCTCTCTCTCTCTCTCTCTCACGCACTCACTCACTCGCTCTAACTCACTTAAATTTGAAATGAATACATATTGTGATCTCTCTTCATTCTGAATGAGGCTGTTTGTCATGTTAATTCGATTTTTGAAAGGAACACAATGAACTGTTTGAGCTCATACAAACTCTAATAATCTTAAATAGTTTAATTAGATGCAACCTTTTAGTCACTCAAACTGTCAGTTTGCAATGTGTCAGTTGCATGAATGTTACTCTTTAAACGTTAAGAGCCTTCCTGATGCATAGTTAGAAATACATTCATTTGTTTGTAATTTTCTTAAATTATTATAATTGTCTTGACAACTAAGTTTTACAATTGAAGAAAAGACATTGAAAATTAAACATTAGAGGCTCCAGACTAATTTATCATCTGGGCATAAGTTTTGGGTTTTCTTCCTACTCACTTAAATTTAAGGTAATTTAAACCATTAAGCACTGTTAATTTGTGAGAAGCAATCAGATAACCACATTGAAAAAAGCAATCATCATCATCCAATATCATCATTTCCCAGACAAATGAAAGCCCAATTAGGACAGTATAAAGCAAAAGGCCAGTCACTGAAGACTGAAGCTGAATGTCACAGCCTGTAAGTCGGGTAAAGTTCACCCCATCACAGATCTGTTCATCTTTGATGAGCCTCTTGACGATTTAGCAAATTTTGCATTTACTTCGATTTTAATTAACCAAGATTTTTATCTTGCTTACCATAGCATTTTGAATATCTGATGACGATTGAATTCAAATCTAATGCAGTGATCACATCTATGTTTCATCATCTTGTCTTGATTCAAATATCACGTTGTTTCATTCAGCATTGGGAAAAGGTTTTCACTTTTACTGACTCTTAACAGTAGTTCACCCAAAAATTTAAGTTCGGTCATCATTTAATCCCCCTTATGCAATTCAAAATATCTTCTTTAATGTATGTTCTATAGGAAAATAACATGCGATGTGAAGAAGGTCTTAAATGGTGAACACGCTGCACCGTTGTGGTGAGGAGATGATAGTACTGTATGTTGTGTTCTGTCTGTGAGAGCTATACCAAAACAAAATTGACTACATGAAATGGCACTCATTTTTCTATAAACTTTTATTTTATTTATTTATTCATCCACATACAAGCTACATGCTGTTTGGTTAGTTGTGAATAAAATCACCTATTATTGGTTAATGACACTAAACAGGCACAAAACGATGAAATATTTTTATTTTCCAGGGATGTGTATGACAAATGGCAAGGAACTGGGAGCTTGTGGTGTAAAATGGCCTTTAGTTGTGTCCTACCCAGAGGGCATAGATGCTGCCTGGTCAGTTGCAACATACACCCTTCCTACTTCATTCCCACAGGGATGGATGGATGCTCATGCCTATGTCATTTCTCATTTGTTCTCTGTTTTCAATCTTTGAGTTCAGTTATGACATGACAACAATGTTGTCTGACCAGTGTATTGCCAAACAACACATTCCCCTTCCGACTGTATGATACATGAGCAGATCCCTCAGCACCAGACTACTATAACCTATACCTTTTTTTTCCCACCACGGTCATTATACTTAACTAAAACTATAAATACAATAAACCATAAAAGTAACTATATAATGTAGTAATCAGAGGTGAGACCAAGTCATTGTTTTGCAAGTCACAAGTAAGTCTCGAGTCTTTGCATTCAAGTCCCAAGTCAAGTCCCGAGTCAAGACAGACAAGTCCCAAGTCAAGTCCCGAGTCAAGACAGACAAGTCCAAGTCAAGTTGCAAGTCCTCGAGTTTAAGCTTCAAGTCTTAAACAAGTCATTAGTGCTTTTTGCACAAATTACTGTCTCAGTGTTAATTACTATAGTAAATGAAATGTATACTAATTTACATCAGAAAGGCTTTTAAAATATGATATAATATAATAATATATAATATTATCAAATTTATTGTGGCAATGCAGATTTAAAAATAAAAAAAATAAAAGTAACTGTTCATTGGGAAAATTAATCGTGATTTGCTACACATTAAGTTAAGTAAAATTAAGTAAAATATTGAGTCCCTGGTTAAATTATTTTGTTAGCGCGACAGTAATTGTACTAGAACATTCCTATTTCTATGGCGACATATCAAGCGCCACGTGACACTTTTTGGGGCTACCTTACGTTACAAAACGTAACGTAAATCCATCCATTTCTCCCGAAAGACATGAAAGTGAGTGGCTGGTGAACAGGGAGAAGACTTTATAGTTACCTATAGGCTAAAATGTGCGTTTGTTATGGGTGGAAAATAACATGTCTCAAAATTACATTTGAAAGGTTTATTATTTCCGCTTACTTAGATATCAGTGTGTTTTTTTTTTCTCAAATTATAAATGGTTCGCTAGTACTTGTGTATTTAAATGCCTGAAAAAGAAAAAAAGAAAACATTATTTGGTTGAAAACTGTCTGAACGTGTGATAATAAATGACAACTGACTCGCGCTACTGAACACACTCCATCACGCACTCTCTGGCTCAGTGCCAAACGTGCGAAAACAGCGCAAATCAGCGCTGTGATCATGCGTCAATGATACAGTGCTATATTACAGTCAGTGATTATTACAACTCTGATCTGTGGTTTTAGAAGGTAGGTCAAGTCTTTCCAAGTCACAGGGCTCAAGTCCGAGTCAAGTCGCGAGTCATTGTTGTCAAAGTCTAAGTCGAGTCGCAAGTCATCTTTGAATATGTCAAGTCGAGTCGCAAGTCATCAAATTTGGGACTCGAGTCCAAGTCAAGTCCAAGTCATGCGACTCGAGTCCACAACCCTGGTAGTAATCACTTAAATTGTAATACAAATTTAGAAAAAAAAACTATAGACATATTTTAAAAATAACTATACATTTTTTTCACAAGATTATGGAAACTGAAAATAAAAACAGAAACTGAAACCTGCTCCCTTTCAGTCTTTGTTACCTGATGAATACGAAAGATGTGCTAAAAAAATGTGCAGTGGATATGGTAAATCCCGCATGAAACGGAAGTTGCGATAGTATTTTCTTCCCTAATGTGTGACGTATAGCCGAGTGAAACGACTTCTCAAACAAGAAAAAAAAATTAAGGCTAGACTTGATTTTGTCTATTGGGAATTGATTAGATCATTGAATCACTATGGTTTTGCTATTGCTGTGATGTCATTTGAGTGACAGGTTGTCCCGCCCTCACGCCAGTAAACACATCATCAAAGAGAAGTTTCTCCAAGAGTGAAGGGAAGTTACTCTGATTAAAGACTGTGAGGGCACTTGAAATTAAAAAAACATAACAAAAATTTGATGTGCAAGGATAAGTCATTTAATAAGAATCTGATTTCATGTTGACTTTAAATCATTGTCGGGTACAAATATATTTCGATTTCACTCTTGTCTCTAAATATACCAGCAAAGTCTTTCAGCACAAACATAAGCTAAGACTGCACTTCATGATCCATGTTACCTCTTTTCTTTCTGTCTGTCTCTCTAGTAAACAGCCATGCATCTCAGGTTACTTGAGTTTAATGATGATTAATGTTGATGTAGTGTGTTCACTGAAAACAGATTGATGTTTTGGATCTTGAAGAAACACAAGGTCAGACCATTTTTCCCCTTGACATTTTTGGGATTGACAGTCACAGCTGGAGGGGTGCTGGGTGGCAAAACTGAGTGACTGATGGAAATAAAGAATGAAGGGAGAACTCATGAAATGGTCACCAGGACTTTACCTGAGGGGAGAGAAAGAAATGGGATACAGCAAATGAAGACAGACTTCAGTAGTGTTTATGAGAGTGACTAATAGTTGTAATAATAGTTTATTTTTCCCAGAGTTCATTTTTTCTTTATCAGTTTGTATTCGTTTCGACTATGATCTAAACTCTAAATGGTCTGTGTACTGGTTTGTAAGCAGTTCACTACATATATTTGTTGTATGTGTGGGAAATATTGGCAGATGGAGGTCACAGGTTATCATTACTCCAGTAGGAGTTTTTGAGTGAATCATTAGTTCAGAAATACTAAATCATTCAGGAACGAAACTATTATGAACGAGTAATTGAACAATTTAGTCAACCAATTCGTTCAACAACACTGATTCATTCAGCAATGAGTAATTGAATCATTCATTTCACAGATTTGTTCGAAAACAAGATTTCATGCAGGAACTGTTTTTAATTTAACCAAGGGTGTAAATACTATTATGCTATTGTGTACTATTACTATACTATTAGTGCTTAATATTATAGACTAGTATAAAATACTAGTATTGTGAATTGATTACAAGATTTGAGTATTATTTTGGGGAGATCTGTACATTACTGGAGCGCAAGTTAAACTAAATAATGTATTTTTACTTAATTACATTTCAGAAGGAAAAAAAAACAGTACTTTTTAACTCCTTACAATTTTATTTTGACTTATACTGGTGCTTTGAATGGAGAAGTTTGCTTTGTAATTAGTCAGTTCCCTTTTACTAAGTTTTTTCTCAGTTAGCAGTTTTTGTATTGCTATTTGTTTGAACACACACACACAAATGTGTGAGTGCGTGTGCGTGTGCGTGTGTGTGCGTGCATGTATATTAAATGCTTTCGTTGTCTTCCTCTCCTTTTTAAAAGCCTGGAAGTGTGACCAGACAGACTGCCAGAAATCCGTATTGACTTCTCACAGTATTGATATTCTTATTCTTTGAGGTCAGTCCTCTATATCCCTGCTACATCATTGCTAATACCTTTAAAATTAATGCTGTTTCCGTTAACATGAGGTTTCTCCTCTTTGTTTTTCTCATCATTCACAGAACACATCAGTAATCCCGCTTCTTGACAGATGGTTGACCGTGCCATGCTCTCTCCACAGTGATGCTTTTCCTAGAGGTTGGTCTCTTGAGGATAATGACGGCCACAAGATCGCTTTGTCACTGACATCAGAAGATATATGGCACACCGCTTAAGATACATGCTGTCACTTTGAAATCCCATCCAGTGGAATTCCATCCAATTTTCCTGGTATTTTCACCATTGCATACATCATACATTTTTAGATTAAAAAGGACAATTTCATTTTACCTGACAAACTATGAAAAGAACCTGTGCACCAAAAGAAATCCATCTGTGATCTGAGTTAAATATATCTTTAATAAAACTGGAAGTACATATTGCTCTGTGATTATTGTAGATAGGTAAGCGATGAGTTACGGGAACTTGTCAGATGTCATTTCCTGAAGCACAGATGGAAAACCTGCCTGGAAAAGTCTGGTCTTCAGCTTTTAGAGTAATGCACCTGTTAACCAATTTAATTTGGTCCAATTTAATATTTCCTAATAATTTACAATGCTGTTGATTGGCAGGTATTGTTGATTACAGATTAAATGGGAAGTCATGAATAGTAAATCACTGACATCAATTATAAACACCCGGTTGGCTTCAATCAATAGAGAGCGTGTGTGTGTGTGTGTGTGTGCGTGCGTGTGCGTGTGCGTGTGCGTGTATGTGTGTGTGTTTGATTGTTTGATTATTAGTTGTACATGTTTCTATACCACCAGTAAACAAACCAGTAATCTTTTTCTGAAGACTGAAAGTTTGCATGTGGTCAGTCAACATTCAGGGGTGCGTTTCCCAAAGCCAACTATGGTCGCAAGTTCCGTCGTTACCAATAGAGTTCAATGGAAATTGCGATCATGGTTGGCCAACGATGCTTTTGGGAAACGCACCCCAAATTAGCACTGTAGATCAGGATTTTGACATTTGGTAGCCTGGGATCACTAACAAAAAGTGCTGTAGTAATTGACTATGTTTTGGTAATATTTGGTACTAGTATGTTTTTTATGGATTATATGGTTGTATAATGGCGCTCCTTGATGTAACTTGGATATTGGAGTGAATATGGTATTAATTTATTTCCATGTTGTGTACATGTAATATTGGTCTACTTAATCATTATACTGCTATATTGTTGTATATACATTGTTTACATGTATATACATACTGTTGTTTTATACAATTAAAATGTATACAATTTGGCGTTTTAAGTCTGGCCTAAAATAGCATGCGTATAGTACCATATTCATGTCTACATGATCAATTTTAAAGGTTTTGCATCGTAACAATGATGGATGGATGGATGGATGGATGACCTGTAAGGTTATTTACTTCTCCTCTTTGACCTTAATGCCTCATCCAGATCCAATAGTTACCTAATGCTTTTGATAGCTTTCAAGTAAAAATCAAGTGATTAATTTGTTATCTTGTACTACCACAGTGTGGCAGCGATAGCATTAGCATATTTAGCCTAGCTTATTTAATCTTGTCAGTTAGCTGCAGTGCTGGTAAATGAGCTTGTGTTTAAGCTCACTAAACCAGCTAGCATCTCTTTAACATGAGGATTATGGAAGAGACACAGTGCCTGTGACACAGAGACACACATACTTACAGCATCTTAGTCTTAATCTCCCAGATTCATTTAATCCACTCAATAATCCACCCCAGCATCCAGTCGCCACTATCTTAGCATCACTAGCGATAATCTGCTGATCTTTATAGGCCGACCTGTCACAATGTCTATCTGTTGGGTTTTATACGAATATGGCCTTTGATCTGGCCGAGGATCAGGGTTGTGGCTTTAAATAAGATATTGGATTGTAGATTTATATCATGTTTTAATGGGCGTATCCATGAATAGCTGATTTAGAGAAATAGATGGATGGATGGATGCCCTTTATTGATCCCCAAGGGCATCGTATATTCACCGACGTGGGCCGGTACTCACTGGTACATACCAGCAATTCTGCACTAAATACTTTCCACAGTAACGTGAATTATTCTTGTGTACTGGCGTTATGCTTTTCTGTCCCTCAACAAGACAGTCTGTGCTGTCTCTTACACTACTCTACAAGCGTTAGTCTTGCTAGTCAAAGTTTTAACAATCAATATTAAATCTGCTGCATATTACAGCTAGTGGGGCCTGAGACCATATTGAAAATATGGAATTCAAAATCTAATTTTAACCTGGAAATAATAAGACCGTTTTAGACTTTTGACAAACTCAAACATATATAATACACACACACGCACGCACACAAACACCTTTCTTAAAAACATTTTTTTTTTAAGATTCTGTACCATTTAATAACTTTTTCGGATTATTGTGACGTAATGTGAATAAATGAGAGTTGAACAACTACTAGAAATTATTTATTGGTAAATATCAATCAAACACTGATAAAAATGATTATGTGGTTAAGTAAATACTACAGAAAAAACTTCCTGAATAAGTTAGTTCAGGCAAGAACAAAGTAAATTATATATTAGTACTCAATTTAAGCTTGTAGAAATTAAAGCGTAAATATCAATGTCATACAAATAAGTAAAACCTACTCAACTTTCTGATACTGGTGTTCCCATCATGCACTGGGGCATGAACAATAATAAGGTTGCATTTTCACCGTTTTCCAGCTGTATTTACTGCAGTTTTATCATTGCTGTGATGTTAGGTTTAGTTTCTTTGTTAATTTTACTTAACTTAGTTAAAGGAGCATTGTGGAAGTTCTCAAATTTCTTACCGTTACTGACACCAGTGGCCGTTAGAGAAACTGCAGCCAGTCTCATGCTCGTTCTCGGTGCGCACGCTCGCACGCTCGTTGGCCGCACTAGATAAGGCTTTTTTTTTTCTTTTTCTTTTTACGAGGAGTTTCCGTGGGTATCTGGATTGTGCTGGAGGCTGGTCGCTTCTTTCCGTCCTCAGAGCCCATTTTAAACACTACTGCTAGCGATTGCCGCTGCTTACTAATGGCTGCCGTACGGATGTAAGCCCAAGTTGACGAGAACACGCATGACGTCACATTTTGTAAATTTTCACGCCAATTCGGGCCCGAGTCATCCGACGACTCCTCACACAATTGAGCCTACAGGCTGATAGAGGCAACTGTGGTGGACAGTCAAGGTGTCATTCTTTCTTACATTATGGTTGGCTAATAAATGTACAAATGAAGACTCTATCTTAAAGATTTTTTAAGTAAAAACCTACACATAGGCCCTTTAAGTAGATTTTACTTAATGCCATATGTGAAATTTACTGAAAGTCCCCCTGTAGTCAATAATTGTATCCCTTAAAACTCATCTTTGATCACCAAAATTACATATTTAAACATTCCTTGAAAGAAAATCCGTCATGCCTTAAAATAGCTTGAATGTAACTCTACACCCTTGCCTCATTTAGTATTATGCGGTTCTATGAATATTCAAATTAGCCCCGCCTCCAATCACTCACACCAAGGCTGCGTTCCAGTCCAAAATTGCCATGCCCTTCACTCGCTAACTTCCCTCCGTCTTGTTCACTCGGATGTACGTCATTGCTTATGTTGCACGAGTGCCCACTACTGGGGGAGACTGCATTTGGCTGAATTGGAACATCCTAAGCCCTTGATCACTTGGAATCAGCCATGGAGTTGATTTATTATTTACATTTTTTTTTTCCTTTAAGAATTTGTTTAATGCAGCATCCAAATGTATATAGGTGTGTTTGGGTTGTTTTAAATTAAAACGATATAATTAATATATCAGAGTTGTTTGTGGTGTTGGTGATTAGACGAGATCTGTGGTGACGTCACAATTGTGTTGCATTGCGGTATATGGAACTGCATGAAGTGTACATATAAAGTAGACTCGTCCACTTCACGAAGTGGAACGCACTTCATGGCGGCAGGGATTCCCCGAGGGGAAGTGCTTAGGGAAGTTCGCAAGTGCGTGTCTAAAAGTGGACTGGAACGCAGCACAGCTCAGAGATCCACTCGTTGACGATCACACGTTGACGTGATTGGTAGTTTGTGACTTCAGAAACACCAGCGATTTCAAACTGCGTTTTTGAGACTTTGGTTCACTGCAGTTTCAAGGAGAAAATACTCAGCAATTGTGTTGAATTATGAATTGTCACATGGTTTGTGGTAAAGCACATTAAAAACACCACATATAAGACCACATGTTTATATGTCTGTGTTTTAAACACAGACATATAAACAACATTTAAAGCTTGATTTTCACCACAAGGGGAATTTAAAAAATGTGCGTGCAAAAACTTGCTAAAGAAAAATTCTGTCAATACCAGTTACTAAATATATGGGTGTACTTCTTTTACATCTTTATGCAGTTGGCAGACACTTTTTATGCAAAGCAACTTAAATTGCATTGAAGGCACACATTTTATCAGTTCATGCTTTCCCTGGGAATTGAACCAATGACCTCAGTATTGCTAGTGACATGCTCTGTTTGACCTACAGGATGGCATTTTCTCCACAGAACACAATTTAATTTTTGTGGGTATTTTCTATAGATTTCATAGTCAGATTTTGATTGTTATTTGTTAAATCAACTTCAGTACCGCCCAAAGCATGTTCCAGTACTGAAATGCCGACATGCAGTATATCTTAGCTTTTTTTTTAGCACTGCCAAAGGAGAAACTATGATAGAAAGATATATAAATAAATGTTGTGTGTATAGCAGTTATAAAGTAAGTTAAACTTTACAAATCAGAACTGAAGTGGTCATCGATAATAAAATGCATCAGTAAAGGCAGTTTTCCTCTGTACATCCATCTTTTGTTTTATTAGCTATTGATATTCTGATATTGTCCACTTGAGCCTTTCAAGAAACCCATTTGGTTTTGTTTTAAACATAGATCTTTTTTTTAGTTTGTTCCTTTATCATGATTGTTTAGCTCAACATTTATACAGCAAGTCAATCAGCCCCCCTTCTAATGATGATGTGAAATTATCATGTTTCTGCATAAGCTGCTGATTTTCATTTTGTTTGCCAGACATCTTATCATGCTGATTTCCTTCTTTTGATTTGTGTTTTTCCTGCCCGTGTGTTACAGCTTTGCCGTAAGCGTTCGTTGCATGTCAACCCCACAACGCTGCGTCCATAAAACAAGCGCATCTCGCGTATGCGACTGATAAGGCTGTAAGAGAAATTGATTGCTTGGTGCATCAGAAGTTGCTGTTTAACTCTCAGAAAATAGGCGGAGAATGTACATGAGACTGTAGATATTTCCTTTTCGTGTCTGAGAACAAGCGGCGTTTAATTCCGTCACTTTTATGCTAAGATAACGCATAATCAACATCAAAGGCGAGCTTTTTTCCTCCTTATCTAAAGCTCACAGGCAACTAATTACTTACAGTATTGTGTTAGACACCCACATAAGCTATTACAAGTTACAGCTTCAGGTTTTACACCAATATCACAATGTCACAAATGGAAAAAAGGGACATGTATAGTTCATTATAATGTTGCATTGTGTTTTGTAGCATTTGTAGTACCGCCCTTGGAGGAAGTTATTTAGAACAAAGACTTTGCTTTGTATGGGCCGTATAGCAGAATAATTGTGTTTTACTGTGCGATTAGTTGCACTTTTCTACTGGGAGTAAAGGAGAGAGAAGAGACAGATGGAAATGGTGAATAATTACTCTCAATGCAGCAGGAAAATGGATTTTACATGTTTACCTCTCACAGCACAGCATGTTAACCTCCCTTAACAATACTCATTCTGAAGCACCGAGACTTAATGAGCAGAGTAAATTCTAAATCACTTAAGAATCATTCTTTCAGATAATTTAGTAAATGCGTTGAGAACTTTAACTGTGATTTATTCATTCGTTTGATGTCAAGCGGTGGTCATGTCAATCTCCATAATTTCACTCACCCACATGCTCGTAAACCAACGCACACAAACACATAAAAACACACGAGCACACACACACACACACACACACACACTCTCTCTCTCTGAAATGCAAATACTCAGATGGCATGCAAGGCAGATGGCACAGATTAATGGACCTAGACTCACAGTTCCTTTGCCTTGTCCCCTCCCCGAATGCTTATATATGAAGTGATAGCCACAAAAGCATCAGCTGAATTGCTTACATCTGGGTTTGGGGATCAACATGGCGATAAGACCTGAGATAAGCATTTTGAAGTATTAAAAACTCCCTGTGGATTAGTTCCTCACCCTTACTCAATATGACAAACAGCCACAGCAGTTGTAAGCCTGCATTTTGAGCCCTAAACCTTAGGACAGTAGATTAACAACCATTATGAAGATTTACTTAATTAAGAAGCGCTGAAATGCTCCCCCCGCCACTTGATGTGTGACATTTAGCAGATGGCTGTGTCCATTAGGACAAAATATGTCGTAGACACAAACATTTTATTATCTGGTATTTGACATTTCATTTCTATTTAAATGCTTTCTGTGTAACGCAATGATACATGAAGCATACATTTGGACATATTGACAGCATCTAAAATGTAAACACTTGTAAAGGTGGGATTGTGTCTAAACATTAAACGTGTTTAATTAGCTATTGCAAAGTTACGTTAATTTTTATTTCTACCAGTCAGTAGAGGATTTTTTTTGTGTGCATTTGCTTACAATGTGTTGATATTAATATTGAATGTTAATAATGAATGTTTAAGTGCATACCTGTACATATTCACTATGAACAAATAACAAAAAAACTGTGATGTTATGTTCTGTGTCGCATCGCATTACCCACTGTAAATTCAGTGAAATGCAAATCGTGACAATTCTAACCTCTCAAGTACGGGCAAAACATCTTATCTCTGATGTGTCCATGTGATTTATAAATCCAATCCATTGTGCACAAAAAAATAATCAGTAGGTTACATGCATTCTGTTTATATTTACATATGGATAGTATAAATATAGTATTTGATACCTTGTAGCTGTTTCAATAAATGTTTGCATTTCCATTAAGTGTTTTTGCAATTTGACACGTGACACTTGTCTGTTCGCTTAGATAATTGTCACTAACACAGTATATGCACTTCCTCCAGGTTTGCGAGAGAGAATCTTGTGAAAACGGGAATGTAAATGTAATAAATCTCAGACTAGGGTCACTGTGATAAAAAGCAATTATCAAAGCTTAGACTTTATAAGACATGTTCAATTCAGCGCACATCCACAACTCCATTACTAACGGATTCTATGTTGCTGATGTAACGTGCTAATTAAAGACTGGAGAATAAGAAGTGAAATTTGGAAACTTGATACTCAAAGTGCTTCTGAGATCATCCGTATTTTTTCCTCATCATACATTATTTCATCAAATTTCTCATATTTAAAATGATGGATTTGAAGGAACCGCTTAGCCTAAACTTTGGTGTCTAACTTTTCCCACTGTTTTTACTATATAATGTACATAAAAGATACCCAAAATTATGCAGCTTGTTGCTGAGTTATTCCATTAGTCGTCTAGGCACATTGTGAATGACAAAATTATCCAAAAAAATGGAAAGGAAATGAGTGATATCTAGAAACCTGGGGCTGGATTTACAAAAATTAAGACATTCTTAGAGTAAGTTTGTACGGTTGTTTCTTAGTGCATTTCTTGAAGAATTCTGAAATGTTTTCTTAAGAATGTCTCATTTCTTAAGAATAAAATGACAGACTTTGATGTTGTTTGATTGTACAGAATGCTATACATGTGTTCTGATTTTGCTTTGCTGGCGAACCATCAGTTCTCATGACTTTAGTTTTGCCAGGATTAATAGTTATTTTGTAAGGTTTGGCTGTATTGGCAATATTTTATATAATATCAGTAGCTTCTGCATCGTCATTTGCGAGTACAGCGCTATCATTGCCCGAACATTAGGTCAGTTATGAAGTCAGCATCTCCAAATTGGACGCCTGGTTATTGTGAACAATTTGTCTGTGAGCCAGGGAACTAACCCTCCTCCTTTTCCATACACGCTTGGGACCGGCAACTGCATAGTTATTCTTAAGAATGTTTTTGTGAATCCAACCTAAGAATGTTCTCAAAACGTTTGACTTGGGCCACCTAGCAATCAGGCACCAGCCTTAGAAATCACCTTAGTAACCAAATACTGTAGCAACACCCTAGCATCATGGTGGTAGTTTTACACTAGTAAGCAACATTTACAGAACATATTCTTCAGACAATGTGTGAAAAAAATAAAAAATAATTTCAAAGTATTATTTTAACATTACTAACGCGCTTTTACACATGCAGGGAAACACTTGTAGACAAAAGTATCATCCTCCACAAAGGCTCATCAATTTAGATAAGATATTAGATTAGCTAATCCTTCAGTAAAAGTTATTTTGGATTTCCCATGACACACACTCTTCCCTGTTTCTCTTTCACATACACACGTTCTCAAGAGCCCAGAGCTAATATGAATTGATGGCTTGGCTAGCTTGGTGAATTTAGCTCCATATCACATTTAGGTGAATAAAATAACATGTTTTCCCTCTCTGCGGAGGCTAAGCCATGCCAAAGAACGAGCTACTGGGTTTTTGGCGTCTTGTTCCATAAAAAATTGCCAAAACAACCCTAAGACAACATGGATATTACAACAAGGTCAGAAAAGAGGAGCTTTCGCAGCAGGTGATCAATCAGGAGCTAAAAACTAACCGTGAAAAGGCCGACTCCTATAGTGACAAACCATTATCACGGTTCACGCTTGTGAATAAGCAAATTCAGTATGTTCAGATTATGCAGTAGAGGCAGGGAGTATTTTTTTTTTGTTTGTTTTTTGTTTTTTCCTAATATTTTATTGTACATGCCTCATACTGTGAAGTGATTTTTGTGCTAATTAACAAATATATTATTCTGAAGTCATTCTGTGGGTTGACTGCAGGGGTGAATAAACAGGAATCTCCCATAGTTTGCCTTTGTCTTTCAATAGAATGGGTAAACTTTTAGTTTAGTTAATCAAATGTTCCCCATTTACATCAAATATGGTTTCTTTGATCTCTTTTGTTATGGGTATATGGAAATGATTTTCCCTATCCTCTCTCTGAAATTAAATTTAAGCCTGTCAAGCTATCTTATGGCTTTATACAAACTACTTGATCATACATTTATGTTGCTTTTTTTGTCCTGTTTGGAGCTTGACAGCCTCTGGTCACCTTTGTTGCTTTGATTGAACGGAAAACCACAGTGTGAACACTTTTTTTTCACATAAAAAAAGAGAAATCATACTGGTTTCACACAACATGAGTTGATGATTGCCATAATTTACATTTTTATTTGAAGTATGAAGTCGATAAACTGTGAAGTCTTAGGGGGCAAGTGTGTAGGCCTACTAGTTTTGCACACTGTTGAGGTGGGCTTTTGGCATGTTCTGCCAGGCAGAAATGCTCAATGCTGTTCAATTTACACTTTTGGAGAGTATTCTGCAATTTCCATACAGTGCCAGAAATTCCCATTTGGATTGAAATCGGGGACTTGATTGGGTCATTGTAAGACTTTAGAGGACAAAAAATGTAAAATTGTAAATTGCATTCCATGTCACTTTATGATTTGACTTTTCAAAGGGGTCATATTATGGTACATGCACTTTTACAAGTTGATTGTACTGAAATGTGTGTTGGCAGTGCCTGTACACAACCATCATATAATGATAAAAATCCATCCAGTGTTTTTGTTTTAATCTCCTTATATGTTTTCCCCTGCCTCAAATTGAGCCGTTCGTTTTTGTGACGTCAATAAAACGGACGCCCCTCCCACGATTGTTGATTGACAGGAGTCCGCACAGGAGTTTCAACACAGACCCGCCCTCGCTCGTCCTGTCAATCATAGTCTGCGCGGATCGGCGCGGTCATTGTTGATATGCTGGAGCACTGTCTATGAGCAGAATGGCGTCTAAGCGATTGTGGTGTTCTGTTCTTGGGTGTAATAACGAACACAGCAGTCATTTTAATGTTCCTAAATCCGAACCGCTGAAGACGCAGTGGCTGAGTTTGTTTTCGAAGGGAATATTCCCCACGATCAACGTCAATGCTCTCATGTTTGCCGAATCATTTCTCAGTGGACTGCTTTATAAACGAGGTTCAGTGTAAAGCTGGTTTTGCGGAGAAGCTGCACCTGAATAAAGGATCGAAACCTATTCGTGTTCCTGCTGAACCTTCAGAAGAACTAAAGTGAGTGTAACTGTTACGCACCCTTAGACACAAAGTCTTTAAAGGGGCAACATTGAGGTCGTGATCAGAAGGTGGTGTACTTAAAATGGCAAGAGACGACACGTAACAAAATATTGTGAAAAGTAAAGTACGATTTATTGTACTAGTTAAATGTAAGTGCAAAAGATGAACAATAATAATAATAATAATAATGATAATACATGTTGTGGACATAAAGAAAAATAAACGAAAATATACAGATTGAGAGTTCGATGTAAAACCAAAGAGAATAAGGACAAAGTGAAGCCAAATGAAAGAAAAGAACAGAACAAACTCCCATTAACTTAATCCCAACCTCTTAACTAATTAATAACAAAAAGAAAAGAAAAGACAATTATTCAGCGCAAAGCGCCCTCTCTAACTGCTCTAACTAATAATAAAACATCCAAGGGTGGCGTTCACTTCCTTACCTGGTGTTTATATACATCGAGTTTGCTAAGTGTTGCATTGTGTACGTCACGTGACATCTTACCTGTCCGAATTTCTCTTGGTAATCTCAAAACACGCCGTCATGGCAGAACACATTTCTCTTGGTAATCTCAAGACACGCCGTCATGGCAGAAAGAACAAACAACAGGACAATGTCTGTAACAGAAAATAACAAACACAAAAGCGACAAGCAGAGCAACAGAAAGAAACAAGCCGACATGCGCTCCTCTCAGCTTCCTTTTAAACTCGCGTGGTAAACCCGATAGGCTGCTGGAGGAAAGATGACGTCACGACGTAAATGGTGATTGACATCTCTCTCAGCCAACAGCGGGCGAGTGGTGACGCATGCCTAAGAATGTGATAGACAGTAGAGAAAGAGAAACAAAGAAACACACATGCGCTTTTGAACTTTTCAAAGCACTGTCTGGATGACTCCCACAGGGACGTTCAAATATTTAGTCATTGTTTTGTACACTTGTACCCATTGTTTAGTTTACCTCTAACTTCTCTGGCATGCTTTTGTCTTTATTTTCACAGCTGTCTTTTAGATTTGAGTATGCAAAATTACTTTGAATACGGGCAAGTGCCAGGGTTATGGCCTGTCTTGTCATAGAGGCTGTTTAAACAACACTGTTTTCAACTAAACCGTAAAATATTTTATGTATTTTGGGAGTTCTAATACACGACAACTGCGTTTTGGGTGCCTGAAAACGCAAACTTTTGAAAGGGGGTTTCAAAGTGCAAGTTAAAAAACGTTTTCCGTGTAAACAACAAAAACGCGAATCTCTGAAAACGATGACGTCGTGCACATGCGTATTACATCTTCAATCTATAGTGTTTCATCGCCATCTAACCATCATACATGGTTTTTAGTCGTTTTCGCGGATCCGTGTGAATGGGGATCGTTTTGACAAGGGTGTCGTCTGTATGCGGAAAACTTTAGCATATCGTTGTCGTGTAAACGTACCCTTAGTTATGGTGTTCAGTTGCTGTTTCCCTTTGATCCAGTTTTCCCATGTGATTCATTTGATTCATCCTATTCACCTGTCCCTCATTAATTAGCTTGTTAGCTCCTTTGTTTGCCCTGTGTATTTAAGCCCTCAGTTTCTGTTAGTTCTTGGTCCTGGATTGTTTTATATCAATGTGTACGTTGTTGTTTTCTCCATGTTATTCTCCTGTTTATTGTTTTGATTATTGGATTAAAGATCCATTTCGAGTATCTCCTTCATCATGAGCATTATTATAGCCAAACACTGTGACAGCAAGAGAATAGTATGTCACGCTCTTAGTTTTTTTTACATAAAACCCTTAATAAAAAATACAAATTAATTAAACATATTGTCTCCACTCCGACAACACTCCAAACAATGCAGATTTTGAGTTAGTCTTGTTTTTAATGAGGTCAATCTGAGTCTGAAACTTCTATTGGTTAACTTAGGTCTGCTGTTTGAACTTTGGTACACAGTGAAAATGTGGCCGTTTTTTTTTTTAATGAATCACAAATCAAATCCAATTGTATGGTAATTATGTTTGTTATATAGCAGGTGTTTTTCATTTGTGTATTTTTTATTTCAGTTCTTAAAAATAAGTCACTGCAATTATAATGATTTTATATATTGATTAGGAGGCACACTCTAAACAGACACGTGCAGATTTATATCTAAATCTGCCTATAAGAATTTATTTTTGTATTTTTTTTTAACCTTTGTTGATAAGAGATTGAAACACTATTGAAAGAGATAATGAAAATGTATCCTTTTAGCATTTTATCAGTAAAATAAATATTTTCAATTAATTACTAATAAGACATGCAACACTGCTCGTTCTTTTGCGTTTTTCTGTTCTTCAGAGTTAAGATGGTAAAAACAGGGTTTACACAAAGCCTAAAGTAAATGATAGAAATTAAGATTATAGCAACATTTATAAAGCTAATTCCAACAGAAATAGACAATACTCAAAGTGCATTTCAGATGTGGATTAATTATCTCTGATCTGAAGCCATTCATCACTGGAGACCCCCTCGCACAGCAGGAATCAAAGACTTTGTCTCTGTCAGAATGATTCGCTTCCCTATGATTTTCTTGTAGAAAACTGAATATGGACATCAGAAGAACCACGTTGGGCTCCTAAAATGAGCTGGTAATGGGACTATTGCGTTTGAAAAGCACCCAGAGAGAAAGCGAATAAGAGAGGGACATCTTAAATTAGATCTGATAGAAAATACAATAAAAATAAAAAGTGCCAAACGAATGAAAAATATATCCTGCTGTGTTACCATAGTAACCTTTTGTTTGTCAAGATGCGGGTAGTTGACAGCATGCTGGCATAGTGACTTGTGTATGTGCGTACATGTTTTATTAGAATTTGATGAGTGTCCATGTATAGAGGGACAATCCCCATGTCCTTGTCCATTGTGGAGAATTGTCAAGGTTAGAGACGTAAAAAAGAGTGTGTGTGGGGGGAGAGAAAGACGTTTGTTTGAACTCCCTGATGTGGAGTTTCCTAATGTGTCCCATGGGTGTCATTACACACACAAAGACGAGACACTCTTTAAACACACTACTCATACGCTCGGATACAGTCTTAATTATGAGTCTATCAAACCTGCTCCCTGCAGACAGCACACACGCAGTTTCACACATTATTGCATAGAACAGGCTGTTACAACAAGTTCATGCAATTTTATGTGCATTTTGCACGAGGACTGGTTGCACATGTATTTTACACATTTATAACACTTTTTACGCATAAATGTCCTCATGCATAATACAAGACCCATGCAAATACGACACTTATGCATACGCACCATTCTGTTTATGCTTATGCTGGGATACATGCTTAAAAGCTTCCAGTTCTAGTAGAAGCTCAAGGGATGAGTGACACGGGAAGATATAAGATATTGAGAGTTGAACTGCCCAAAGACATGTTGTGATTTAAATGAATATGAAGGCTAACTACTTTTTTTTTTTTTTTTTTTTTTTTTTGCAATGTATTTGATATTATCCTATTGATATTAAGTCATTTTCCAGTGTTGCCAGATCCCGCAAAACAAGCGCCCGGTTCTGACCAAAATTATCCTAAAACGTTACTTTATAGTGCTATGAAACTGAAACTACTGTCTGGAAATAAGAATCCCCCCTAAAAAAAAAACCACACTATGAATGTCCATACTTATCAAAAGCAACTCAATAAGCTTATAATTAGTGGATGTGGCATCACTGACATTTTCATGAAAGTTTTTGGCCCTGTCCCAAATGGCACACTTCATGTGCACTTGCGGTCAAAAGTGTGCATTGAGGGTGCATATCAGCCACAAAAGGGGCGTTCGCGAGCACCCTTCTGAAAACTAAAATGACAAACAGGACACCTTGCGGTCTGGTGGACTTAATGGACAAGCGGCAGCCAGTGTAAGTCCACAAGACCATAGAGTGTCCTGTTTGTCATTTTAGTTTTCAGATGGGTGCAAAGTGGCGTTGTGTCATGAAAGTGTGGACTCTCAGGAAGATCGCAAGGGCTTAGGGCTCCATTTGGGACAGGGCCTTCAGGCTGATTAATTTGCCAATAGTTTGCCATTTTGAGATTTATCAGCATTGGCCAATAACCGTAACTGCCTGCTCGATTAAGAAGAAGAGTTTTAGATATTGGTGTCAGTTTTCAAATCCACTGACAGCATTTTCAATTACATCACTGCTTATGAACAAATGCTTGGTGCCCATATATAGAGCGGTTTTAGATCAGTGCTCTGTTTAACTTTGTTGATCTCTGGATATGATGTAAACAAAACAAAAAAATCTGTTTATACTGAGACTTTGTTCAAATCTTTATTTTTTTAATGGCTCATGCTGCATAACCCAGCAGAGGCTCCCACATGTGAATCAACAAACACTGAAACGATTCCGAACATCCTGGTGCCGTTCCAAGCCGAGAGTGCTATGTCTTCTATCCGTACACTGCATGCGAGTGTTTATGTGCAGTGATGTTTTAAGTGCTTCCTCTGTGAAATGAGAGGAACAGATGGATTTGGCAGATCCCATGGTACTGCTATCAACTCTGAGTCCCCATTGACACAGACAGAAACTACACTCCCCCACCCCTTTGTTAAGCATGGCTGAATCATAATGCTTTTCCCTCATTTATTTAGTTTTGATAATTGCTTTAGATAACGGAAATGCTGACGGATATAAATGAGGAATGCAGTGAGAGGTTTAAAAACCTATCCCTGGGTGGCAAAATTTCAGCATCTGAATTATTATATTATATGATTTTAAATATTACTTATTTGTTTAATATTACTTATTTTATCATTGCATTATATTATATTTTAAATATTTGTTAGTAATATAATTCATATTAATCCTACTTATGTTATTATATTCCCTACATCGCTTCATAAATGTACTGATAACATATTACTTAATTTGTTAATTCTGGATCTTTTAGCTGTTGATAATTCAGGTTAATTGACTTCACATTAAAGTTGTTAATGTGATGGTGCATGTAAACTCATTAACGTTGCACTAATGAAGTATTAATTAAAACCAGCACAGTGCTCTCTCTTACATGATATTTCTGCCTTTGGCCACTACTAGCTGTGTGGATACATAGAATGAGTAGGATTTGACTCTAATTCTCATTTTTATTCCATCAGAACTGTTTCCTTATGCATGAGGAGCATCCTGCAAGCCTTCGGAGTGATGATCTGGGATCAGATTTTCCCTAGTCAGGATAAATGTCAGTTATAAAAACAGTTCCTAGACCATCACTCGCACACCTGACACACTGTAAGAATAGTGACCCACGTCTCACACTCCGCTGTGTCAATCTGACAAAGCTCCTCTATGGTGCGTTAACATCGCTGTAAGAACTCTTCACCTGTCAATCAAACGGCAAATGATCGACAGCTAAGTGCTACGGTATGGATTCATTACTCTCTCTTGGCTCTCTCATGCTAACTTCATACTTACTGCAATCTCTGCAGTATCCAACACAAATGCGAGCACTAACTTATTCACCTTCTTTCAGATTATATTACATGAGAAAGAAAAAAAAACACCCTCACACAAACGCAGAGGATAAGTGACTTCATTTAAATGTCCAATAACATTTTAATACCAAGATCCTAGCAGATGCCACTGTTTCTGCAAAAATGGAGCTCGCTGTTACAGCGAGTTAAAGAATCTGTGAAACGAACGGGATGTCTACATTAATATACATTCTGTCAGTAATAGGGATACTATTTGAAACAGTTCAGAGTTTCATGGTCTGAACTGAGTGTGTCATGTAGGGGAGACATGATGGTGTCGTTCTGTGGGTCCCCAGGTCCAAGAGGAAAACCACTGCTGCATATCTTTTTACACACGACTGTAACCACTGTGCCTGTAATTAATAGTGTTCTGGGTAGTTACTGTACTAGATGGTTGCTTACTAACACAAGTCAAAGAGACCACCCTCCAATTTCAATTTTTTTCCCTAGATTTAATCAGGATCAGGATTAATTTGTTTTATTGCCTTACCAAACGAAGATTGTATGTGCGATCACTTTTTTTACGACAATCTTTGAAGTGTTATTTATATTACGGTGTTGGACAGGTTAAGTTTAACACTAATGAGGTTATTCAAAAGTATGAGCTCAAACCTGTAGCTCATTGTTTTTATTTTTTATGGGAAATATATGTTATCATAGCAACAACATTCTGGTTCTTCTTTTAGCATTTTGCCGATTTAATTTTATGTTCATTAAGTGTTTATTGATAGAAAGTAGCCTAACACAAATGTAAGAGTTCTCTGTATTTATTTCTTATTTTGTTCGCAGTTCTTGATGAGTGCCATATACACCGCCGTTCAAAAGTCAATAAAATTATTATTATTTATGGTTTTTATTTAAATAAATCAATACTTTTCAGACAGAACTCATCAAATGTCATGAATGCATAACGAGGCTGTTCTAGGTGGGAATTGAACCCGGGTCTCTTGTGTTCAAAGTCGCTGAGTTAACTGATTAAACTAACTCCCCAATTAATGAATCCAAGAGCGGAGGTTGTCAAAGAGCAAGGAGTCATAGATCTTCAACAAAAGACAATCTTTACTGATGAAAAGTACAACAAAAAACAAAGGAAGCCAGGCTTCCAAGAAACAGTAAAAAGGAAAATAGACACAAGGGTCCAAAAAATTCAACTGCAAAAGACTTAGCTTGCAACAGGTAACATAGGCTCAAGACTGAACAATAAAGCATGGCACAAATCCACTTAAATAGGGCAAAACACAGGTGTGACACATCAGGCATAATGAGAGTTCAGCAGGAGCCTGGTGAGAGGCGCCACCTGCCGACCAGGAGGAAAATAGCAGTCCAGTTATGGGTTCCTTACAGAAAGTGCACTATAAAGCCAATTATAATGTTAGAATATTTCTGTTGCAAATGAATGCAAATGTTCTTTTGAACTTTCTATTCATCAAAAAAATCCTGCATTTTTTTTATTACGGTGTCCACAAAAATATTAACCGGCACAACAGTTTTCAACATTGATAACTGATAATAATGTACATTTATTTCATTACAGGAATAAAAAAAAATAAAAAAAATGGAAACGAAAAGTTTTTAAAGTTTGTTTTAAATTGTAATTATATTTTACAATATTACTGTTTTTACTGTATATTTTATCAAATAAACGGATCCTTGGTGAGCATGCAAGACTCTTTCAAAAAAAATGTGAACAATTGTGTATAATGGTGAAATTGATATTGCATTTGAATCTCAATTAGGTGAGAGATGTGTGTTCAAAGTTAATTGTATGTTGAGTAAATTGTTGTAGAATATCTCGTTCATTATACTGAGTTTTATTGACTGGATATCTCTCTCTCTCTCTCTCTCTCTCTCTCTCTCTCTCTCTCTCTCTGTGCGTGTGTGTGTGTGTGTGTGTGTGTGTGTGCGTGCGCGCGTCTCTGTTCTGCTTACTCAGCCACTTTTAAAGACCCATTTTAGTTGAACTCATCCAGAGTGCAGCCTCAAGGACAACACCCCGATCTCCATCAGAGAGTCTGTCACTGCGTACGTGTAAACCTGCGTGCATTTCAGACAGGAAGTAGAGTTGTGCGTGTCTGTGAGCTGATGAGTTATGCATTCACACTGAACAACTTGGCTTGCATTGTGCATCTTTGTGTATGTTTATAGTCTGTATTTAGCAGTGAGTGTGCATCTGGTTCAGTTCCAGGGAGAGTGAGGCGATAAATTCTTGTTTGAGTTAATCCAAATGTCAGAGGAGTGAATTGTTTAAACAGCACGGCTTGAAAAACATGGGAGAGAAAAATGTTAATGCTAAAGAGCGTAGGGAAAGATTGGATTAATGGAGCTAGTGAGGGATGGAAGAGGGAAAGATGGGATAGAAGTGGAGGGAGAGAAAGGGCATGCATCTCTGTTCTGCATGCCTGTGTGCCAGTTCACTGCATTAGCGCGCTTCTTCAGAGGCTGACAGAATTTGCACATGATAACGCACCCTGCCAAAAGCAGTGCACGAGCCCAGACAGACCGAAAGAGAAAGAGAGAAGGGGATGGAGACAATGAGGAAAGTTCCCCCGAAGTAAGCAGATGCAATTGAACTCCACAAGGGTTTTAAAGGGGTAGTTCGCGGTAAATAAAAAAAAAACTGTCATTATTTGCACATCCTCATAGCATTCCAAACTCAGACCAAGATTGAAGTCGCATTTGTGCATGTTCAAATTTGGCACGTTGCGATTGGTTACAAGTCATATTATGATCAATGACTTTTTCTGCCATCAGTAGGTGTTCGACCAATCGGTGAAGGCCCTTTCACGCTGAGCGCGATGCGATAAAGCTAAGCAAACCCCAAATGAACGGAGCTTTCACACTGAACACGAATCGATTGATTGCCTAATTCACACACGCTGACCGAGAACACATTTTTCCTCATGTATGTATCTCGTAGGTTTTCCCATTTGTCTTTAACCTCGTCCAAAATACAACAGTAAATTAAAGTTTGGTACAGAAACAATCATCGATTGGGTGTAGCCTAATAACTTACAACTGGATTAATGGATTATTTTGATTAAATAATGGGCAGACGTGCATTAATTTTGTAGTGATTTATAATAAACTGAACACTACACTTGCTGAGCATTTCTCATGTAAACATTTCTCATTCTTTATCTTTAAAGAAATAACCCGAGCTGCATGAAAAACACATACAGAACATAACTGTAATCAGATATTTATTTGGCTTCATGTTTCATCTATAAAAACTTTTCTCTCCGTTGTTTATGTGCGGAAACGTGTGGAACTCAGAACGAGGAGCTGCAACACAGGCTCATTGGAAAGAACGTCCCTGTGGCAACATTTGTACAAAACGCACAATACTTACCAATACGTAGGCCTACATCACTGCAGTTTCTAACAGAAATGAACACTAGAGGCCGTAAAACAGCAAGTAAAAAAAATAAAATAATAATAATGTGTTTTCATACACAATTATGCTTACAGGTGCAGATTATGGATTAATAAAGACTTGTTTTCACGACCTCAAAACACTTTTTACCATAGTAAATTAATATATTTTGGAGTTTGCATCATTAACCTGCTCCATATGTTCGGTTTGCTCTGTAGCTCAGCTGGTGAATTGTACTTGTGATGTGGAGAGCTCAGGTACGAATCCTGTGAAAGACGAGTCACGATGAAACAGATCCAAGACAAGAGTTCAGAAACAAGCTAAAATGCCATGGTTGCGTTTTTGTGCCACATTTGCATTTGTTAACACTATCGGGTAAGTAAGGTTTATGGTTTGGTGTAGGTATAACGTGAAGAAGCTTTAATCTTTTAGCGCCACACACCGGACATTTAAATTCAGAACTGATACGTACAAACTGAAACTTAATAAAATGTTGCCATATTCACGTTCATCTGTTCCGGTAAAAACTGAACGCGCTTTTAGCGCCACCCACTGGACATTTCACTTTGAAACTGTTGCGAAACATGCACGACGCAACGTGTTTTGCAAAAATGTTGCCACAGGGAGCATGGGCTGAGAAAATGAACACAACGTCGTTCCACAGGGATCTATTGTTTCGATTCAAGAGCATGTTTGCGACGTACATTCGCGCGTTTAATCGCGCTCAGGGTGATAGGACCTTAAGGTTTAATCTAAGCCCTGTCTGTGTGACCAGGCCATGATTTTGTGTGTGTGTGTTATTATCTAAGCTTTACAGCTCCTCTTCATCATTCACTTCCATTGTATAATAAAGAGCAGCATCAACATTCTGTTAAACTGCTTCTTTTGTGTTCCTGGGAATAAAGGAACAGGGTTTGATATGAAAGTCAGTAAATACATTTTCTTTTTGTGTGTACTATTGCTTCAACACTTTAAAGCCTCCTTTTGAACAAATTTGACCAAAAAAACAACAACAACAAAAACAGCATGATGCTTCATAAAAGGCTTACAAGCGTAATATAATGCATTTCCCCATGGCATGAGTTGATGCTACAGCCTTAAAAACCGTTTTAAGAAACTACTACATCTCTTTTTACAAGTGATCTTAGATGTTCTACTTAAAGCAGCCTTTTTTTAATGGCGTCTGACCGCTTTCAGCCTGGATTCTTCGAGGAGTTCAGGCTGGGCGAGGAAAGGAGTGGCACCCCAACTTCAAAGCCACCCAGATTTCACATGTGATGCAAGACCTTGCAATGCTTTCGCCTGAAGGGCATGGTCTTGCTGTGTAGCAGGTGTTTAGATAAGACTTGCCAAAAATACAGAAATATAAAAATACCCCTCTATCATAGATATTATTATTCTAGAAAGAGCTGATTTAGACAGTTTAATATTGTGATGTGTTTGCATCATTGTTACCATGATTTAACATTGAATATGACAGTAGATTGGTGCTGAGAGAGGAACTTTAACTTAATACATGAGTTAATCCTCCACATTGTGGTTTTATTGAGTCGTATTTACCAAGCTGCTGCTTGTTTGCCATTGACGTTTACGTTTTCATACATGTAATTCTTCTGGGCTTTTGAGTTTGCAATATTATGCCTGCTATCTTTAAATTCAAACTTGAAATTACTGCCAGTCATTAAATATTGAAATCCTTGAAAAGATAAATACAAAAAAAAACAAGAAGTAAATCTACTTGCATTGCTTTTCATATTCTTCACGTTTTTATTTGTTTAATGGTGCATATTTGAGACGGTATAAATAATAAAAAAAAAATGTTTCTACGTTAATAGAAAACCATGGAACATTTATTCAGGCGTATACTGTTTTGTATGGATGGAAGCGTAGAACTTGTTAGCATGCAACAGTTTGATGTAATTTATGTTTTCAAAGCTCTGGTAAATGGAAGAAAATGTGATAAAGCCTTTATGTGAATCAAAGCTTATGTATACCCTCAAAGGAAGAAACAGGCATATTTTTTCTACGCACATTTTCCCTTTCTTTTATTCTTTTTTTTTTTTTTTTCTCTTACATAAACATTTTTCAAAGGCAGGACGAGGCCCAGCAGCAATAATGGCAGACAAATAAAATAATTCTTTAGGCATATGCCGCTAAATGGCTTAATCAGCATTTGAGAAGTCCTGGTTAAAAAAAAAAAAAGGTACTATTTTATTCATAATTTTCTTATGGTCTTAGAGAAGAGAGCATCACATTGCATTCCTTTTTCAGCATCATATTTCTATAAGCATCATTTAGCATATAGGCGTCAAAAGCAACCCTTAAAAAATGTATAGCTGAAAATATACATTGAATAGAGCTGGGTTTGCTGTACCCATTGCATATTGGACAATTACATTGACAATGCTGAAAATGTGTTACTGAGTAGAACTTAAGTGCATCATTACAGGAATTGTCAAGCCCAAGGTAGCTCAACTAAGGCTGAAATTCTTGTTCCGTTGTTGTTCTCCTTTGTTTGGAAACTTAATAGAGGCACACAGGATTACCAGTGCTGTCATGATGAACTAATCACATTACCTGTACTGTACACTGTAAAAAATTATCGTGATTTTAACGGTAAAATACTGTAAAAATGCTACAGTGAAAAACTGTTAATTGGTTAACAAAGTTTCCTTACTATATACGGTAAATAACTGTGTTAGATCTAACGGTACATTTAATGTAATTTTACTGTAAAATACCGTTAAATATACTGTTTTTGAAAGCGAAAAAGAACAACTCATTGTATAATTTACAATGAAAACCGTAAATTGACATTTCCACAGTTCCCTGCGTGACACTTCACATTTGATGTATTTTTGTTGAAATAACTATGTTTCTTTTTAGTTTGCTTAGTTCTTTTCTTATCAGTTATGTACATTAGAGTTTTATGTTACATTTAATGTTGTTAAATTAATGTTTATTGCATTTTTTAAATGTCATGTGTTACCATGATGATGTTTAGTGTTTGTGCGAATAACACTGTGCAGCTTATTATATTAGTACTAACTTTCTCGTGGAAGAGCTGCTTGTGATAAGCTTTGATTTATCATGTGACTTTCATCACTGCAGTGATGATTGTTGGTTGTCATTGTATTACAATGGTACAGAACAGATATTAATACATAAATAGGTTGGTAAATTAACATTATATCATATAATGAAATATGGTTTATTACTGTAAATTTTAAGTTAAGTCTGTAAAACCAATAATGTCTGTACCATATTTTTGACGGTAAAGTTCTGGCAACCACAGCTGCCGGTATTTTACCTTAAAAATGGCATTTTATTTTTTACAGTGTATATCTGTGCTCTTGTAACTGCTATTATAAACCTGCCGTACTAGAAATGAGTGGATAGGGGGTGGAGGAATAAAGTGTGGGAAGCGCTCATTTAGCACATTGAGCTCACTCAAATGTCATTTAACACTTTATTTATATCATTAACACTTTATTTTTATTTTTAGTGCAGAGTGTGTGAAATCTCTCAAAGTTGGCTAAATTTATCAGATGTAAAAAAATTAAACCTATAATTTACTGTTTTTAATTATTGTTATTGTAAATATTATAATAGCTTTGCAGTGCTTTATCATTTATGAAGAGTGCCTTTGTTTCTGCTAAAGATCGGTTTAAGTTGCGTGTTATTGACCCCGTTTAAAATGTAAAAGCAGATATATTGTCATGTATAAAGACCATTTTTACTGCAATGTGGCAGAAAGAAAATATTAAGCAAGATATTAGAAAGACAATATGCTGTTTCCAAATTTGAATAATTTACTTGTATGTTGTCATTGTTCAAAAGTAGACGTTACTTTCTATTTTTTGTTACTTTGTAGGTTGACATTTTTTTTTTTTTTTTTTTTACCTGCATTAAAGTATTATGATCCTGAAGGGAAATGTTTTCCTTTTAATTCATATTTATTTCCATAACACCTAAATGAGTATAAATATATTTTTAAAACATTTTTATGTCAAATTTATTTTACAGTGTCTTTGTTACATGTTACATCTACTTATTGTCAAGTCCTACTCTTTTTCAACCTCCAAAGGACACAAGGACAACTCAAATTTCCGACTCAATCACTTTTATTTTTATTTTGGTTTGTCAGTTGATTGTTCTGTTCAGAAAATTTGGTTGTAAACCTTTAAAGACAGAGAACAAAAAGTTACTCAATTTGTATTCAAGTTTGTATTCAAACACTTTAATCAAACATGAATGCATTTTAAATTAATTAACCACTTAAGCCTTTTAGATGGAATAAAGAAAAATGATTTCATTAATCTTCCAAATATGTTTGTAAAGTTAACATTTTACCACTTTTAACTTTATACCATCCTTTTTTTATCTCATACTCTTAATTTTTTCAAACTCAAAATGTAATATTATTTTAGCACAAACACAAAATAAATTAAGGAAATGCTGCAATGTGTTACTTAACATCTACACAGCAGTTAAACATAGCTCAAACATATTAAGCACAAACACCATGAAAGTAAATAAACATTTTACAGACCATTGGCGTCTTTGGACTGAACCTACGAGTGGACTTGGAGCCTCTTCTCTTAGAAGTTTTTTTTTTTTTTCTGACTGACTGAGAACCTCCATGCTTTTTCAGGTGCTCCAAATCAGTGACAATGATAATCAGGTGACAAGCAGCCGGTTTGCTGCTGCTGGTGCACTCTGGGAAGTGTAGTTCTTTTATAATCACTCCTGAGATTCAGCTCAACTCTTATAGTAATAATACTATAGTAATAACAGTAAATTAGGCATGATTACATGCATACCCTAAACCTGTGGAGGTGAAGATGACAACTCCTATGATCATTCACAGCATCAAGCTACACCTTTGTTATTGAATATTGCCTCTAGTGGTGAAACTCACATACTGTGCCTTTAAATATTTAATTACACTGTAACAAAGACACCTTAAAATAAGGTGCAACCATTTTTACTTATGATATATCCATATAGGCCTTTAATATTACATTTATTAAATATTCTGTTTATGAAAATAGTACAGAAGTTGCTGTATGGTGACTTATCTTTCTATCTTTAGCAAAGCAACTGTTCGCTTGGAATGCATCACTCATTGGCTGTGATGGACAGCTGATTAATGCTGCTATTCTTTCATTATTCATAACTCACTCACCCACTTATTTAATCACTGACTCACCAAATGAGTCAGAGGTCAGTCAGGCATGTTAATAGACTCTTCTCCCCTATCAGCTAATTATTTTTATTGCCTGCTTGAAAATCGTTTATTTATGCCTGTTAGACCCAGAAAGATGATGCAAGATGGCACCGATGATCGCATTTACCGGTATGGGTAATTACCAAAACTTTTGCTGACCTTTGACCTTGGCTCATATGTGCTCTAATCAGTCGGCTGCTCAAAAGGTTAATATGTCAAAGTCTACTAATGAACCAGTTCACTCCTGACCATTTAAACGGTCTACGATGGAGTTAAGAAGCGTGAGCAGAATGTTTATCAGCTTGTGTGTATTGATGTTTTTAAGGGTTTACTGGGTTGCACTTTATTTTACAGTACGTGCACTTACATGTACTTACAGTATACTTACAAAGTGCTAGTTAATGCAAGGTTTTGGTATGGTTCAGGTTTAGTACCTAGTTATTACCCAGTTATCGGAATTACTGTAATAAGTACATAGTGTATACATGGGGAACAGGACTGTAAAATAAAATGATACCGGTCACTGTACTGACAAACAATGCTGTAAAACTGTATTTTTACATTTTAGATTTATGTAGCAGTGGAGAATTAACCCTCTGAGGTGGATAGTCTCGCTTTATTATCAGTGCAAAAGAAACTCAAAATACTCTGTTGATTTTGATATTACATATTAAGTGTTGTACACCATTAGATCCTGATAAGTGTCTATTTTTTTTGTGGATACTCACAATAAAAACAAAGTGTTGTGCTTTTCGCCAAATAAAGAAAGACAAACATGATGCGTGTTCTGCCTTCTCTCTGTCAGTGAAGTCCATTCTGAAACGCGTCCGAAAATCAACTGTAATTCCGCGAATACTTGTCATACAGGCACGAGTGTTTTTCCATAATGAAGCTTGAACTCTCTTCTTTTAAATCAATTAATTTATATAATAAAACAAATATTCTCAGTGTATGTAATCTGTATGAAAAGAGAGAGATGTCAGTATTTTTCTTTACAGCTCATTATACCTAATTACGCGTTAATGTGCCACGCCCACGGAGAGCGCGCGCTATTCAAACGCAAATGATCTAAGGCAAGCCATTCAAACATGCCAACGCCCACCAGCTGGATTATAAAACACATCGTGTTTAGTGAGTATCTTGTACAGCTGTGTACACAGCGTATCCTTTCGCTGTGAGCAATAATACTATCTAACCCTGGAAAATGTACCAGAAGTGCTGGTAGTTTCATTTCGAGGAGCAACGGATCCAGCTGATGTAGTAAGTCATTTATTCTTAAGTGCTTTGTTCTAATCGCGATATTGAATAGTGTCTGACTGTAAACCGCAAAAAGACTGTTTAAATATGAATTGTGTGTCTGTGTGTAGGCTAAATGATGAGTGAACGGCACAGGCGTGCGCGCTTTGTTTACTACAGTTATACAGCGCGTGTCTGTGCCGTTCATTCACTCTCGCACCTACATTAGTAAACGTTATGTTTACATGAACACATCCAAACTATATTGCTATAGCCTACTAAGATGAGTAAAAATAGACTGAAATATGTTGAAATAAAATGTCTGTATAATAGGGTTGGGCGGTAGGCTATTACGGTAATATCGTAGGGGAGCGCGGGGCACAACCTAACGCGGGGTTAAATGTAACACGGACCTTTTACATAGTTAGTCGGGATCAAGCCGGTTGCGTTTCCACTCTTTTTCTCGCGCTGCCAGAAGACGGTCTCCCGCGAATTTGCGGAAAGTTTTGATAAGATTTCATTAAGATGCTGGACAAAGAGTGTTTTGACACCATGCAAGTAAATTTTTTCATCATAGGTTTTTTTCGGTTTCTGAGTTGGGTGTGTACGTCACCAAATCTAACTTTATATTGCCTTAATAACTGTCTTGTTGGCTAAAACATAGCACCGTTTTGAAACATGTCAGCAACTCCTAGCAACTGTTAGCTAGGCTTAAAATATGTTTTACACAGCGGGGTTAGATGTAGCACAGTGTTACAAACAAGCCGCCAAGTGTACAATGATAATCAAATGAAAACAGGGAGCCACACAACTTCTAGGTTTGAGTATTTATTTATATATTTAACTTTGTTGGACTTTCACAAACAATGTTGGAATTTTTTATTTATTTTTTATTTAGTTTACTATGCATTGATCACTTGTTTCTTTTTTTTTTTTAATATAGCCTGGTTTTAATGCAATAAACCCTTTAATTTTTTTATTAAAATTTTTTATTAAGTTTTTATTATTATTACTGTTATTATTATCAATAATAATAATTTTACATGCAGCTGCCACACATAAATGTAATTCAATTGCAATTACAATATTTGATGATTTTATTTATTTATTTATGTATTGCTTGCAAAACTGTGCAGCCCTTTTCTATGTCTCTATCCATGATATTGATCCATAATAGAAGGATGATTGGATGAAGGATGGATGTATGGATATCTATCTATACAGATGCACAAACAATATCAAACGTCTCGGTTACGTATGGTAACCCTCGTTCCCTGAGTAGGGAACGGAGACGTCTCGTCGGAGGAGTTTCCAACGAATTGGGATCACGCTAGGGAGACCAATTGCCTTCGAGTGAATTAAAACGAGCCAATAAATATTGGCATGCGGGATTTGCATTCCGCGTCCCGCCTGTCAATGCGGGTATAAAGCGGAAGCGAGCGCACACACATTTGCTTTACGCTGAGGAGCCGGACGGTGTCCAGTCCTCCGCGAAGGTACAGCAAGCATGGCGACGGGACGAGACGTCTCCGTTCCCTACTCAGGGAACGAGGGTTACCATACGTAACCGAGACGTTCCCTTTCGTATGGGAACTCCTACGTCTCGTCGGAGGAGTTTCCAACGAATTGGGATCCCAAATAAAACGCCATGGTGCTGGCCCCTTCCAGCGCCCAGCTGAGCTCCCCGCCAAGCAGTTTCATCTTTAGGGCGGGGGCTAGCTAGGAAGAAATCACACTGCTGTTCCGCAAGACCCGCTCAGAGGATTTGGATAACACTGGGGAAACGTGCCCATGTGGGAACGTTGCGGAGCCCCCGGCCAGCCTGAAGGGAGGCACTGAATACACATATGAACTAGCCCGTAGGGTAGTAAAACATATGGGAGTCCTCGAGGTAGTCCCAGCCCGTAGGGTGGGGAGCATACTCAGCAAGGACGACAGAGTGAGTCTGTCGAGGGGAAGACACGGGGCTAGCCCGTAGGGTAGCAGGAACGTGGAAAATGACCACGAGGAAGTCATCGTGAAGGTCACCCAGTCTACTAGCAACTTCTTAAGAGAGGTAATAGACCTAGCATCAGGCGGTCCGCCACGCCTGATGCCGAGGGGTGATGGAGGAGCTCAGAAGGTTAGCCGTTTGTTGGGGAACCAAGGAGCAAAAAGGCGCACGGATCCAGCTCATAAGGCGGAATGGCGTAGCAAGCCGACAGAACCTATTCCCTCGCGCCACTGACCGTAGCGAGTAAACGGGAGGAAACCGGTTCAGCACGTAAGCTATAAAATCTGGCAAACGTGTTAGGTGTCGCCCAGCCCGCAGCTCTGCAGATATCTGTCAGCGAGGCGCCTTGCCCCAATGCCCAGGAGGAAGCAACACTCCTAGTGGAGTGAGCCGTCAACCTGGGAGGGCAAGGCATGTCCTGGGATTCATAAGCCCGGACGATAGCATCCACTAGCCAGTGGGCTAACCTCTGCTTGGAGACAGCCTTCCCCTTCTGCTGGCCTCCGTAACAGACGAAGAGCTGCTCTGAGGTCCTGAAGCTTTGCGTTCTGTCCACATAACAACGTAGAGTACGTACGGGACAGAGAAAAGCCAGGGCTGGGTCTGCCTCCTCCACGGGCAGCGCTTGCAGGTTCACTACCTGATCTGCAAATGGAGTGGTAGGAACCTTGGGCACATATCCGAACCGGGGTCTCAGTACCACGTGAGAAAGGCCCGGTCCGAACTCTAGGCACGATTCGTTGACCAAAAAAGCCTGCAGATCCCCGACCCTCTTGAAGGAAGCTAGAGCCAATAGAAGAGCGGTCTTTTCAGACAAAACTTTTAACTCTATGTCATTTAAGGGCTCAAATGGGGGCCTTTGAAGCGCTCTCAGCACGAGGGCTAAGTCCCAAGAGGGTACAGGGTGCAAATTACGAGGAGGATTTAACCTCCTAGCACCCTTAAGGAATCTGATGATCAGGTTGTGCTTCCCTAACGACTTCCCGTCGATCACATCATGATGGGCAGCTATTGCGGCCACATATACTTTGAGGGTGGAGGGAGACAGCCTTCGCTCCAACCCGTCTTGTAAAAAGGAAAGCACGACACTGATCGGGCAAGTTCGGGGGTCTTCCCAGCGGGAAGAGCACCAGACGACGAACAGGTTCCACTTCAACGCATAGAGGCGCCTCGTAGAGGGGGCTCTAGCGGAAGCGATGGTATCTACCACGGCCTGTGGTAGGCCATCTAGAACCTCCGCGTCCCGTCCAGGGACCAGACATGGAGTCTCCACAGGTCTGGACGCGGGTGCCAAAGAGTGCCCCGTCTCTGAGAAGGCAGATCCTTCCTCAGAGGAATGGGCCAAGGAGGTGCTGTCGCAAGGAGCATGAGTTCCGGGAACCAGGTCCGGTTGGGCCAGTACGGCGCAACTAGCAAGACCTGCTCCTCGTCCTCCCTGACTTTGCACAGTGTCTGTGCGAGAAGGCTCACTGGGGGAAACGCATACTTGCGTGGGCCCCGGGGCCAGCTGTGTGCCAGTGCATCCGTGCCGAGGGACCCTGCGGTCAGGGAATAGAACAACTGGCAATGGGTCGTGTCCGGAGAGGCAAACAGATCTATCTGAGCGGCTCCGAAGATTCCCCATATCAGCTGAACCACCTGGGGATGGAGTCGCCATTCTCCCGGAAGGGGCGGCTGCCGTGAGAGCTCGTCGGCTGCACGGTTGAGCACACCAGGGACGTGAATGGCCCGAAGCGACCTCAGATGCTTCTGACTCCATAGGAGGAGATGGCGGGCGAGTCGCGACATACGACGGGAGCGTAGACCCCCTTGATGGTTGATGTACGCCACGGTCGCAGTGCTGTCCGTACGGACCAGTACATGCCTGTGCAGAAGCAGCCCCTTGAGGCGGCACAAGGCTAAGCGTACTGCTTGCAACTCTAGGCAATTGATGTGCCAATGCAGCTGAGGCCCCGTCCACAGACCTGAGACTGCATGCCCGTTGTACGTGGCCCCCCATCCGCTGGCAGAGGCATCCGTGAAAACCACAGCATGCCTGGACACCTGGACTAAGGGTACTCCGGCCCGTAGAAAGGCAGGGTCCACCAAGGACTGAAGGTTTGGCGACAGTGCGGGGTAATGTTGACCCGGAACGTGCCGCTCTGCCACGCCCATCTCGGGACTCGATCGTGAAGCCAGCGCTGAAGCGGTCTCATATGCAACAGACCGAGCGGCGTAACTGCGGCTGCCATATGCCCCAGGAGCCTCTGAAATTGCTTCAGTGGACCACTGACCTGCCTCGAAAAGACCTGAGGCAGTTGAGCACTGACTGGATGCGCTCCTCTGTGAGGCGCGCAGTCTGACTGACCGAGTCCAACTCCATACCGAGATAAGAGATCCTCTGCGTGGGGCAGAGTTTGCTCTTGTCCCGGTTGACCTGAAGTCCCAACCGGCTGAGGTGCCGGAGCACCAGGTCCCTGTGATCGCACAACAGATCTCGTGAGTGAGCTATTATCAGCCAGTCGTCGAGATAGTTGAGAATGCGAGCGCCATTTTCTCTCAAGGGAACAATGGCCGCCTCCACGACTTTCGTGAAGACGCGGGGCGACAGGGCCAAGCCGAAGGGTAGGACCTTGTACTGATATGCCTGACCCTCGAACGCAAACCGAAGAAACGGCCTGTGTCGAGGCAGAATCGAGACATGAAAGTACGCGTCCTTCAGGTCGATCGCTGCAAACCAATCCTGGGGACGGATGCACTCGAAGATGCGTTTCTGCGTAAGCATCTTGAATGGGAGCTTGTGAAGGGCCCGATTCAAAACACGCAGATCCAGGATTGGTCGTAACCCACCGCTTTTCTTGGGTACAATGAAGTAAGGGCTGTAGAACCCAGACCTCATCTCGGCTGGAGGGACCGGCTCGATCGCGTCCTTCGCCAGCAGGGCAACGATCTCTTTCCTCAGGACAGGGGCGTCGCCACTCCGCACTTGGGTGAAGAGGACACCCCTGTACCTGGGAGGCCGGCGGGCAAACTGAATTGCATAGCCGAACCGGATGGTGCGAATGAGCCACCTGGACGGTCTCGGAAGCGCTATCCAGGCTTCGAGAGACTGAACCAAAGAGCCCACTCGGACCACCGGCGTACCCGCGGGGGGGCAGCGAGGTGGAAGGCAGGGACCCGCCCTCGGAGGCATTGTTGCGGCCGAAGGTGGGGTCTGTGTGTGTGGTGCAACACTTACCTGCTTCCACCGGGGGGCAAGCAGCAGGAAGGCCCATCTTTCTCTGGGGCGTTCGATTGCTGACTGTCCCGAGGCGAAGGTAGGAGGGGAAACGAGGAGCGAGGCTGGGAGGCGTCGAGTCCTGGCTTCCGCGCCTCCTTGCCTGGCGACAGATGAAAGTGACGAGGCCGTAGCGGCGACACTGGCATCTGAGCGCTTTGGCCAGCGACAGACGAGAGCGACGAGGCCGTAGCGGCGTCACTGCCATCTGAGCGCTGGGGCGAGGGGAATGAGAGCGGCGAGGCAACGTGGCGGCGCACACTGTCATTCTCACCCTCTAGGAGGGGAAACGAGGAGTGAGGCCCGGGGGCGTCAAGTCCTGGCTTCCGCGCCTCCTTGGCCAGTGACAGACGAGAGTGACGAGGCCGTAGCGGCGTCACTGCCATCTGAGCGCTGGAAGAGGGGGAAAGGAGTGGCGAGGCATGGGAGCGTCACTCACTGCAGTCCGCACCTCTTGTGACCCAGAGATGGAAGAAATCGCTCTATTGAAAATGTGGGTACCACTGGACTGGGGAGCCAGCAGCGGAACAGGAACTGAACAAATTCTCCACCCGGCCCTCCTCCGGGGGTGGGAGAGGCGAGGACACCATCTCCCTGAGAGCAACTTCCTCCAACCCTGTGTCACCCGTCTCAGGGCTGCTGAGACAGGTGGCGCCGTCCTCCTGCGAAAGCTAGACGTCACCATAAAGCTGGCTGACATCTTTTTCACAGGGGGCTGACACCCTTGGCGACAAACAGACCGAGGAGAAACCAGGAGTGAGTCGACTTTTTTCATATCGGGTCAGCTCCTGGTCTCCTCAACCTGCTTCTGAACTGTGGAGAGCCGCTGGGCACAGTCCCCAACAGTGTCGCCGAAAACGGCAAACCCTGTGAGATAGGAGCACCGAGAAAGCGAACTTTGGCGATGTCTCGTACCCCACAAGGCCTAGCCGTGGGATGCTTCTGGACCACCAGTGTGGACATCGTCTGACCGAGGGCCAGTGCTATAACTTGCACAGCTCAACCCCGACTCAGAACTACCCTTGTGTAGTCAAAGCCACCCCAGCCACTAAGGGTAGTGAGAGAGGAAAAAAACTTTCTGCAGATTTTGGCATGTCTGGCTTTCCACAGCACCAACATGCTTCCATACTGCTAAAAGCCTTTTTCACACGCATCCGGGCAGGCACGGGGGCGGGGCAAGGCGATTACGCGTTGCACTGCGCCCCAGAGTAGCCCAGGAAGTGTGGCTGTCAAGTCTGAATCCGATTCAGCACGAGCACACACACCATTACAGCGGGAACTCAGCGTCATCATTTCCAGAGTGTAACAGCCCTCTCTCCGATGCAGCGATCGACATCTGATCCTCCCCTGGAGCCCTGAATGAAATAGCTGGTCCCTCATGAGAAGAACCAGAGATTCCACCCGAAAGCTGCCAGGCATGCAAAACAGTGAACGTGGCCATACCTGATGGCACACGGCACGCTGAGCGCTCAACCCCTCGAGAAAGGCAAGCGAACAACGTGCCGACGTGGTCATGCTCTCGTAAGAGAGCATAAACCACCCACGAACACAGTCTCAGCATGTTTGCGATGCGCTAGAGGAGTGAGTGTTCCGAGGAGGTGGTCTCGTCAGAGAACACTCACTGTAATCCTCTAATCACCAATGCTATTAGCCAAAATAGCCCTCCACCGTTGGCCACCAGAAGAGGAACTAGATCGGGGAACAGTCAAAGGCGCGCATCTAGAGCGCCGAATGACGCGCGCTGGGTTGCCGTGACAACCCGCGCTGTCAGCCGGCAGCTCGACGGCACACGGCACGCTGGGCGGCTCAAGCCCTTACGAGAAAGGGGAGACGACCAACGCGCCGACGTGGTCAAGCTCTCACGAGAGAACATAAACCACCCACGAACGCAGTCTCATCATGCTTAAGCCCAGGCACGTGAAACAGTGATCGTGGCCGTCAAATGAGGACAGGAAACGACCGCATCCAGAAACACACGGGTGAAACGTCATCCTGAAAAGGACGCGATCTTCACCCGTGTTGCTCTTTTCACAGAAAACGCTCTCTTATTGTGCTGAAGCACACAGGGATAAACGCGGCAACACAGCGGGGAAACTGCAAGCCCGCTGTGCGCACTCAACCGAATACCAGCCGTGACAACAGCTTTTTGAAAAAACAGCAGATCGCGTGAAGCAGCAGCTGGTACCCGGGAGATCGCGAAGATCGCTGAAGCGCCGTCACACCAACACAGAGAGGTCTCGGAGAAAACAGCAGACTCGTTGAGCGTGAAGATAAATTATTAATCTTGAAGCTCATCCACTCAGAGGACACAACCGTTCGGCTCCGAAGCTAAAAGCAAATGTGTGTGCGCTCGCTTCCGCTTTATACCCGCATTGACAGGCGGGACGCGGAATGCAAATCCCGCATGCCAATATTTATTGGCTCGTTTTAATTCACTCGAAGGCAATTGGTCTCCCTAGCGTGATCCCAATTCGTTGGAAACTCCTCCGACGAGACGTAGGAGTTCCCATACGAAAGGGAACTATACAGATAAAATAGTACTGAATTATGTGTGTTACACACAAGTGTTACAACTAACCCCTCTGTCTGTTACAATTAACCCCACATATGGGGTAAGTTGTAACATTTGCACTTCTGTCACTTTCAGTGCAACTGTACGAAAATGGAAGCTCCTAGAAAAAAACTTTAAGTGTTCATATGTAGCAGAGATGTGTATGTTGCTTGTGTAAAAAAAAGATGAATCTAACTTAATTATTTTTTAAATAATTGAGCCAAAACCAAAATGTGTTAGGTTGTGCCCCGCTCTCCCCTATACCGCGGGGTCTTAAAATAGCAACGGTATCAGTTTCAATACCGTCATTACCGGCACTTATATATAATATATAAATATAATTTATTCAATGCCTAAAAATGCTTATGTAGTTGTCATCAAGTGACAGTGTGGAGGAGAAAGAGAGAGAGAGAGAGAGAGAGAGAGAGAGAGAGAGAGAGAGAGAGAGAGAGAGAGAGAGAGAGAGAGAAGGAAGAGGCGGTAAATACTGACGAGGCAATTTGTAAATGTTGCAATAAAAAAGGTGACGCGAGAGATGGAAACACCTCTAACCTAATGTCGCATCTCCGAAACAACCACCCACTCACTGCTGCAAGGATGCATTTTGCCCCGAGTTCATTAAATAAGCGCATTAGTTTATATTTGTTAAAATATTATAAATGTAATTTTTTTTACGTTGATAATGAAAAGTGAACAGCACGAGTAAGATGGGATGCATCGGGAGTCAGACATTGACCACTTAATTAAGTTTCATTTTGTAAAAGGCCTTTCTTTAAAGTGAATTTCGTTTTGTATAAATTGTATCTTAATTTTAATAATTTTTTTATCAACCAATTGCCTGGATTTAATAAGAATCAAATATAGCAGACAACATAATCATGACATGATCGTGCGCTGACGCGCCGCGGTCACTTGCATTGAAATCTCATCATAAATTAACCGAAACTCAGTGTATGCCCCACAGGCATGACAGAGAGGCCTATGTCTAAATAAAGCTTGAAATTTCATTAAACGAACCAATTCAAAACGAAAAGAAATAGGCCACTCGCTGATTATTTAATCCATGATGTGCATTTCTCTCTATATGCGCGTTCATACGGAGATGGCGATCATCAAATTCATTAAACGAAACTATTCAAAACGAAACGAAATAGGCTAGCCTACTCTCTGATTATGTAATCCATGATGTGCATTTCTCTCTATCGTTCACTATGAAGATGGCGATTCTTCAATTTCTTTAAACGAAACAATTCAAAAGGAAAAGAAATATAGGCAGCATACTCTCTGATTAATCCACGATGTGCATTTCTCTCTATAGGCGCGTTCACTACGGAGATACCAATCGTCAATTTCTTTAAACGAAACAATTTAAAACGAAAAGAAAAAGGCTAGCCTATACCTTCTGATTATGTAATCCATGATTTCCATTTCTCTCTAAATATGCGCGTTCACTAGGAGATGGCGATCGTCAACTTAATCTTTGCAGCAAACACTGAAAGAAAAGTTGAATTGATAAAAATCAATGGACGCGTGTCACCGGATTTACAAATGCACTTCTTGCTTGTTGCTTGTTAATTTAATTTAATTTAAATTAATTAATAAAATGAATACTTTAATTGTCATAATTAAAATAATTAAATATTATTAAGTGTCCCATTTTTGCTCATTTATAAATAGTATTTATATCTACCACCCCCTCAGCACCTGGGTTAATAAATTATTTGGCGCCACCATATTATAGCCTAATGGCCCACGTATTAAAAATAGTCAAATAGGGCTCCGGCTCATAATTATATTTAATGCCGTCAGCCGGGATCAGACACAATGTGCACGGGTTGGCCTTGATTTTTGTTTTGATTTTTTTTTTTTGCCCGATCTGGTATTCAGTTTCTGAACGGTGTAGGCACACACCAACAGTTTGGTGATGCTGTCTGAGCCTTATGTCATCATTTTTAATTAGTCACATACCCCGGTAAAATAGGGAGGAGGTTTGACGGTATCAAAATTTGGATACCGCCCAAGCCTACTGTATAAGCAACAAGCTGCAAATTCACATGTATATACTAATATATCATACACAATATATTACAGACTAAATATGAATGTTTAGACAAGATTTTGTGATTAGTTTTGGATAGATTATAAAATTTTGACTGTAAAAAAAGACTACTGTCACATTAAATAGGTACGCTTGTGTTCACCAATTTCTGCTCATAGTTAAATATACTATAGTATGATGTTTTGTCAAAAATAAAGTAGGTATATTGAATTATCAACTAAGATGTTATTATAGTGTTTGTTCCAATATTCAAACTAATGAATCCTTACCTTTTTTTAATACGTATGATAAAATGTATACTTTTTACAAAGAAATACACTTGAAATATTGTTAAAATTGTAATTGTTGTTGTAATTGTAACCTATTTGTAATTGGTTACAATTTCTAATTGTAAAATATGTATAGGCTATATAGATAATTTCTTTTGTCCTTGCATTCTTTGGGATCCTGTGACACACCTGTGTGAAAGGGCTAATTAATATGCAGCTCATTATGCGGCACATTATCCGGCCTTTGTCTTCTCAGGTGTGAACACGCCTCCACGCATATTGCCTTTCCAAACAAAAGGTGTTTAATAAAATTTAAATCAGTGTATGTTTTTGTGTAAATGATTAGGCAGGATGATTTTCAGATCATTTTGAAGCAAAAATTCTAGGCAACAACACTCATTAGTCAAAAGTCTTGTGGACACATATTTAGTATGTGTTTTGTGGCCTTATTTCAGACACTTTAAGTTTTAGTTTTTTTAATAACCATGCATAAGCAATATTCTCTCAAAAATACAAACATGTACATAATTGTTGCTAAGATATTACGGTAGCCCAGTTTGTGCTATATTGAGTGAATTTACACCTTTGCCATTAACATGTTTATAAATAACTGAAAAAAGCACAAATGTCAGAGCATGTCAGAACACCTCAAGGACCCCAAAAACCCTTAGACCTCAGAGGGTTAATACAACTATTGACTTGCCTAAATTTCGAGACAATGGTCTTAATGATTTTCAGTTCTGTTCAAGGTATTTAAAGCAACAGTTTTTTCAATAACAGAAGATATGTGAAAGTCTTGTATTTGGAATAAAAGTCACCCCTTCCCTTGGGGTGAAAGGCACGATAATTAACATGATAATAAATATCCGGCTGACTTTTCCATTTGTTGACATGACATGTTTAGATTTAGATGGTATATATATATCAAGTTGGGTGTCCACTTTACACCATTTCATAATTTATAATGGAACCATCAAGTAATGATTTCCATTACACGAGAGTAGATGTTAAAACTTCATGCTGATTTGTACTCGGATTTCGCCAAGATAAGCAACACTAAGACGTAGCTTTACAGTAAACTATGCTTCTCCATCTATTTACGCTTCTTTCCATATGGTGGTGTGACTCCCCTTCTGTCCCGCGTTAACGACTGCAGTGTACTTGACGCGTCAGCACACACGCCGGCTGCAACTACAGTGTGGTCTCTCCAGTGGACCAGCATGACGACCGTCTGGATTGAGCCGAGTAGGGGACATCTCTAGGGTCTTCAAGTGGGCACCTTCCATCCTCAGTGTCTCGTCGACTAGCCCACGACACCTCAAGAGGGCTCGACAGTGACTCTGGCGTCCCAGTGTCACCCCCCTCTGTCCCCCACTCAACTCAGCCCAGCTTACTGACCTCTACATCCCTCCTGCTGCTGAGACCAAACCACAATCTCACAATCTCTCCGCAACCCAACCAAACGCACCAACCCGTTTGACTAAGGCTGTCGAGCCCCACTGGTGCGTTAATGCAGTTTCAGTGGCAATGGTTCCGTATGGCATACCACCTACCGCAAAAACACAATATCTGCCCAACCACCCGTCATTCACGCAATATACACAGGAACGTAATAACTGTAATACTATACAATCTATACAAATAAACCAACAGACAAAACCGTAGCGTGGCGTCCTGTACACAGCCAGCTAGAATCTTAAAAAAAAAAAAAAAAAGATTTTAATCATATCATATAATAAAATTTCATTTTTATGTGTTACTACTATAAACCTATATTAATTTATTATCTCATGCAATGCTTTCAGAATCTTTACTTTTTTAAGTAATTTTGTTTCTGTACTTTTAAAATGAGCATATTTTAATGACAGTAAATTTATTGAACAAAAATGTAATATTTTATTTATTTTATATTTATTTTAAATATTTTATTTATCAAAACATTATTAAAAAACGTATAATTGTAGCTTAAGTATTTGTATCAATACTTGGTGCTTTTTCCCCATGCTGGTGAGCCTTTTACATCCATCCATCCATATATCCATCTATCTTTTTATCTATCTATCATAATACAAATAATTAGAAAAAAATACACAATTTGCATGGCGATTGTCCCTCACATGACAGCATGGCAATAGCAAATTATCCAACCAATTCCCGATGGACAAAATCAAGATCTACTCTACGTGTTTTCCTTATTTGAGAAGCTGTTTCACTCGTCACAACAGGGAAGAAAAGACTATCGCATCTTCCATTTCATGCCAACTTTAAGACCGTTTAACCTTTTGTAATCGTGTCCGCAATTTGTTTGTGTTCAAATAGCAGGTAGGACACAATTCCCCAAGTTCTGTACCACTGAAAAGACTGTGGATATGACTTTAGCATTAGTTTTGATTAGAGTTAAACTACAGCTGTATAGTTTTGCAGATTGTTAGGCGCATAGCATGTCATCTTCTAAAAGCAAACCAAGGCCTGGGTATCATGTGATAGGCCACCCCTGACTTCAAGTTTGTTTATTCCGATAACAAGGCTTTCTTTTTATAATGTTACATTTCACTTTTGAGGCTGTTTCCTGGCTCTGGGCTCTGAGTGCACAGTGGACGTCTGTGGTAACAAGAGCCTGAGCTCCAGGGAGGAATCTAAGATGGGATCATGCAGAAGGGGCCTGGTGTTTTCGCTGACTGACCTCTCTAGCTGCCGCTAGCCTGTGTAATGCTAATTCTCTTTCAAGTGTGTTACATTAGCATCTGTTCGCGGTGCGTCCTGAGCCAATCAGCTTTGATCTGAACATTCTGTCTTTTCAAAGGACTAAAAAGAGTCCTAGCCTCAGAATCTGCATCGCCCGCGAATGCCGGTAGACTACCAATGATAACGCCCACAGACTATAATAACCGCGGCCTGCTAACAAGGAGAAAAGGCTTAGCATGTAGCGTCAGAGTTGTCAGAAGTGCACACTCGCTTGTTCTTTTCGCAAACTGTAGGCGTTGCAGTGTCTGCTCGACGAGAGCTTGTCCATAAAGTGCAGTCGTCTTTTGAGAGCGTTGCACTGAGGAACACTTCACACAACTCTTAATACATAAAAAGAGCACGCTACCCTTGACTTCCAGACTCTTTATCATTTAATTCAATATGTTTAGTGCTGTTAAATCTATTGACGAGCGCTAAGCCTCTTTCAACGCATCAGTAGTCGTGCCTTCACAGACGTGTGAAGGATTAGGAAATTTTATTTACCCTAATGTTTCCAGATTGATTATAAACAAAATTAGGTCAAAATGTTTAGCTCTTCCACCTGAATTCCTGCTCAACGCCTGGCATTATGTTAATCGGCTGTTAGCAGACTTTTCACAAAAGAATGTCTTAAGCCAAAATGCAATTAAATTTTTTTGTAAATCCTGTTTCTTCCTTTCATTATCCTTTCAACAAAATAAAGTTTACTTTGTGAATGTGTACGTGCTTCAGTTCAAAAGTGCATGATACAAATCCAAAGCCCGAAACGCTAACACCTTTTTTGAAATGATGAACATCTGCTGAAAATGTTCAGTGAATATATAAAATAAGAAAAATATTTTAAATCTTATCAAATTAATTTAAAAATGAGATGCACTAATTCTGGCATTACAGGGGTGATGGAAAGATTAGGACTCATTGACTGAAATACAAATTATAATACAATTAATTAAATAATAAAGATTTCACCATTACAAAAATGGGGGTGACAAAGGCTATTTTTTTATTGATTTCATTAACAAAATAATAATACAATAAAAAGCTTTGATTTTTTTAGGGGAGACCAAGGCTCATTACGATTTCATAAAAAAAAAAAATGAAAAAAAAAACATAATAAAATCAGATGAAATAACATAATTTCACTACTAGAGAAGTTTAGAGGGAAGGTTAGTTTTACTCATTTAAAATAAGTACATACATACATACATACATGCATACATAAAATATTAACTCTAAAACTGAGCATGCAACACCTTCCTTGTATGACAATCAGTATGGTCTCCCTTGTGTAAAAATACAACAGAAAAAGCTTCTCTGAGGCATATGTATATATATATAACACATACAAAGCACTATATTATTACAGCCTGATTCATTTATTGAAACCGTTTTCCCTGGCAGTATGTACACTGAACAGGTATCCAGTTATATAAGTGCAGTATTCTCTTATTATGTACTGAGTTATTTGCTTTTTTGAGCAGTTGAGTTTGTGAAATAATCTTCTTACAGTGAAAGAGTTAAAGGGCCACAGGGACCATATCCAAATCCCCTGCTATTACTGCTTGCACTAGACATACACACACATGCACTCTGCTTCTCTTTCAGCCACACCAGGGGTGGAAGCTATCCACAGCTTTAATTATGTCCCTTCTCTCTCTCCCTCTCCCTCCCTCTCCTCGTCTTCTGAAGTATTTCCTCTCTATCCCCACACTCAACCCGTTCACTACCCTGTAGCTCTTCCTCGCGGTACCTGCTTCCCTTCCTTATACTTTCTTTTTCTCATATTTTTTTTTCCTGTGGTACTCTACACTTCCCCTCAATCCTGTCCCTTCATTGCACTCTCCACCCCCCCCCCCCCCCATTCCTCTTTCAGTGGTAATTGGCATCTTCAGAGTTTCAAGTTGTTTTCCGTTAAGCTACTGAATGTTAGTCAACTCAGAGCTATTAATAGAGGCTGTGAGTATCATGTGCAGTGGTTTTGTGATGGCTGAACTGTCTCTCTCTCTCTATCAGGTCATTTTTCTGCCGTTGGTTTGTTTGTCTCGGTGAGTTTGTTGATCTGTCCTGCTGGTCTGAGCTGTGGGACGGAGACTTACGATCCACTGGGGCTGCAGTGGCACAATTCAATTGAAGAATTCAATTTACATGTTTTTTCTGTCAAAGTGATGAATTGTGTGCAGTAGAACACAGGCTTGGTTTCACAGACAAACTGTGAACTACATGCACACACACTTATGCTCTATACCACATAGGCTTTCTTTCTTTCCTCCTTTCTTTCTCCTAATACGTTTGTTTTGCGTGCTTTCCTTTCTTTTCCTTTCCTTTAAAAGATGACTGAATGTTCCTTTCCTTTCTTTCCTTTCCTTCTTCCTGTCATGTCCCTTTTCTTTTCCTTTCCTTTCCTTTCCTTTGCTTTCCTTTCCTGTCCCTTTCCTTCTTCCTGTAAATTCCCTTTCCTTTACTTTCCTGTCCTGTCCCTTTCCTTCTTCCTGTAAATTTCCTTTCCTTTCCTTTCCTTTCCTTTCCTTTCCTTTCCTTTCCTTTCCTTTCCTTTCCTTTCCTTTCCCTTCCCTTCCCTTCCTTTCCTGTCTTTCCTTTGCTTCTGATGACGTCCTGTCTTTCCTTTCCTTCTGATGCTATTACACAGTCTCTCTCCACGTGTCCATCCTATTTGCTGCTATGTATTAATCAGCCTGTAGGAAGCATGTCGTCCTGTGGTGACGGGGCAGTGAGGGCAGAGAACATCTTGTTGCTATCTCATTTGCACACGCCGCTCTCCCAATTGTCAAACCGAGTTGAAACATGTTAATTATAATCATACCTGTTTATTTAGAAGGTCACTGTGCAAAATCAAGAGAAAGGAATAGATGAACTCAAAGATGTCTCGTGTTAGCAGCAGGGCTAGGCTGATGGGTCAGTTAGTAGTGACATTATTGACTTGAGTGTGTGTTATGGGGACAGCCTTAATGAGAACCACTGCACAGTGTGCTCTTAGTCTGAGGGACATAAACAGCATTAAGCTACATTAAAGAAGATTAAGCCAAGCAATCAAACTCCCGTTTCCATGGCAACGTGTTGTCATTACTCTGGGACGGACAACCCTGCCAAACGACTTAACCACAGAGATCAACTTAATGCTCTCTCTTTCTCTCTCTCTCTCTCTCTCTCTCTCTCTCTCTCTCTCTCTCTCTCTCTCTCTCTCTCTCTCTCTCTCTCTCTCTCTCTCTCTCTCTCTCTCTCTCTCACTTGATTGCATGCTAACTCTCTTTCCCTTCCTGCCTCTCTTTCTATTTTTAAGCAACTATAATTCCCGATGATCACCCCATCCTGATCCAGATAATCCTCTAGAATACCTTTTATTTAGAAATGTTTAGCTTATTTACACAAAAGGCCAAAATTACTGTATTCTTTGCTTTTTTATGCGCCTTTTTCTCCTCAAGCAGAGAGGGGATTGAACTTACTAGATTTCTTTCTTTCTTTCTTTTTTACACTCTGCCATCGCTTATATAACACTCTGTCATTATGAAAGAAGTCACCAGCTGTTAAACACTGTCAATGGACAATCAGCTTTATATATCAGATTTGTAGAAACTTGGAAATTGGAGAAATATTGTCAGTGTCAGAAGACAGTGATTGAAAATACAAAATAGCTAAAATAGTAGGACATGCTACTTGCAAAATCAAGGTCATAGGTTATTTTCCCAGGAAAAATAAAAACAAACAAAACTTACAAACTGTATATACTACCGTTTGGCATCAGAAAGATGTAATACTTTTATTCAGCAAGGATACATTAACCTGAAGAAGAAAAAAAAATACAGTAAAGACATGCTGTTCTTTTGAACTTGTTTATTCGTTAGAGAATCCTGAAAATTGATTTCACATTTTCCACAAAAAAATATTATGCAGCACAATTGTTTTAACATTGATAATAAGAAATGTTTCTTGAGCACCAAATGATTTATGGTTTATTATGTGACCTGGAATAATGGCTGCTGAATTCAGTTTCGCCATTACAGAATGAAATTACATTTTAAATTGCATGCATATTTTATTAGTACTGTTTTTATCAAATAAATTCAGCCTGCCAAAAGCACACAAACTGTTAAAGAAAATAAATTATGAACAAATTCAAGTACGGGGTCCCACGAAATTCATTGTGTCATTTCCAAAAAAAAAAAAATGTGTTGAGAACTTAGGAACATTTTTGTTTGGATTTTCTTTTACCCAGTGAGTGGAGAATGGAGAATCCGGAGTGGAGTTGGAGCGGAGTGACAGAATGCTTTGAGCGGTGGAAATTGTTCTCGCTCCGCTTCACGTACTCACTCTCCTGGCTCCCAGGCATGTCAGTCAGTCACGATGCATCGTGAGACAGTGCACAGTTTTCATTTAAAACAGCATTTGACAGTTATGAATAATCACACTCTTGAAATACTTTCCGCTGACCCAGACGTGTGCTGAATGTAAATGGACACTGTATTTTTGTTTACTCTAGTCCCTTCATGCCATAGTTTATCTATTAATTGAGTTCACAACATTGCAGCGAGTGACGGAGATGGAAGGAGAAAGGATATTGATATTCACCCTCATCTCTCTCTCTCCCTGACTCTTCCAGAGGGAACTTTTAGCTCCAGAGGATATTAACATATGGGAAACAGGGCCTCCATCTGTCTGTTCTCTCACCATACATTATTGCCTCTTTATATATTTCACCCATCCCACCATGTGTTTCTACATTTAGTGTGTTATTCTTAGGGAGTTCACAGCAGACATGAATCTCTGTGTGTGTTTGTGTGTGATGGAATGTGTATGTGTGTGTATGCTTTCATGGGGACGATGAATAAGGTCAGTGATCTACAATCTGGGGACAGTACCGGCACCGTTAACCGTTTGTGACCCCCCTGAGAGACATTTTACCTGCTGCCATCTGCAAGGGAGACCCACCGTGCAAATTAATTATCTGAGAGAGGGTGTGTGTGTGTGTGTGTGTGTGTAGCCTGGTAAACCCTACATTACGGGGACAAAATTTCTTCACAAAGGTGACAATAGCCGAAATCCTTGACCTTGTGGGGACATGTTTTGGTCCCCATGAGGAAAACAGCTTATACAGTGATGTTTTTTTGAAGATGAAAAATGCAGAAAGTTTTCTGTGATTGGTAGGGTTAGGGTTTAGGTTAGGGTACAGAATATACAGTTTGTACAGTATAAACGGCATAATGTCTATGGAAAGTCCCCATAAAACATGAAAACATAACGTGTGTGTGTGTGTGTGTGTGTCACCGATGTCACCTCTATCCATAGTCTATTTATTTATATATTCATGTGGTTGTGACTATTGTCGATGTGTGTATTGTCAGGTGAAAGATAACAGGCTCTTTGTGAATATTTGGATGCTGTGTTGTTTTAATCAGTATTGGTCATTCCAAATAAAATAATAATGTGTGTGTGTGTGTGTGTGTGTGTGTTTATTTTGGTCCTGAAAGTTAAATAGAGGAGCTGATGGTCTTGTAAAAGTGTTGGAAGAATAATTGAATGCATTGTGTTGGGTTTATTGGGATTTTTCATTGGAAGTCAAGTTGCACAGTATAATTTTTTTAGTATAAAAAGTAATAATTTATTTAAAATTATAAAATATTATTATATTAATATAATACAAATTACATATTAATAGAAATCTATTAGGTTTGATATATATACCTTTTTTTTTAATTAAATTAATTATTTATTTATTAATATTATCAAGAATTGCATAGGCCCAAAAATATGCACACTCAAACTGACTTATTTACTGGCCTAATGCCAAATATTTTACTAGTATTAGCCATATTACCAAGTGACAGAATTTGTGTCATAATTCGAAGTTTGAATGGATGCACAGCCTTTAACGTCGCCAACAAAGGATTTGAGCATTTCTCTTTTTAATAGTTTGTGAACCAATTTATTTTGTTATCCTGGCTATGCATGGTTTGTTGCAGTTTATTATTTTCATTTAGCAATGTATTTCCCCTTCTGTCTGCTATCATATCAGAACGAACCTGTGAACCGTTTTTTGAGAACTACTGAGTTGGAGCATGTGTTTGCGTGACTGAAAAAATGATTTTAAAGAAAAGTGGAGAAGAGAAAAGTGTGAAAAGAAGGAAATGTGCATGTGGGTCTTTGTAAAGAGTAAGTGGAATGGTAGCAAGATTAGACTTCACACTGATCTATAAGTGTGTGTGTTTGACAGTTGCTTTTAACAAGAAGTGGAAGTGAACTTAGAAGGGTTTTTATCATGTCATTCTAAACTTGCATGCACATTTTAAACGACATGATGAATTTTAGAGAATTTGTGGTGAATGTTCTCTTTAGGGATGTTCTTTTGGGTCGAAATGAAATCGCAATATGGCAGTGTGGTTCAGTATATGCACAGCGTTTCAGAGTAAAGCACAGCACTGTGTTTTGAAGCAAATCATTATCTCATATTTTTGGCAGCAGATATTAGGCTGCTGTCACTTTAAGACCTGACACACAGGTCCATTATATTGTTACACATATGTTTTCTTTCTCAACTGTTTATATTCACTTAAAACATAACTGACTGTGTTTATGTGAATACTCACAAAGACATTTGACATTGTTCTGTGTGTATTTGACTGTTTAAGAGCAATAAGCAGCGAAAAAGAACTCAATGTAGTACATTAGTACTGAGTACTAAAATTCAAGCCATGTAACACCATCAATATTCATCCGGAGCAAACTAAATGAAAATTTAACTTAGTTTATTATTTCAGATGCCTTTTTAAAAGAAAAATGTATATATATATATATATATATATATATATATATATATATATATATATATATATGTATAATATAATATAATATAATATAATATATATATATTATATATATATATATATATATATATATATATATATATATATATAAAATTCAACCCTCCAAAGTGGCTAGTAGGAGTGACTGCGTTACACACGGGTTGGCGGGTGTTAATGTCAAGCCCTGATTATTATTAATATTATTACTAAATAATTTCTTTTGTATTTTACAGTAAAATATGTTTTTAATATATCGATACTACTACTATTAATTATAATTATTGTCATTATTATTCATACTCCGGTTGCGAAGGGGAAGTGTTTATATATATAGCTACATATATATATTTATGTTTGGCATTTCTTTTTTTTTTTCTTTTTTTTTCAGCCCTAATATTCTTGTTTGTATGCATTTGTGCACACAGACATTTATAAGTTGTGCATATAGTCTATAAAAATCCTAGAGCCTGAAATAGGCTGTAATTTTTCCCTCTTCTGCACTAATCACCGTGCTGCTACTGTTCAGAGGAACAGGCTTTTAAGTTGTATCTCTCTAATTGTCTGGTTCTCCCTTTAGAAATGCCAAACATAATTACATTTATAAAACACTTCCACTTCCCAACCCGAGTATGTTCATTTGCACCGCAGTTTTCGACAAGTGTCAAATGCACAGAAGACGCCAATGTGGCAGCTATCACGGTCAGCACACACATGATGGCACTGCGATAACTACCTGAGACACACACACGCTTTCACTTCATTAAAGGAGTAGTTCACTTTCAAATAAACATTTCCTGATAATTTACTCACCCCCATCTTATCCAAGATGTCCATGTCTTGATAAGACCCTTATTTCTCGACTGGGATCGTGTCGAGCCTTTGAAGCTGCATTGAGACTGACATTTGGACCTTCAAACCGTTGGTTGCCATTGGAGTCCATTATATGGAGAAAAATCCTGGAATGTTCCAAAATGCCTTTAAGAAATGACAACAGCATTGTGTTTTAGTAAGGCTCACCACACTGTCTTCCCCATTGCTGTGTAAATATTTGATGTGGTTTCTCTTTCTCTGATGTGTTTGTGTAAGTGTTGGCTAGTTGTGCCAGTACTTTTGTTTGAATTATTTGTGAACTTATGACCATCTGAATAATTTACACATGCTGAGATTAGCATTGTTTTCCTTGGCAGCTGAGTTGCACTGAAAGGCAGTGCGGTGTTCTCGCACTTGCAGTCACAAACACACACCGAGAAACAGCACAATGTTCTACTGAACTCACAAATATACACGATTAACATGCACAGAGCTAATTTGTGTGCAGCGGTACCCTCAAAACGTGCCTATCAGAAAGTGGTAATTGGTAAGCAGTAAGCACTGTTTTATATTCAAATGGAGATGTGAGACTCTCTTACTCTTTTTTTTTCCCACGCTGCTTTGCTTTTAATAGTCTCCCCTAATAATTGGGGTCCGTCTGACCCCCTCCTCTCCCACCTCACTCATTCACACACACACACACACTCCAGCAAAGACCACGTATAATGGCTGGCATTGTGTCTGAGACTCCAATTAGTGCAGATCATATAGGGGTTAACTCGCTCTCAGAGATGGGAGCTGTCTGGAGCACACTGTGAGGCATTTATGTACATGCGCATCCTCGCTCGGACCTTTGTTGTTCGTGTTTGTACAATGTAGTCTCAAGAAGTTTCAGTGTTTGAGTTCTCTAAAATGCCCAGACTGTCCTCACACCAATTAACACTCATTTACAAAGTGAGAAGTGTTTTTGTCTGTCCTCTTTGGAACCAATTTGTCTGTTTTGTGTGTATGCGAGTCTGTGGTGGGATTAAGAAGATGGATAAGACATGTTTGCTCAAGTTTATAAAGATAAGGCTGAACTTTTGCAACTTTTAAGTAATAGAGAAAGAAAAAAAAAAAACATTTTTCAAGTCCAAGGAACTCATTTGGGGTCTTAGTGTTGACAGGGCTTTATTTCATCACCTCACAGATATAGAAAAAAAAAAAGAAGAAAGATCTGCAGACAGACGGTCTCATAATGGAAAGGAGAAAAATAGCTGTGTTGGGGTGGGGCAGTGAGAGTCACATGACTGTCCCTGGGCACTGGATTGGCTGAGGGAGTGACATCTTTTCTCACAGATTATACCACTGTTGTGTATTTTGGTCAACAAGCCAAGCGTCACTATTCTTATTGCTCATAATTTCTTATTTTTACAAATCCCTCAGGACTTCATCCATATCCAGACTATACTGTAGATATATCAGGTTGCAGTGTACAGAAGACCCATGCGGTGCCCCAGGGGCCTAATCGGCCTCAGCCTGGTCTAGGGGCCATAATATGATTGAGATATTTGGTGTGGATGCTTTTGACTTAGGATAGTGAACAGAGGTCCCATGTGGGGCCCTAGGCATGTCTAGGCACCAGACTATTGTAGAGATATTGAGGTTGGCTCATTTAATTTGGTGAAGAGAACAGAGGCCACCGTTTGAGGCCCCAGGTGCCCTTAGGGGCCCTAGCCTCAGAATATCATAGAGAGGGCATTGTTATTTGTAGTATTATTTATATACCTTTTTTTCATATTTCGCATTAGATTTATTTTTATATATTTTCAGTTTTCATTTTTAAAAATGAAAAAATGTATTCAGTTTGAATAATTTTGATATGTGTTGCTTTTTAGGCTAACCCATTTAATCCCAAGGGTCACAATAGTGACCATAAAGGTTTTCATTTATAATTTCAGTTTTAGCACTTTTAGTACTTTAAATTCCACTTATTTTATTTTAGTTGTATTTTTTATATTTATGTTTATATTTTATCTCAACTGAAAAAAATGGTGTAAAAAACACTTTTCACTCAGTTTAAAAAATTGCTCAGAAATTTCACAAGTAATTACAAACAAACAGCAATGTTCTGCATAAAACAATAATTTTGAGTTATGTTTTGCTTTCACCTCACCAGAATTGAATACCCTCCCTCATAAGTGTCCCTTCATTTAAATGAATCTTTCAGTTTAAAGTACCTGGCTGAAAGTCTTAATATTTAAGAGCCTCTCCCCTTCCCACAAGCAGCAGAGGAGCAGGCTTTCAAATCTCTCCTGGAGAACAGACTGAGTCATTTCTCTGCAGACTGATGTGCAGTTGGAACTTAGCGAGACCAAATGAAGTTTTCCTCCATCAGTGGTGCCTGAAGTGCTTTCAATCACAACACTAAACTGAAACAAATAGCCTGTCCATTTCTCTCAGTCTGCATGTCTCCCTCTCTTTCTCCCATCTCTCGCTCCTTCTGCCTCCCTTTGAATGAGTCAATCAGGGGGCTTTAGTCGCACTTTTCGATTAGTAGGAGCCACTTGAATGCGGCGTGCTTTTTCACATGAAAAGTGGGCATTGGCATTCATTTTCAACTCCTTAAATCTCACATGGCCATCGTCATTAGGGAGCGTTCGCCAATTATGCATCTTTGACAAGGGTAAGTCTCATCATCGAATATCTGAGGTCTTCATAAAGGAGATGGATAGAAAAGCGAGGGTGAGTTGTAGAGGAGTAATGATGCCCCATTGAGGCTTTTGATCCTGAAACCATGTTCACATGCAATCTCTCACTCAAAAAAAAAGTACATATCCCATCTTGGCTACATTTTAATGCCTTTCAAACTCATATGAAAGCTCCTTGCAGGGTTCATGAGCTGAACCCATTAAGCTTTACATACATGAATGATACCTCAAATTATGTGGCTTATTGAGAAGATTTATACTATCAGCCCTCTATATTAGGAGTTAATATTTCACATATGCAACAAATTCAACACTAGGTGACTAAATAATATCTATCCTTAACCACTGGCTAATAAATTCTCAGATTTCACTCACCAGTGTGACAGAGTTACAAGCTAAGCATAAGTTTAGCACAGATACATCTGACTAAGCTTTTGAGAGTTTTTTTACTGACCATTTCCACTGCGCACTATTACTTTTGATATCGTATAAATGGATGTGCAGCGTGTTCCAATGGACCGTACTCTCTAGTGTGTAGGCGCCAGTCTCTCCGTCGCTTTGCTGAGACCGCTCGTTTTCCTCACATGCACTCAAAGAGAGAGAAATCAAGATAGTCTTAGAATTTACGTGCTATATGTCAATTTATTTATTTTTTTTAATCTTTGCTGTGAAAATGACAGTTTGTTTGGAATTATTCAGCCTTTAACACTCTGGGGTCTGATGTGTTTTCTGGGTCCTGGAGGTGTTCTGACATGCTCTGACATTTGTGCTTATTTCTGTTACTTGTAACATTTTCATTGATAAAGTCTTATTACACTGTATTCAGAACAAACTCTGCTACAATAATATGTCAGCAGCATGTACTGTATGTACAAGTTTGTAGTTTTGAGATAATGACGTTTATGCGTGGTTTGTTAAAAAGAAAAAAAAATTATCACTGAAATAAGGTCATGAACCCCATACTGATTATTTCTTCACAACACTTTTGAAAATTGTATCACGTAGCCTAGAATATTTTCTTCAAAACTTTATGAAAATCATCCTTCATACTCATTCAGATACAACAATATATTGATTTAAAATTTGAAAGACATGTTTTGTGTAAGAAAGCTTTAATGCAAGGAGGCGTGAACCATTCATGAATATTGAGTGTTTCACACCTGAGAAAGACAAAGACCCTCCCATAATGACCCTATTATGTGCTATCAGGCCATATCATTATGAGGAAGAATGAGGAGTGAATTTAAAAAAGAATGGCTTTTTGATTGTTTGGGTTTATTTACAACACAACAGAATCCAAAGATACACAACACAAAGGACAAAAAAACACATTATTGAACACACTTAACCCTCTGGGGACGGATTGGGCGGTACCGCCCAAAATGGCATACTTTTACAAATGTGTAATTATCTTAAAAACTATTAACTATTAAGTGCTGTCTTTTTTGCCGTCTTCCTCAGATTCCACTGAAAACAATGGTATATGGTATACACACCTTCTTGTTGCGTAATACTACTGCGTATAAGGCCAATGAAATCGTTGTTGTTAGGAATATTCCACCCGCAAAGACCAATGGAAAAATTGCCGCTGGGAGGAATATTTTTCTTACCCAATCAGAGGAAGATTACCATGACGTATTCTAGCTAATCAGAGGACTCTGAACAATTATAATATATACAGTATATATATAGCAAAATAGCAATTATAGCATTATTATCTTATTGGTTTAGCACTTTTATGATGGCAAGCAGTAAAATATTTACCTCAGAACGAGCTCTGGAACAATTACTGGAAAGTGACGAGGAGAAATCCAAAGCTGACAGCTTTTTCACAGATGATGAAATATTTTACTTTTGATTGAACAATTACAAATGTCTGTCATACAAAGGGTTTGAACAATATATTTTTTGTTCAAAAACTGTTCTCTATTGTTGTGTGAAGTGTGATTTTCGCTCATACTTCCTTTATAAACACATTACATGCTAGCTTAGGGTCTTCTGAATCCATAGATACCAAACACATGGTGTTCCATCTCCATTACATATGGTTTATAAGCCCAAATGTAAAAATAGAGAAAACGGACCAAAAAGGGCTTAGTCCCCAGAGGGTTAATCTAAAGACAGAGACTTGAACAGTCACACATATCTGTGCCATTCCTGAAACATAGTACATACCTGTCATTTCCAAGGTGTTTGATTTTTCATTTTACCATGTTCATGTCTCATGTGATTGTGAATGTTTAAGTCAGCAGGATGCGTATCAGTGGGGCATCTGGTCCCTGTAAAAAAAAAGAAAAGAAAAAAAAACAACTGTGAAAATGCTGATATCAAGATAAACTATAGACAGCACGATTTTGGAAATACATTTTAGATTTTTCTGGTTAAAATTAAAAAAATTACTATATATATATATATATATATATATATATATATATATATATATATATATATATATATATATATATATATATATATATATATATATATATATATATATACATATATAAAATGAACACCAGGTATGTTGTGCCTTGTAGGCATATACTATGTGTAGGGCTGCATAAAATAATTAAAATAGCCTATTGCAGGCGGCCTATAAATCATTAAAAATGAACACTCCAGAAACACTACACTAGAGAAAAATATATGGATTAACATATGTTTCTTCAAATGTTTCCATTCGTTATGATGTTATAAAATGAGATTGGAGTAAAAACTTGAAGCCTAATGTTTGGTGCGTTTTGCACATGTATATAAATGTAGAATAAGGCTTCATGTTTTCACTCCAATCTCATTTCATAACGTACATTTTAGTATGGCACCAGTTTGTTGCTATAATGTAAAGTTTATACAACAACATGCTTACTATTATGAGTGAATGTCTTACCTTAAAAATCATTCTCATCTTCAAATCACGTTCTTCTGAGGTAAATCCAAGGTAAACAGCACAGCACAAACACAGTCTTCCAAACTTGATGAAAAGTTACTGGAGTCTCTTATTCTTTGTTTTGAGGTGAATAGGGCGTTAACAGTTTCGCATTCCTTAACGTGGATCATTTTCATGTGAATCGCTCGAGCGTGCGTTGGTGTGGTCACATTAGAGTTAGGCTACGTTCACACTGCAGGCTGAAACGACCCAATTCCGTTTTTTTTTGCCCCTATGCGACCTGTATCTGATCTGAACGACACAGTTCCGATCTTTTCAAATGCGACCCAGGCCACTTGGGTATGTGGTCCAAATCCGATATGTATCTTTTGAAATGAGACTTCAATCTGAACGGCCAGGTCGCATGTATCCGACCCGTCACTAAACGAGCTCCACTGTTGAGATCCATGTTTAGCTACTTCCGCAAACAACAATTGACATCGTTGACAGTTGAGTACTCTTCTGCGCATGCGGGCCATTTCTGGGTCATGTCACGTTCACACAGGAGATCACAAAAGGTCACATTTAATTGGAAATGTAAACGGCCTTGCAAAAAAATCTATTTTAAAAAAAAAAATCGGAATTGAGCATTAAGCCCCTGCAGTGTGAACGAGGACTTAGTTAGGACGCGTTTGAGAAACTGTATATGTCGTTGCTTTCATACGGATTACTTAAACAGAGTATATTTGTTTTTGATATAATTTCATTCATTAAAAAATAGAGACTCCAAGCGTTGTAAAAACATACGTTTCAAGTCTGTGTGATAAACATTCGCTGAGTTACAGATCATTTTCTGTCGAGTTTCAGAATGAACTTCACATTGAGAGAGACGGCAGAACGCGCATCATGTACATTTTCTTTATTTTACGAAAAACAACATTTTGTTTTTATTATGAGTGTACACAAATAAAAGAAGACATGTAACAGTTTTGAATGATGTGTAACACTTATATGTAAGTTCAAAATACACAGAGTATTTTGAGTCTGTTTTGTACTGATAAGAAAAAAAGCGAGCAGATCACGCCGGCGTGATTGCCGACCCCAGACGGTTAAAGGGTAAGTTTACCCAAAAATGAAAATAATGTCATTAATTACTCACCCTCATGTCGCAACAAACCTGTAAGACTTTCATTGATCGATGAAACACAAATGAAGATCTTTTTGATCAAATCTGAGAGCCGAGAATGAACCTCATTTTTTCTCGCATGTCAAGTGAACATGCTTGAGCTTCTGTTTACCACAACTGATGTGTGAGTTGATGAATGTTTAAATATGAATAAAAGCCTAAATTCAATCTGTTCATCATATAAAACGATCGAGTCTCTTTAGTAAATTTGGAATAAACCGCTCAATTAATATGAATTAGTTTTACGATCTCTTAATTAACTTTTTGAAGCGTCAAAGTGGTAGGGAGGGAGAGAAAGGTCTCAGATTGCATCAAAAAGATCTTAATTTGTGTTCCGAAAATGAACGAAAGTCTTACCGGTTTGGAGTGACATGATGGCAGTAATTAATGGCAGAATTTTCATTTTTGGGTGAACTATCCCTTTAAGAACAAGCAGAGGCCACTTCTGGTTCCTTTGGTAGTGAGCGAAACTAATGAGCAATCGGCAATCCCATTGGTAACGGTCATCTATTAGGTACAGTCCACATTTTGATTTCAGCTAATCAGTTCAAGAGAACACAGACAATGGGATTATTATTCAAAACTCATCAGACCGTAGTGCATTTTATGATTAGTAGTAAAATTAGTAGTAGTAGTAGTAGTAGTAGTAGTATTTAACAAAAACTTCAAAAAATCTATAATATCTCAAGCACAACCAGCCCATAATTTTTAATATGATAATTTAAAATTTTAATGTGTTTAGAATGACAAATATGTATTTATACAGTTTCGCTATAATATACATTCAAAATTTTTTCCCCACGTTTTAGCTCTAAATACTGAAGTTCTATCATTAAAACAATGCTTAATTTGACTGTCATTATGGCATCGGCATTTTTGCTATATATATTCTTGATCAGAATTATTGGCACCCCTGGTAAATAGGATTAAAGAAAGCTGTGAAAAATATATCTGCCTCGTTTATCCTTTTGATCTTTCATTTAATAAATCACAAAAATCGAACCTTTCATTGAAGTAAAACTAATGAATGTGGGGGAAAATCACATGTAATTGTTTTTCTCTAATTCATGTTTACCAGAATTATTAGTACCTCCTAGAAATTGTTTTGAGTAAAATATCTCTGAAGTATATTCCCCTTCTTATTTACACTTTTTTTTTTTCTTTTCTTTTTTTTTTTTTTTGCACACCAGGGCGACTAGGAACATAAAATTATCCAGTCATGACTTCTTGTTTCACAGGAGTATAAATATAAGGTAACACAAAGGCCAAATTCCCGTTATCATCCATCACAATGGGTGAAACCAGAGAATGTAGTTCTGATTTGCAGCAGAAGATCGTTGAGCTTCACAAAAAAGAAAGTGGCTATAATAAAATAGGTAAAGCATTGAAAATTCCCATTTCCACCATCAGGACAATACTTAGGAAGTTCCAATCAACAGGACATTTGACGTATCTGCATGGAAGAGGATCCATGTCTATATTGTCTTAATGCACAGTGTGGAGGAGAGTTTGAGTGGCCAAAGACTCTTCAAGGATCACAGATGGAGAATTTCAGAAAATAACTGAGTGTTTGAGTCAGAATTGTGAATATATATATATATATATATATATATATATATATATATATATATATATATATATTTGGAAGGGTTTCAAGAAAAATCCCCTGCTCTCATCTAAAAACAAACTCAAGCATATTTAGTTGTCAGACACGACTGGAACTTCAAACGGAATGGGTGCTATGGTCAGATGAAACTAACGAGATGGGTTTGGTTCACACAGGGATAATATATATATATCATGTGTAAAATTAAATTTACTGCTGGGTCTTTAATGCTGTGGGCCAATTTTACTGTCAGAGGTCCTGGACATCGTGTTCAGATACATCTTGTTCAGTATTTCGTCATGGATTAAATACTAACAGATAAAAAAAATCAAAACCTGACTGTCTCTGCTAGAGATCTTATGATGGGCCTTTTTTGGATCTTCCAGCAGAACAATGATAAAAAAAAATCAAAATCAAAATCAACACAATATTGGGTCACTAAGCAAATTAATGTTTTGCCATGGCTGTCCCAATCCCCTGACCTAAACTCTATAGAAAACTTCCTGCTGCAAGTAGCCATCAGATTCAGAAGATGGGTACTCTGTGGTCATAAAGGAATATGCATCGTGAGCAACTATACTCTGGTAGGCTGTGGTGTTTAAACAATGCTCAATTACTAAGGGGCCTAAAAGTGTGTCAAGAAAAGATCCTCCACACCATTACACTACCAGCACCAGCCTGAACTGTTGATACAAGGCAGGATGGATCCATGCTTTCATGTTGTTTATGCCATATTCTGACCCTACCATCTGAATGCAGAAGCAGAAATCGAGACTCGTCAGACCAGTCAACGTTTTTTCCATTCTTCTATAGATGACAGGAGTGGCACCGGTGAGATCTGTCTGCTTCAAGCTTCAACATGTTGTGTGTTCAGAGATGCTCTTCTGCAGACTTCAGTTTGGTTGTAACAAGTGGTTATTTGAGTTACTGTTGCCTTTCTATCAGCTCCAACCAGTCTGGCCATTCTCCTCGGACCTCTGGCATCAACAAGGCATTTTCGCCCACAGAACTGCCGCTGTAAACTCTTGAGATGGTTGTGTGTGAAAATTCCAATAGATCAGCAGTTTCTGAAATACTCAGACCAGCCAGCATGGCACCAACAACCATGTCTTGTTCAAAGTCAATTAAAACACATTTCTTTCCCCTTCTGATACTCAGTTTGAACTTCAGCAGATCGTCTTGACCATGTCTAAATGCATTGAGTTTCTGCCATGTGATTGTCTGATTAGATATTTGCATTAACACGCATTTAAACAGATATACCTAATAAAGTGGCCGGTGAGTGTGTAGTTGGCGAGTAAACAAAAATTTTGCGAGGCAAATGCCTTTTTTTTGCCAAGGAGTGCGCATAGAGTTGACCATTTTTTTTGTTTAGTTTTGTTCGTGTGTGTGTTTCTCCAAGTAATTGGGCTTAGGATTTTCACTTTCTGGGTGATCAGATGTATAAAATCCTGATTTCACGTGGATAGAGGTTGTTTAATTTGGGCATGTAATTAAGTATTTTTCTCTCTCTCTCTGATTGAGACAGACATGCGTGTGTGTGTGTGTGTGTGTGTGTGTGCGTGCGTGTACATGTGTTCATGAGAAAGAGCAGGGAAAGGTTAGCTAGAGAAAGCAGGGGATTGCAGGCACAGAGCAGGCGATTGACAGACGGGAGACTAGTTGAATCTTATCTATCCACTATTCATGAGCTCTCTCTGTCTCTCCTCTCACACTCATTATTTATTTGTACCCTTTGGATTGTAATAATTCCCCCTATATAACTCCTTTTAAGCCTGCTTCAGTGTGTCAAATAGTTTCTATTTCCATTAAAACAAGAATTATGCAAGTTTATTTTGAATAGGTGCATCACGTAGCCATTTACTTATAGAGAAAACATATTGTAGAAAGTCAGGACACAGTTGGACAGAATGACTGTGCAAAACTCCATCTAAAAATCCTAAGGTGTTACTTCTGTGAGCATTTTTCTCCTGGAAAGTGCTTATGGAAAGAGGCAAGAGAGAGAGAGACAGAGAGAGAGAGAGAGAGAGAGAGAGAGAGAGAGAGAGAGAGAGAGCCATGAATCATTCTAAGTGATACAGCCTTGAGGCTTTGAGGAAAGCAATAATGTACCTATCCAACCAAAATGCCTGACCTAATAGGTTTGGTGTTGAATTCACTTTGAAGTGCAGGTCACTTGATAGAGCTTGCAATCTAAGAAATATGCTGTGTTCCAAGAAATAGGCTCCGCAAAAAATATCCACATCTCTGTGAGAGGATGGCTGAATATAGGCCTAACTAAGGATGTGAATTTGCACCGGATTGAAAGTGACAGTGCAAAAGAAATCTATTTAGAGCTGAAAAATGATCTTAATTCTTCTATTTAATCTATATATTGGCATTACAAAGTATAGAAGTGAAGTTATGGATATGGTTTTAGATTAAGATTCTGATTCAGCCAGAGAGTATTATGCACTTGCTCATTAAATCAACGCATTAAATCAGATTCTGGTTCAGATTTAGATTCAAATTCAGTTATAATATTATATTCAGTCTTTGCTCTAAATACACTCTTGTACAATCCATATTTATTGAGTCAATTCAAGTCAAGTCAAATATATTTATATAGCGCTTTTCACAATACAGATTTCATCAAAGCTGCTTCACAGTATCAATCAAAACAACTTAACAATGTTTGTTTATTACTGGAAAAAAAGACATCCAAGTTTGGTAGAGCTGATCAATGGTATGATTGGTTAATTAATTTGAATATCCCCAATGAGGTTCCATGTAAAGCAGTTTTATGTTGATTCTGATTTAGATGAACATGGTATGATTATGTTAGTCATTTTTGTTACTTGAAATAAAATGTTAACTGAAAGAAAAAAAAAGAAAAAAAAGATATACAGTATATATATATATATATATATATATATATATATATATATATATATATATATATATATATATATATATATATATGAATATACTGTATATATAAGTTGACAAGGAAACATTTATCATTGTTATTTGGTTTAACTTGATGTAATAGCTAAAACTGAAATAAACATTATTAAACATTGTTAAAAAAGTAAACATGACAAAAATACCAAACAAAATTGCTAAAACTTACCTAAAATGGAAAATATTAATACAAACTAATTGAAAACTATTAGTAACAATAGTGTCTCAATGATACTTAAAAAAAAAACACTAATTAGATTATAATTGTTTCTTTTTTTTCTCTAACTTAAACGATAATGGGGTGCTCTATTTCTGACAATTAAATGATCCTACTAATTTTTTTCTTTACTCAGAATCTGTTTTTGTTTATTGTTTTTTACTTAAATTCAGACTCGCGTTTCAATTTTTCAGTGAATTTGAGAAAGGACTGTGTATGATTTGTGTGGGTAAATGTTGCACAGCAGCATGTGTGTGTGTTTGCGTGTGCGCGTATGCCATCCTGTATCTCTCCAGTGTCACCAGTGTCTGCTGCCATCTGCCCTCACCTGCTGTTGCTTTTCAGACAAATGTCTACATGAACCTACCATACACAATCATAAATACACTCCACCTGAATACACATGCACATAAACACACACGCTTAATGTTCTTACTCAAAATGCTGTTACTGCATATCTTTCTCACACACATACACACATCCGTACAGCAGGCCCGGCCAATGCTCTCATGCACCTGTCTCTTCATATGTTTATTTCACCTCCTTAAACACATACACAGATAGAGGGCTGGATAGAATGTGTTTTGGCTTGTTTTGAGGCAGCATATTGTCTCCTGTTTCACCTTTTCCCCTGCAGTGTGTTCCACTAGCACGCCCTGTACCTCCCATTTCACACCACACCTTCTGTCCATCCCCCATCCCCCCCCCCCCCCCAAAAAAAGAAAAAAGAATAAGAAGAAATACTGTATAAATATTTTCAGATATTTCGAATGAAGAATTTTGTTTGTTTGGTATGCACTGATGCATTCATTTGATCAAAGTGACAGTAAAGACATTTATAATGTTACAAAAAAAATATTTTTCAAATAAATGCTGTTCTTTTGAGCTTTCCATTAATCACAGTATCCTAAAAAAACGATTATTAGCCTTTTAGCCAGTAGTGTAGAAAAGGAGTGTATTAGTGAGTAGAGCTGGCAGGCTGATATTATTTGGAAAGATTCCAAAAGTGCAACCAAAGGACACAGTTCAATATGGTCATTTGTAATCGATGAAAACCAAGCAATTATTATTGCCATAAGGAGATGCGAATGGGCACGGACATTGCCAGATTATGTATTGCAGGATTGCACCGTTTTTTTTAATAAACCTTTGACCAATGAATTCAGTGTTAATATATTAGATGAATGAGACAGTGTTGTGCGTTATAGGATCCTACTGTATCTCAAAGCTCTGCAGAAAATATATATTGTTCTTACCTGTGCAGAGCTAGAATGATACTAGAATGTTCTGAGTTATTCGTGTTAGCATGTTGCTATGCAGTATTTAATGGTGTTCCAGGAGGTTGCTTGCTGGTCCCGAATTTAAAGTTTAAAAAGACCCAAATGAAAAACTACTAAAAAATGTATTCAGGAAAGCCTGCAGGATTTCATCTGGATTTCAAAACACTTTCGGTGTGAATGGCTGCTTATTCATGTGACACAGCTGAAAGTTATAGTTGCCTTTTGTTTCAGTTGTTTGTAGGTGAATATCCACTTCATCCAGCACTATTTGTTCTCTGTGTTTTTAAGAATCTTAATATTGTCTCTCACTGACTGAGAAATCACTTCAGGTGATTCAGATTGAGAAAGTGGTATGAACGAATGTGAATCCCTTTTGCAAACCTATTTGTCCAATTCAAGATATATATACTGATTCAGTCTGATTTGTGCACTAAAAAAAAAAGATTTGTTTATAAATCTGACATTGCTACAATACTAGGACAAGGCTCTCGGCATTGGAGCCTTATTGTGTCTTATTTTGCCCTGTATGTTCTAGTTTATGTGTGCATGTACCCAGTGTTGGGGTAGTTACTCAAAAAAAGTAATTAGTTACTAGTTCCTAGTTACTTCTATAAATTATAATGAGATTACGTTACTAGTTACTGCGATTGAAAAGTAACTTCACTACTTATTACTTTACTTTCCCATTTCTTAATTTACCGTGATACATGGACAAACATCATAGCCCTATCATCACTTAGCCTGTCTGCAAAGTGTTTATTGTATAAATCTATACAAAATGGCATGAAAGAACAATATCCCTGTCTGCACAATGTTTCAAAACACAGGCTTTGGGAAACGAGATTAAACGAAAAAAACTCTTCTCCTGAGAACAAAACCAGCTTTTTATTCGACTCATGGCAATAAAAACAAAAAATGAAGTGGTCAATGCAAAATAAAAAAATAAAGGTCACTTTATCCCATAAAACTCTTAATCTTAATTTAAAATGCATTTTTCTAAACCCGGGCGATTAATAGTCGACAGGGGAAGCATGTCTTCTACAATGAACCCTGCAACAAGCCTGTTCGTTTCGTTTTGTGTTACCCAAGACTTGAGAAAAGCGAGCCTTGTTTATACTCGACGCGTCCGCACGAGCGCGAAGGTGCGCAAGACCCCATTTCGCTTGGCGAAGTGCACGGCTTTTTTGTAACAGCGCGCGCGGCGCCGCATCCGAGGATGAACGACTATAGACGCTTTCATCAGACGCATTGCCATGGTGATGAGCTGGCCCAAAGTTAACTTCCGTTCTGTTTGTTTATTAGTGTTTACTAGATAATATGGCATTGACTACAAATGCAGTGAAAGTTAAGTTGATGAGCAGGTTTGTTGAGCTGTGGGTGCAACCTGACCTTGGGAGCAAACACAATTTTTAAAAATAAAAACGTTAAGGTTTCCTAACAAAGAGGGAGGCGGCGATATTAAAATAGCTATGTTTATCTGAGTGATATCCGGTACAGTGTTTCCCATACATTTATTAGTGGCCCACCACATTATCAGCGCTGACCGCCACATATTGATTTCCGTGTTTTTTACAATTTAAGATGGGGAAAAGTTGTAGCTATTTGACTGCAGAGTTGCATGCAGCGCATATTCGCTCGCTCCCTCTCACTCTCTTTCTCTCTCTCTCTCTCTCTCTCTCTCTCTCTCTCTCTCTCTCTTTCTCTCTCTCTCGCAAACACATTGACAGCGGACCAGTCTGTGTATTGAATGGTTAGTATCATAAACAACGCTGCACAGATACATCCAACATGCTGTCAATGTGGAGACCCACCTTGAAAAAGGTTATTAGCAAGCATGTAAGAAGCCTAGCTAATAGAGAGCTATGTTAACCTTATAAAACCCCGCCGCCGCGCTCGCCAGTTTTTTTACACTGCGGTAAATCAGACACGTCGGTAGAAAAACATTCTTGTCTCCAATTTTTGTTCAACGGGTCTGGTAGTGTCACATTTCAGTTTGGCCAAGTAACATTTCTTTTCTTTGACTGGCAAGAAATACCAGCTAATACTAAGGTTATTTACTTGTTATGGATTGTCTGCGGAAGTCTGCCGGAAGTTAAGTTTGGGCCAGAGTAATGCACATACGCAGTACCGTTTGTTTATGTTGTTACTGCTGAAAGCGTCTATAAGCCGAATCTGCCCGAGCATGTACGTCTCACCGCACCGGCACACGGTTTGCGCGTCTAAATCAGTTGCTTATGTTTACAAAATGAGCCTAATGGTGTGTTCACACCGAACGCGAATAGAGCGTCAAATACGCGTCTATCGCGTCTAGTCAGACGCTTGAACATTCGCTCGAGTTCAAATTTTTCAACTTGCACGGAAGACATTCGCGGCAAACGCGTCGCCCAATTCGCGTCATTCACAAAGCCTGGCGCGAATGATGCGTATATTTGCGTCGTTGCATTGACTTTGTATGTAATCCACTCGCGCAAATAATTAAATTTGCGTTCGGTGTGAACACACCATAAGATCCATGTTTTATAAAATGTCCACTAAACTTAATGAAATGTTTAGTGAAATTAGAAAATATTTAAGAGAGTTCGTGAAGTAATGTGAATATCGCCACTGGCCGAAACCCCCTGTCTCTGTCTTCATTTCCCTCTCTCCTTCGCACCGGCAGCTATGTCACTCAAATCGATCTCTATGGCAACGGTGCGCACGCACCACTAGACAGAACTTTACACACAGGCAAACACGGCTTGGGTAACGCAGGAAAGCGCGTTCCTATAGTATAGTAAAGTAGTGTAGTTACCGATATTTTTAGTGCAATGCGTTACTTTACTTCGTTACTTAAAAAAGTTATATTGTTACTGTAATCCGTTACTTTGTAACTCGTTACCCCCAACACTGCATGTACCGTACCCTAAAATGGACCAGTTTTGGCTTGAGTTGGCTTAGTCTTATGGTGTGTTCACACCGAACGCGAATTTAATTATTTGCGCGAATGGATTACATACAAAGTCAATGCAAAGACGCGAATATACGCATCATTCGCGCCGGGCGTTGTGAATGACGCGAATTGGGCGACGCGTTTGCCGTGAATGTCTTCCGCGCAAGTTGAAAAATTTGAACTCGAGCGAATGTTCAAGCGTCTAACTAGACGCGATAGACGCGTACTTGACGCTCTATTCGCGTTCGGTGTGAACACACCATTACAGCTCAAACAGGACTAAGCCAGGCTGAAACGGGCCAAAGTCAGCCAGCAGTGCACAGTCAGGCCTTTACTCCTCCTCATGACTGATCCCATCTAGCTGAAGGATTTAAAAAAAAAAAAAATGCTTCATTTGGAAACTCATTGCAGTCATTTAAATGTTAATGGGCTTTTCTTATTTTAAAATCACCTCACTAACTGTATTGTTGTGCAAATGAGCCTTTTCTCTCTCTCTCTCACTCACTCTCCCTCTCTCTCTCTCTTTCCCTCTATCACTCTTGCCTCTTATCAATCCACTCTTAAGTGCTGAAACGTTTATTTGTCGGCCCATAATTGGATTTCTTTTTCTCTCTAACTGAGGAACAGCAGGTGTGGAGGTTCTCCTCTAGCTTGAGTTTTTGGTGGAATGTTATTCTCTGTGGCAGGCCACGTTGTTTGTTTTGTATTGTTGTGCTGTCTGATGGCGTCCCCGGAGAGATTCGGCGAGCAGACAAGCACATACATCACCTGAAGCAGCCAGCTTAATCAATATCTAACCAATCAATTTAAATATCGGGAGGTCTGGACTTTGTATAAGTTGCAGCAATGAGAATCAACAAATCTTTTGTGGAAATTAGAGAAGAGGTAACCAAAGAATCAATGTTTTCGGTGCCATGCTGGTAGGACATTCAGTAGCATACTAGTTGACATATTCTTCAATGCATATCTTGTCAGGATTTCTTTTATTAATTTTATTTTTTAACTTTTGTCTTTTGTTTTAGAGGGCATCGGGCAATTTTTGGGATGAATATCAGGTCAAAACACAAGCTTGACTTGAACCCACGTCGCTCATGTGCATCAATAAGCTTTGATTAAAAATTAAACTATTGTATCCGTTGGCGTTCTTATTATTCTTCTTTTTCCTTTTCTTCTTTTGGCAGCCCATAGAACCGCTTGCGGAAAATTAATGAAATTTGGCACACAGCGCTGTCACCAGAGCAATTTCGGAATCCATAACTCAATCCCTCTAGCGCCGCCAACTGCCCAAAGTTGCATACACGTTTATGTTAATAGCTTTTGAACCTAGAAACTAAATTCGTTTTCCTCTGATCCCTTTGCTCATGCCGATTCAAGACCCTATGACGTCATTTACCATCATGGAAATTTTCCCACTATTTGGAATATTCAGAAAAATCTACTTTTTCAAACTCCTCCCAGGACGTTGCTCAGATTTTCATGAAAATGTATCCAGATCATCTTAAGACAATGGAATTCAAGTTGATTCATCAAATTGTTTTCAAATAACGCGCAAATGAATTTTATGTATTGTTTACAAGTGAACAAACTCCATCTCACACCTGCAGGTGCGTCGGATAATAGGACCAAACAAGTTAGTCGTTTTCACAGATAAGGAACTCCCGCACACTATCGTTAATTGCAATTTTTTTATTTAATGTTTATTCACACACAACGTTTCGGTCACACGACCTTCATCAGGAGTATACAAATGTTCAAAATCATCTGTTTTAAAAATAAACACATGACCAATTAACAGAACTCCATCTGTAAATAATTAAGCTCATTGGAAGTACATAATTAGCACCACATCACAGACAATTACAAATTGTAATAGTTACAACAATCAACAAAAAAATCACCCTATAGGGCAACAAGATCTTCTAAAACACATAATCAACACGTCATCATCAAACAACTTCAAATAATAGCCTAATTCTAAACAGTTGCAACAGTCAGGCTCCCTAGCCACTCAGTAGAAACAACATATCATTCAAAAAAATTTTAATTAAATTCTTTCTTTTTTTCTCTTTTAAAAACACTATAACATTACATTAAATAATGCTTCGTCGTTCATACCCCTAGGTGATAAAGTTTGAAGAGTGTAAATCCAAAACAACTCATGTCTCTGTAGGAGTAATTCAATGTCGCCACCTCTAGGTGGCAAAGTCACTTTCTCAATCCCACAAAACCGTAAAGAGGTAACATCATGATTCAAAGTTACAAAATGTGCCGCAACTGGATAATTTATATCGTTTCTTCTGATCGAACTCTTATGTTCGCTAATTCTTTGTTTCAATTGGCGTGACGTTTTCCCCACGTAACCAATACCACAAGGACAACGAATCAAATAAACAACATGAGTGGAAACACAAGTAATCACAGATTTAATACTATATTTTTTGCCAGTTCTAGGGTGACAAAAAAAATGATGTTTTAAAAGTATTATTACACTGGGCGCAATTCCCACAACGATAATTGCCCTTCTGTATAGGACTAAGCAGACATCCCAACCTGCAAGAAGTCATTTCAGGGAGGTATATCTTGGTGACTGGATTGTTGACTGGGGGGGGGTCGACTAGCTTTTGTTGACGGGGGGGGGGGGCATCCTTTTTGTCTGCACGCAGTGTGTTCTATCTCGCTCTAGATTCCGGGAGATTTTAACTAATTTGCGGGCATCAGGGAGACGCTAGCAATATGCGGGAGACTCCCGGAACTTCCGGGAGACTTGGGATGTCTGACTAAGTAAGCTCTGCGATATATGAGGACTAGCACTCTGAAAACGAGCATGTACCAAGCTGTCTTTTAAATTCCTAGCGCGTTTGTATACAATCAAAGGAGGATGTCTAAAAATATCACTCAACTCGGATCAGAACACAACAAATGCCAGTGTTTTTTAAAAATTGATTTTATCATATAGTACTTAGGTGAATGTGTTGTAATACAAGAAAAAGAATACTTTCTTGATTTTTTTGTCTTCTTTTTTAACAGCTCACGTGTCTTTTTAAAAGCTGTATTAAATGCTTCATCAACCCAATCTAAAGGGTAACCTCTGTTCAAAAATGTATTTTTCATGATTTTAGATTTCTCAAAAAAGTCGGAATCAGAATGACAATTCCTCCTCAATCTGTAGAACTGACTCTTGGGCAGTCCTTTTTAAAAAAAAAATAGGATGAAAACTGGTAGCGAGTTAAAGTGTGTTACGATCAGTCTCTTTTGTAAACAAAGTTGTAGTTAAACTACCTTCGTTCTTCTGTACCCACATATCGAGGAAGTGTACTTTAACCAAATTAATTTCAGAGGTAAATTCCAAATCATCAACCAAGTTATTCAAAAAAGTAACAAATTCTCTAGCATCATCGTGATCACCCAAAAAAATACAAAACTTATCGTCAATGTATCTGTACCATTTGATGATCTGTGAATAGAAAGGGTTATTCTCTGTATTCAATACATAACTCTCTTCAAAAAAAAAAAAAATTTTTTTTGAATGATATGTTGTTTCTACTGTGTATTTACAATGAGTTTGAGTGGCTAGGGAGCCTGACTGTTGCAACTGTTTAGAATTACTATTTAAAGTTGTTTGATGATGACGTGTTGATTATGTGTTTTAGAAGATCTTGTTGCCCTATAGGGTGATTTTTTTGTTGATTGTTGTAACTATTACAATTTGTAATTGTCTGTGATGTGGTGCTAATTATGTACTTCCAATGAGCTTAATTATTTACAGATGGAGTTCTGTTAATTGGTCATGTGTTTATTTTTAAAAAGAGATGATTTTGAACATTTGTATACTCCTGATGAAGGTCGTGTGACCGAGCGTTGTGTGTGAATAAACATTAAATTTAAAAATTGCAAGTAACGATAGTGTGCGGGAGTTCCTTATCTATGTATTGTTTACAAAAAAGAGATAAACAGAATAAGGCTTTATCTCCGCAACGCTTTATCGTGTTCGGACCAAAGTTGGTACATGTGATCACAAGCATGGCCTGAGAAGACTTGCCGTGTTTTGGCGCAGTGCCACCTACTGGTCCGGAGATACAAAAAAAAAGTACTATTTTTGCTTAGAACTTTTGAACGGTTTTGAACGGTAATCTCATTACAAAACAGCCCTCGTCAAACTATTTATGGGGTCTTTAACAAAATATTAGTTTATGTTCTTTTTTTAAGTATTTTGAAACAGTATTTTATCTTGGTTTATATGAAAACATAAATGTTTTAGCTTTTAAGAGCAGGGTTATTATCGTTAACTAAGGCTAAAACTATTTAAAACATTTATGTTAATTGAAATAAACCCAAAATAAAATATAAATATTAGTTTAAAAACTTAACTAAATGAAAAATTGAAGGACTAAAATGATTAACTAGAAATAAATAAAACTAAAAACTGAAATAAAAATAAATGAAACCTTAGTTGCTGTATTAAAAACCAAAAATAATAATAAAAGGACAAAAGCACATGACAAATTTACAACAACAAAATATTTAATATAAAAAAATCTAAATCAAAGCTAATTCAAAATATGAATAAAACAAATAACACTTCATAAGAGTGGAATTTTTATATGAAGTTAATATTTAAGACAATGTGATGCGGACCTGCCGAGGAAGACAACTTATTTATTGAATTATCTGTCTTTTGAGGGAATAGAAAGAGAGAAAAAAGAATTCCAGGCAGACACAGGTCACTGAGGGAAAATGGAGGTTGTATGTGCCTTTCAGTTGTATTTTCCACATTAATTTAATTCTGTCCACTTTAATACAACCTCCTGTATCTCCTTTCCCAGTATCGATCAGGTTCTGATCCATTGACCCCGCACATGTCTCTGGAGTCAGTCAGTAATATGATATCTGACGCCGAGCTGCTGGTGGACAAAGCAGGATAAGGCACCGCTGATCCGTGCGCTATTGGCATATCTGACTCTCTTAGATGTGTGTGTGTGTTCTTGCACGTATATGTAGGTATGTGTGTGCATGTGGATGTGTGCTCTCCCATATCTAATGTAGCCAATATGGTGTCTAGGGCCCCAGGAAGCAGATATAACACACACACACAGTGGTCACTGAATCATTGCTGTGTTTCTCAGCTGTTTGATCTGATAAGGTAGCTGCTGAGGACAGCAAAGAGAGAAAGTGAACATATTTCTCCTCACCACAAGCTGTCCGCACCGGGCTGAGCCGTGCCTGTGATGCACAAGCCATTTGCGCTGGACTGATGGGGGGATATCAGCGTCAGCCAGCGTGCCGGGGGGATATTACAGATGACAACCTGAGATGAGAGAGCAGACGTGTGATGCGGACCTGCCGAGCAAGACATGCTGGTCAATTTGGTTGATTCATGTGTTTTCCACTTCTTTTTATAGGGGCTTTTGCCACTCTTTATTTAGAAAGACAGTAGAGAGGGGACAGGACATTACAGAAGAAAGAAAGAGAGAGAGAGAGAGAAGAGAGTGTGATCAGTACAACAATGGCTGGACCTGGAAACCTGCATCTCCCATCTGAGAACCACACTCTTAAGCCTTGTCCACACTAATGTGTTTTTCTCTTCGTTTTGGCCTTCTGTCTTCTGAGTTTTCGTCATGCGAAAACAGAGCTTTTTGAAAACACGTTCCCAAGTGGATAAATTTGAAAATACCATTTTTGCGCTGTAGTGAGGACTGTGAAAACTGAGGTATTTGAAAACAATGATGTCACAATCTTCGTCTGCACCTGTCTGTCTTAGTCTGCACTACACTACCCAGAATCCTTTTTGTCTCCACACCTGAACTCACTCCCTCATTATCCACCTGTCCCTCGTCATCATCTGTGTCACCTGTCTTCACCTCGTTAGTGTTCATTTGGACTTGTATTTAGTTTGCTTGTGTTCAGTCTGTCTTGGTCGGTTCTTGTAAATGTTACCTGGTGTTTGTGTTCTCTGTCCGCCTGTACCAGTTTGATTTTGGAGTTAATTAGTAAATGTTGGAATTGGATCTTTTTGACTCAGCCTCCTTCTTCTTCTGCATACACCAACCGTGACAAATGACGCATGTTTAGTCATGTGACGCATATTAAACCCGATAGATATCGGTCTATGCTGGTATTGTGTCTGTTATGTGCTATTCACTTTCACACTGTTGCTAAAGATTTATATACACTCCTCATATCACAGTCCTGCAGTTTACAGAGGTTGTATATAAAATCTTAAAGGGTTATGTCCGGTGCTTAATATTAATTAAATTTTATTTCATATTTAATTAATAAACTTAATAATTTCATTTTAATTCAGATAAATGTAGAAAACTAGAAAAAAAATAATTTGTTATTCATGAAAGTATTGCAGTCATTGAAGAAGTTCCTCCTTTATATAGAACCCGTTTGGCATAAATGATTCTTTAAAATTGAGTCAAGAAACCTAAAAATAAAAGTTAATTAAAAATGTTAATGAAACTAAAATGTGACGCAAGTGTTTTTTGCTAGTTTCAGTCCGACGCAGTTATCATTTTCACGTCCTGCGCCACGTTGTTTAAATAGCAAATGCATTTGCGCCCATTTATGCGCCCATGGGCGTGAAGGTCTGAAAACGAGGTGTGTTCAGGCGCATTGTTGACGCGTTGCTATTTTGAGGCAACATAAATAGACTGCGCCATTGACCAACTGAAACCTGGTCTAAAGTCAATGGCGCAATTTAAAAAAAAAAAATTTATTTAAAAAACGCGTTAGTAATGTGTGGGTTCACAACGCGCGTACACTCTGCTTATTAAACACACAGGGACGCACAGCAGCACACAAACATGCCTAATATTTAAAATAAAAGGATTACAATGTAAAAGATTATTATTGTGTACATAAAGATATGGTGGAATCCGGCTTGTCCCGTAGATGATCTGCTTGCGCACTTTTACCTCGAACACGAGCAGTTCCGTTTGCGCTCTGGAGACGTGTTCGGTTTCCACTATCAAATTCCGTTAAATAGCGAATCCGCCATGGCGCGAGCACAACTGGCATTTAAAGGGAATGAGACTCTGATTGGTTTAACGCACATAAATCCCAAAACACACCCATTACTCATAAAGAGAATAGGGACAACCCTTTTTAGACCATGCAGCAACTTTGCCGACTATTTTTCCCATCGTTAAACTAGCAAAAGTGGATTCGGACACGCACTAAGTGAACTTGCGCCCTGCGCTTTAGACTATGCGCTTAGATCGTTAAAATAGGGCCCATAATATATGTAGATTGTATAACTCAAAATGTTTGAGCTCATATTAAAATCTTTGACCTTTTTGCAGACTTTGGACTTGTCACTCTTTACTTCAAAACAATTTTCACTCACAAATTTCACACAAAAAAAAAAAGAAATAGCAAGTAACACACTGCATTAAACGTGTCATTTTGAAATAGAAAGACTGAAAATCTACTCCAATAATCTTTGTTTTATTTTCAACTTTTTTTATTTTTCAGCTTTTTTTTGGTCATATTGACATGACAGAATCACACAGTTGCTGCAGATTTGTCGGCTGCACATCCATGATGCGAATCTCCTGTTCCATCACATAAACCTAAAGTGCTCTTGTGGATTGAGATCTGGTGACTCTGGAGGCCATTTGAGTAGTGAACTCATTGTCATGTTCAAGAAACTAGTTTTAGATGATATGAGCTTTGTAACATGGTGAGCTATGCTGCTGTAAGTAGCCATTAGAAGGGATAGACATGGTCAGCAACAATACTCTGGTAGGCTGTGGTGTTTAATGCTCAGTTGGTACTAAGGGGCGCGAAAGTGTGTCAAGAAAATATCCTCATCACCATTACACCACCATCAGCAGCCTGAACTGTTGATAGAAGCTTTCTTGCTTTCATGTTGTTTATTGTACGCCAAGTTCTGACCCTACCATCTGAATGTAACTGCAGAAATCGAGACTCATCAGACCAGTCAACGTTTTTCCAATCTTCTATTGTCCAATTTTGGTGAACCCATGCGAATTACAGTTTCCTGTTCTTAGGTGACAGGATTGGCACCGGTGTGTCTTCTGCTGCTGTAGCCCGTCTGCTTAAAGGTTCAACATGTTGTGCGTTCAGAGATGCTTTTCTTCATACCTCAGTTGTAACGTGTGGTTATTTAATAATTATAATAATTCATTACATTTATATAGCGCTTTTCTAGGCACTCAAAGCGCTTCACATGGAAGGGGGAATCTCCTCCACCACCACCAATGTGCAGCATCCACTTGGATGATGCGACGGCAGCCATAGTGCGCCAGAACGCTCACCACACACCAGCTTACTGGTGGAGAGGAGACAGAGTGATGAAGCCAATCAGTGTATATATATATATATATATATATGGGGATTATTAGGAGACCATGATGGACAGAGGCCACTGGGCAAATTTGGCCAGGATGCCGGGGTTACACCCCTACTCTTTCGAAAGACATCCTGGGATTTTTAATGGCCACAGAGAGCCAGGACCTCGGTTTAACGTCTCATCCGAAGGACGGTGCTCTTTTGACAGCATAGTGTCCCCGTCACTCTACTGGGGCGTTAGGACCCACACAGACCACAGGGTGAGCACCCCCTACTGGCCTCACTAACACCTCATCCAGCAGCAACCTGGTTTTCTCAGAAGGTCTCCCATCCAGGTACTAACCAGGCTCAGCCCTGCTTAGCTTCAGTGGGCAACCAGTCTTGGGCTACAGGGTGATATGGCTGCTGGCAATATGAAAATTTGAGGCCTTCCTATCAAGTTCGAACCAGTCTGGCCATTCTCTAGTCGTTCTCCTCTGGCATCAACCAGGCATTTTCACCTTGATATTTTTCTTTTTCGAACCATTCTCTGTAAACCCTAGAAATATGTGTGAATGAAAACCCCAGTAGATCAGCAGATTCTGCAAAGACCAGGCCGTCTGGCATCAACAACCATGCAGATCGTCTGCACACCTAAATGGATGGAGTTGCTACAATGTGATTGGCTGATATTTGCGTTAACGAGCAGTTGAACAGGTATAGCTAATAATGTGGCTCGTGCGTGTTTTCATTGAATTTATGAATGAAAAAAAACCCCAGATAAACTGCCCAATCTTTTAACTTAAGGCCTCTTAATAACATGTTTGTGCTCAGAGCTGATAACTGATCCTGTTCCTGTCAAAAAGATATATAATTCCGAGATATCTTATTCACTTGTGCCACACTGACCTCTGGGATTCCAGTATGTCTCTAGATCATGCTGGAGCCAGACAGAACCTCTTTTTTGAGCAGTCTCATAGGAACTGACTCCAGGTCAGTGTAGCATACTGGAGAAGCATCATGCTCCATCAATCACATCCTGGCTTCCCATTTTGGACAGCTGACAGGGGAACTGCATGGCCATCTGTGATGTCACCGCACATTCTGAGCGACGGGCAAAGCAGATATGCACACTCAAACACACACACACAAACATATGCATACACACCGTTCCCTGTCCAGAGATCCCTCTCCGCTGTCAGTCCTCATTGGGTCCGTTTACAGTTCCCTTGTTCAGAAAGCCGAAAAAGGAGCATCTGGTTCACTAGCCACCGTCTGCTAGTGTGAGTGAATTGGGTGGGACAGGGATAGCCTCATCGCTGGTCTGGAGTCAGTATGGAAATCTTCAGGCTTGGATGCCACATGTAGCACAGAGAATACAGGTTGATCTTGGATCAGATTTCTCCCCAAAGTTAACGTTTTACACTGTGTGCCAAATCGGCCCAACAGGACAATTAGATAGAATCCACGGTTTGCCTTATGTACACATCATTTGGGGTCAGTAAAATTGTATATTATATATATACTGTAGTTGACACAGTTGTTACAACAAATAATGGTGCCGTTGTCTCCATCAAATAAAACACAATAGGACAGAACTTAGTTTTCAGTTTGTTGATCCAAATGACCTCAAACAAAAATATATATATAGACATGAATCTTTGCCAAAACCTTGCAAGATCTGTTGATCTGTCTGTGTTGTTGGCAATAAGGCCTGGTCCATGCTGTTCATCGTAAATGTCCCGGTGATGCCAGTGTGATGGTTGTCAAAATTCACTGCAATGCCTCATTTACAGCACAGTTCATTGTCAGCAAGTACTGCAGGTGTGTTGCTATGAATTTTTCATCTAAACGTTGATGGTGTTATTTTGAGTATGATGCAGTATGTGATAAACTCTGTTTTTGTTATATTTGGAATGAATGGGACGAAAGCTAATATAAAAACTATATTAATATACTATACTAAAACTATATTAACATTAAAAATGAAACCTAAAAAATGAAAATTGCTTTAATGCAGTTTTACAGAATATATGTTGTGCAAAATAATATTAACTGTACATCATGAGTAACATGTTGGAGGTTACAGACACTTTGTGAATATATATTTTATTAAAAGTAGTTAACGTGAAGTTCGTGTTGTTTTAAAGAGAGACCGTATAGGCCTCACTCAGGGTAGCTCCATATTTAATTTTTCTCAAGAATTTTGTTTAACAACATGCAAAATGTTTTTTGAAAGAGTTATGAGATATAAACATGGCAAGTAATCTTGGACCATTATACAGTGCATACCATTGTAAAGGTAAGTCTGTCCTAAAGACTGTAAGTCTATCCCTCACCACCTCATTTTCATCCGTGTATAAATCAATATGGCATCTGCCCTGACTAAGGTCTATGACATGTTGAATGGTCTATGACATGTTTTTTTCATGAATTTTAATTGGGCTATGTTCAAATATCATTTATAAATACTTTGTGATTTATTGATTCAGAGGTCAGGTCTGTATGAAGTAAGTGTTCATTTCCTAATTAAAATTTTAAATGATTTATTTTATTTTTTATTTATTTTTACAGGATATTCATGGACATTCATGTTTTCAATATATTGCCAGACAGTTCAACAGTCAACACCTGGGTGCACAGCTGTATTGATTGGACCTTAAGTCTATCCCGAACAGCCTCAGTTTTGTTGCCATCTTCTGCAACTCCTTAAGAACCCATTAGCACAAGGTTGGAATGTTTTTCTGTGAAGCCGTCTTCAAACTGATCCAAACTGAAAGCCACTCTTCCAGGTAAAATCATTACTGTTCTCATCCCAGAAACTACTCTGGGATTTTTATGTTCTTGGAACATTAATACCTGTTTTACAGAACTGCCATCTTTTGTATATGTCTTATGCTTCATAATACAATACAATACATGGTTTACAAAACATACTGGTAACACTTTATTTTACAGTGTCATTGTTACATAACATGTTACTTTAGTAATAACTATAAATTATGCATAATTACATGCAACCAACCCGAAACCATACCCTAATCCTTACCCTATACTAGTATAGTAGTTTTGTATAATTATATGTACACATACATTTTTATGCATATACATATGTTTATTTACATATTTACACTCTTTGTCGGTGTGTTAAGCACGTTTTGTGAGGAATGCATATTTTCACTCACATAACGAAGATCTGCTCACCCGTCATGTCTTATTATCCATACCATGATGGAGTGTTTAGTTTGGCTATTTCGTGTTCCTTTTGCATTTGTCACGCTTGCCTCATTCGCTCCTCATGTTGTTGATGAACCTGCGTTCATATGCAACGCTTCAATCTGTCTACTTGTCTGCTCTCTCTCTCTCTCTCTCTCTCTCTCTCTCTCTCTCTTTGCACCAGGCAGGTTAAAGTGGTGTCAGGTGTGAGACGCTTTATTGCTTGCTAAGCTCTGTCTGTGTGCGTATGTCTGTGTGTGTTGATGTGCGCGAGTGGGCTCTGTTCGGGGTCTAATCCAGACAGCGTGAACCTAAGCGGCCCACGAGCAGAGACACGCCTGCTCTCCACGGTCTCCTGTTTAAACAGGTTTAATCCAGAACACCTCCTGTCAGCTTCGTATTTTATGATGAGAGCCTTTGGCTGCAGGCAGCGGTGGGAATGAGAGAGAGCTTTTTATTCAGACCGCCTAGATCAGGCCGGTTGTGTTTTAGCTTCTTTTTTTTTTTAATTTTTTATTCATGCTGCCAGTGTAACGTACATTTTTTAAATATTTAAATCGAATTAAAATATGTATTTATATTATTTGTACTGTTATATACATGTACAATAAATACATAATGTCGCAAAGGTTTGCTGTTCTTTTGAACTTTCTATTCATCAAAGAATCCCGAACAAAAAAATGTATCACAGTTTCAATAAAAATAAGCAGCACAACTGTTTTAAACTGATAATAATAAGAAATATTTCTCGATTTATTAGTATCATGTGAGACTGAAGACTGGAGTAATGCTGCTAAAAATTCAGCTTTGCAATCACAGAAATGCATTTAAAATGTATTACAATTTTTAAATTGTAGGCTACTAATATGTCACAATATTACTGTTTTACTGAATTTTTGAATTTATACAATCTTACATATTTAATAGTATTTAATTGCGTAAAAACACAATCTGAACACAATGAATACATTGTACTTGTTTTATGTAAATACATAGTGGTAAAGGACGCTTAATATAAAGTGTGACCAAAAAATGAATGCAAAATGGATAGCTATGAATTGTATTTTACACCTCTCTCTCTTTCTCCCTTTCTCATTTCGGCTATCGCTCCATATCACCACGAAGTACATGCTACAAAGTCAATTTTGTTGGTGGTGCGGCAGCCAAAGTTATGCAGAGTGCTGATCTTTTGCATTACCGCAGCTTTTGTGATGCTAAACACATTGTTACGCATCGCAGAAATCAGCCTCTCAATTTCAATGGACGGCGTGATAAATGAACTCCTTAAAGAGCATTTGAGTGTTTCATCTCGCTCGGTAAAGGAAAATGGACCGGCGTATAAAAGTTAAATGGAAATCATCAATGAGCTTTCAGAATTACGCCTATTTAAATATGAGCTAAAACATGATGAGTCGAGTAAAGCAGACCGTATCCTCTGAAATTAGCATCTGTTCCTTTTGTCCTTATTTGAATGAAATAGTTAGGCATGCATTTTCTGTAACACTTTCCTCTTTTGAAACTTTTCGGCACCTGATCAAAAAAGTAGGAAGATTTCAATATGCATGAGACAAGAGTTGTTTAAGTCTTTACAAGAAAGTAAACGTGTGCTATGATATATGGATCAGCATGGAGAAGACCTTTCACAGACTGCAGCCTGATTGATCATCCACATCATGCATTATAAGTTATGCAGCTTTCATTACAAAGACCTTTCTCAGGGTGCAGAAATAATCTAATTTCTCTCTGGTCCCGAGGGGCGTAGAATGCATGATGTCTGCTGGGGATCGAGACAAATTAGTCACAAGTTTAACTAGAATCTGAACGGGTGAAGAAAGAGCGCACTGTTTACTAGTTCAGTCGGAAAATGCAAAGCGGTCATGAGATGTGAGTGTGTTTGAGCTTGTGTTGGCAAAAGCCCCTCTCCCTTTGTCATATGACACTCGATCGTCTACCATATGCCTCATCTGACACAGAGAGCTCACTGTCTGTGTGTTTTTATTTCTTTCACATGGGAATTATTGGTTGGTTGGTGGGGGATCCAAACATAGACACCCATAGAACTTTCCTGTGCCTTTTTTTAAAAAAGACTTTCATCCTGCCAATATTTTTAGTGGTCAGTTCAAACAGTCCTAGTAATACTGGTGTAGTTCATCACATTAACAATGGACATGAACCACTAATGTTTAGCAGCTAAGATAGGGTCCAGGTGCTTCTTGTATTAATTTTGGCTGTTGACCTTTACCCATAATTCTGGGTAATATGGGTAATATGTATATATGCGGTGGGAGAATAAATGTGTGTCAAGACCCCACACCATTACACCACCAGCAGAAGCCTGAACTGTTGATACCAGACAGGATGGATCCATGCTTACATGTTGTTTACACCGTGATCTTCTGCTGCTGTAGTCCGTCTGCTTCAAGCTTCAACATGTTGTGTGTTCAGAGATGCTCTTCTGCAGACTTCAGTTTGGTTGTAACGAGTGGTTATTTGAGTTACTGTTGCCTTTCTATCAGCTCCAACCAGTCTGGCCATTCTCCTCTGACCTCTGGCATCAACAAGGCATTTTCGCCCACAGAACTGCCGCTCACTGTATATTTTCTCATTTTCGGACCATTCTTTGTAAACCCTATATGGTTGTGCATGAAAATTCCGATAGATCAGCAGTTTCTGAAATACTCAGACCAACACTTCTGGCACCATGTTCAAAGTCACTTAAATCCCATTTCTTTCCCATTCTGATGCTCAGTTTGAACTTCAGCAGATCGTCTTGACCGTGTCTAAATGCCTAAATGAATAGAGTTGCTTCCATGCGATTGGCTGAATATTTGAGTTAATGTTGGTGTACCTAATAAAGTGGCCGGTGAGTGTAAATATATTTCATATTATTTAATACTTGTTTTGAAATGAGCTTGAACTGTTTCTTTAAACCATTTTTTTTTCTTTTCTCTAATGGGTTCAAATGTTTTGGGAGCGACTTTAGGGGTGACTGGGGCTAGTTGTCACACACCAGTAAATATTTCTCAGTCTTGGGTTATAGGCATGTAGCTTTAAGTCTCAACTGCTAAAAGTCTCTAAAAATTCCACCTTTATTGTGTATATGTGTGTGTAATCTATCAAAACTGGGTCATACTACACAAAATAATATCAGTTTAATGGTTCATGAGCTTCATGTCTGTTAAACTGTAAATTCATATTCTGTTGGAAAGTGTGAGCTGATATAATCTCACATGAAGTAATGATTAACTTTCAAAACTTTTTTTTAAACTTTCATCATTTAAAATCCTCTTGTAATAAAATGTTTCCTTTTTCGTCAGCTCGAGCGTGCTGTGCTTGAAGGTATTAACCCTGATCCCATAGTGATTACAGAGCGATTTAGATCTAACGCTTTTAGAAATATATAAATATATAATATTTAGATTTTATAAGTTACTAGTACCTTCGCTGGGGCAGTAATTAAAGTTTTGGGTTATTTTATTAAAAATCAATCCGTTAGTCATCGGATTGACTGCAAATAACTGGCACAACACATTGTCACATTAAAATTAATGCACATTTAAAACCATATTTCATTTTAATCACCGCAATCTGCTTCTGATTGCAGATAATTTTTTAGGCTGGTAGATTAAATTAAACATAACTCCAGCAGTCTCATTTGAATTATAAGCATTTCAGCAGTGGGAGACAGTGTAACAGTATTCATACTGCTCTATTACAGATATTACATCCTGAACCAGACATGCATGAAGATTAGTTTAGACACTGATCCCAATTTCAGTGACTAAGAGTAATTAAAAACCCCTGTGTGTGTGTGTGTGTAGCCGATCGAATGTGTGCGTGTGTATTTGTTCCACTGTGGGTTTTCAGAATAAATCCTTTGATGAGTTCCATGAGGCTTTCATTATTATAAAGCACACTGTTCACACTCATTGCAATCTCTAAATTTGATTCTCGGGAGATCAGGCAGACATGCGGGGCATTTATTTTCTATTATTTTAATGAGGTATACCATTCACATTTGATAAAACAACTAATCTTATTTTTCCTATGAACGCAATCATTAAAGTGCTTCTAATTTACAGATAAAAATTTCTCAAAACAGTTTCTTTATCGTTCATTGAAATTTCCCCCGGAGTGTGCATGCGTTTAAAACATTAGCCACCGTTATTAATATCTGGGTCATTTCTGTTATTCAGTAACTTTTAAACTCTATTATCCCAGACATTCAGAAATATGCTCTGGTTAAGCTTAACTTGATATTTTATACAATGGGGGGAAAAATAACTGCGTGTGTGTGTGTGTGTGTGTGCGCGTGAGACAAACAAACTAATACCACAATCCATCACAACCTGCTCGTGCATCATGTTAATGTATTTAGGGGGAAAAAATCTTGATCTTTCATCAAAATGTAATAACTTTTTTGGCCTCACAAATTACTTTCCTTTTCCGCTGACATCACGTAGCCAACGCTGTCTATTGGATAATGTTAACCAATAGCCAAATAGTACACGTGTCACCATTTAAATCTCAATGGATAATTAATGCGAAATTGCTTAATGTGAAAACACGAGGACATGAAAATGTTTTTTAATGTCCTTAAATGAAAATGAAACCCAATAAGATAATAAAGAGAAAAGGTTGACTAAAAAAAGAAAAGGTTGATTAGCAGGATATTTGAAGTAAAGTTTATTCTCGAATATGATTCTCGGCGCTGCTTGAATAATGTGTGTGAGATCACTATGACAACATAACGCTGTGTTCTTTGCATTCACGGCACACTGCTGCTTTCCTCCACACCTCTGGATGTTAATAATTTCCTTTCATCTCATCTCATCGCTATTTCTTCTGCCTGCACGCTCTTCAGCTGCGTTTAAAGGCTCCCATCCGAGCACACAAAGACGGCATTGTTTTCAGATCATCACACAGACAAAGTTTTTTCTGTCTTCCCTTAACTAGGGTTGTCTGAGCCCCTATAGGCCTCTCCGTTTTGTTAGAGCAAATGAACCACCCTACTCGGTCATACGATAGCTTCCTCTCTCCTTTCAGCCTCTCTTTCTCGTCTCTCTTTTGTTTCTTGTCACAGAGCTAGCCCTCACTGTAGGTCATTTCGACATGAGAAATCTGTGACCTCAGATGCAGTGGCACCTGCTCCCGTGCTCTCGGCTCTGCTGTCATCCTCTGGGAGCTTTTGACAGAGTAATAGTGGGAAATTGAGGTTATTGAGGATGGTCGAGGGGAGATGTGGGCACCATTATTGAGGGAAGGAAAAGATGGTTTCAGTAGCAGAAATGAGAGATCGAGACATAAAATCGACATTTCTTTCAAAACATATTCTTTGGGTGGTGAAGTTTTTTTTTCTTCTTTTTCTAAGACATAAAGAATTATAAAAGCTCTATCAAGCACAAATAAGGATCCATTCGTGTGCAATAAAAACCTTTCGATTAGTTTAACTTATAAATGGTTTAACTGCTCATTGTTATTCAACTTAAGAGATCACAAATGGTTGTGTGTCTTGTGTGAGGAATTGCTCATCCCGCTCTGCTAATGATGTACAATAACATGGTCCATACGGTTAATGAAGTGCTATGAATGTCGTTGTAATACACAAGAGAAGAAAAGGAAGATAGAGAAATGGAATATTCAGAGTTGCTGTAGTCTAATTAAAGATGGCTTTTATTCGCTCTGGGAATGGGTTAGCGCTTTCAAAAGAGAGTAAAAACATGAACAAAGAGAATGAGAGCTACGTGTGTATGAAGAATGATAATTCAGATGGAGGGGGACCTGTGCTGTTGGTGCATGTTTTTCTGATCACAAAATCAGTCATAGACTTTAAAAAAAAAGTGAAATTCTGTCATTCAAATCTATTTTTTTGGAACACAAAATGTGAGTTTTTGAAGAGTATTCTGTCAGGAAAAAAAAAATGATGAAAGTGATTCATATGACATGGTGCAGTATTCTATGTCTTATGGAGCCATATGGTAGCTTTGTGTAGAGAACAGACGGAAATGTGTTATTCACTCAAATGAATCATACTTTTTTTTTATCTTTTCAATGAGTCAGTTGAACCATTTCACAAAACTGATCTCATTGGTATATATATACAGTATATGTATATTTTTTTCACACATTAGGCTGATCCGCTTTTCAGCGAGTTTAACTCACTGACTAAATGATCCAGTAATGGAGGTTAACAGAAAACTTAAAAAACGTATAATAGCACACAGATCATATGGATCACTTTTATGATACTGTCATGGTGCTTTTTGAATTTTGAACATCCCTTGTTCATTGTAATTACGTTAAAAAGCATGACCAAAAAGTTATTCAAAATAGGATCTTTTGTCAGTCATACCAGTTTGGCTGTTTAAGTACATTATTTATTTATTTTAGGCCATTTATTTATAGCTATTGTTGTCCTTATTCTGTAGCTTGGTTAGTAAAAATATATTTATATGGCTCCTACTTTACTCAATGAAGTAACCTACAAAAAAGTCAACGAACTAGTCTTTTTGGTTCTCTGATTCAAAATCAAAAAATGTCTAGTTATATTTTTTGCTATCTGCTTTAAAATAATCTCAGTGTTGAATATGTTGGTGAAATTCCGTAAGACATCTGTACATATTTGCAATAATTTGCGTCATGCTGTGTTTATAAATAATCCACCTTTAATTGTTGCTATGGTTTTCCACACGAAACTGGTCATTTACTGGCCCAAGCTGGTTTATTTGTTTGCTTATCTCGTGTTTAGAGCTGGTGGACATGGCTAACCTGGGTTGACCTGGTTAAAAACATCTGGTTGACTAGTTTGACCCTATAATTTGGCTGACCTGTTTTCGTCAGCTGGAACAAACCTGTCAACATTTGTAACTTTAAATAAACCCACCCAAACGCACAAACAGACACTCTTATAAACACACACAGAGCTTTAAACATTAAATGGCAAAAATGTTCAGCCCTCCGGCGTTTTCTACTCTCTCTTTCTTGTGCCAGTGTTAGGTCATATTAAAAGCAAGGTGACGTGAGCTTGGCACAAACTGTTATTTGGTCTATGTGAGCGTGCATTTGTGCTACAAAGCTTGATGGAGTAGAAGTAGGCCATTCGCAGCGTGCATATAGACGTTAGAGCAGGTTTTGTGCCACGGGCTACAATCAACCACAGTCTTCTCACTTAATAACGCTCCAGGAGCCAGGCAGGAGAGAGATCAGACCTGATGCCCAGGCAGGGTGCTACGCGAGCAGGGTGCGAGGTGGGGGGGTTGGGTGACGGTGCTCCTAAAAATGTTGTGTTTGAACTAGAGGGCGGCCCGAGGGGTCAAATAATTTGTTGTATGCCACTTTTGCTTTTTCTCCCTTCACTTAGCAGAGCGCTCTGCGAACACACAGGGGAAAGGGGCCAGCAGGCGCTAACTAGGATAGAGGGCCAACTGGGGGAGCCACACTTCTTCTGTTATCCAACTAATGAGTCTGCGAGGGAGAGAAAGAAATGAGGATGCTTTAAGAGCTTTTTAAACTAGCACGATAAGGGCTTTGTTTGTGCCAGCAATTTGGAGCGTTTTTGAGGATCTGTTTGTTTCTTCGGTAATTGTGTGTGTGTGTTACTGAGTAGACCTATTAAAGGATTATAGTGGCACGGATTTCTTTTCGCATCCGTGTTTCTGTCAATTATTTGCGTGCAGGCCCATCTCTGTGCGTGTGCTCTTGTGTAATTGTTTTAGATTTCACTTTGTTTGCACAGCTCTTAAGTGTGTGTGTGAGTTACATGCCAGAGCTCATCAGCCCATTTCACGTCCCTGTATTCTTTCTGCTCATTCATAAATATGCTCTTGTCAAGCTCAGGCACTTTAATGTGATAATTTTGTACATTTTAGCAAATTAATTTTAGAGAGTATTAACTCTAACTTTCAGGGAAAATGTTCTTAAACAAAGAGTTTTCAGAAGCTTGATGATAGTGACGTTGAAGTCATGCGACTGTGGTGTAGTTTGTTTACAGTCTACATGTAGCTTTTGACTTCTGACAATTGTATTTACGCTTCAAAATTAAAATAAATGTGTGTAGATTATCATGATGAACGAAGCATGTAAGAATCATAAGCTTTGGTTAGTCATAGACCTTATTTTCTGCAATAATCCAAAAGCCAATGGAAAAATCCAATTGGGTTTTTGTGGAAGGAACCAGTGTGATGCTAACTTCCGGTTTGGCCTACAAAAACGCCATCCCTGCACCGCTCTATAGTCCCGGGATGTAACGCCCCAGTTGAGTAGAGATATTAAAGAATCAGTTATTTGCGTGCAGACCCGTCTCAGAGCATGTGCTCTTGTGTAATTGTTTGTTTATTGTAGTTGACACAATTGCTTATGTGCGTGTGTTTCTGAGTTATACTAGAGCACATCGTCCCTTTTAGGGTCCCTGTTTTTTTTTTCCGTTCATTTTTCTTATCATTCTGCCTCTTTGGTTGTTCTTCACCTCTGCCCTGTTTGCTCTATTTTCCCTTCCCCTTCCCTCAGGGGACTGTTAACCTTTGTCATTCTTTCATTGGCCTCAGGCTATGATTTGCATGCAACAGCGCGAACCCGCTGCTTGCTAGTGCGCTGCTCCAGGATAAAGATTATTGTATGGCACATGTTCAAACATTAGAGGCCCTTGTAGCAAAACAATCATGGTGGCCGACTCAAACATCAGTATGCTAGTAGATAATGCATTCACAGTTAAAGTATGCTTGTGTTCTTCTGATAAACTAGGGAATTAGCTGGCATTAGCATGGAATGAAGACACTTGTTGTGGGAACATCAGTAGAAACATGTTGACAATGTTAATGCTCTGCTATGTGTTGTATATTCTCATAATCTTGTCATTAAATCTTTGATGGATTAACATTTTAATTTAGTTATGGAGGGTATGAAAATACACATTTGGGAACATTTTTGGTCCATTATGTTGATATGAAAAATGTGTCTGATGATACTGATAGTTTCATTGCGATTGCTTTTTATAGTAATAGAGCTTTCGGTTCTCCTAAAAGTGTCTCTCTATTATTTTGTATTGTTGGTTGCCTCCTCAGATGTAGCCTTACAAACAACACCTTTGATTGTTGGCATGAAGTTTGGTGCATATTGTTGCTTGTTCTGGCCAAGAACTGCTCACTTAGACAAGAATAGGCTGGCTAACCAACTTATAAAGTGAACAGTCTTCTTGAACAGTTGTACAGCGTAAAATCTGTGTAGAATTTGTGGTCACAATTTCTTTACTACCATAAGTAGGGAAAAGCAGGGATAATTGTAACACTTAATAAATATAACATCTGTAACAATTGCATGCAGACAATGTCCATATCAGATTAGCAAGCACAATTTAATCCTCTACATTATTATAATAAAGATTCTGAAATAGTTTTTTTTCTTTCTATTTTTCTTTTTTTGCTGTGATGAAATAGAAAAAACATTTTGTCTGAAAAAATGAAAAAACAGAGATGGCTTCTCTCTTCTCTCTTCGGACTGTGTGTGCTTCCCATACCAGAGAATCTGCAAGCTGAAATTCTAGCATGCGTGTCAACTGAAACAAGTATTGATCAATTTGTTTTTGCACCAAACTGTGAAAGATGGTGCATAAAACTTGAGTTTAAGGAGCAAGCTGTGCATGGTTCTGTTTATTGTCTCGGTTTATGTTCTTGTGTGTGTATGTGTGTGTGTGTGTGGTCACGGTGAACTGTCATCAGTAAACAACAGAACTGGCTGAGCTTTTCAGTTTAACATATTTAATGGCCGATACTCATTTTTAATACTTATAACTTTTAAAAAAATGGCAAAGTAGACAAAGACTGTAAATACAAAGTTCTGTCTTGAAAACTCTAGATGGTGCAGAATAATAGCTCCTTAAGTCATACTGCTTACAATCACATCATTCTCTGTAGAGCACAGCTGATTGGTTCCTGCTGTATCAGTAGCCAATGAGCTTGCATGCTAAACCCTCAAATACTTGGTTAGCATTTGCCTTAGCAGTGCAGCGCTCTTTCAGAAAGCCTCCACCTTCCCCAGCTCCACCTGTATAGATCTGCTATGGGTAATTCGTGTACACTATATATTGTACAGCAGCACCATGTCTTACTTGCTCACATCAGTGTGTTTGTATGTATATATTACTTTGGCTAGTTGGCTTGGCTAGTTATCCCTTTCTGATAAAACTAAATTTTGGGGGAAAAGATTATCTTTCTCTATCAATGACTAGCAATACTATATTTATTTATTTTTTGTCCTGCCTGTTACCTGCGACATTGCTAAGGACTGTTAATAGTGCAAATGTATGCTTTTGTGTGGTGATATAAGAAAACTTGTGACATAATTTTCATGATTAGTCACATGGCATTTATGCCTCAAAAACAATTGTGTCCATAACTGAATGTTCATGAGAAAATTGTCCATTGAAATCAATGGGCATGCTAACAGATTTCTTTCTATAAGTTTCATAGATCTCCTTTCTTCCATTTCAGCCTTACGTTGTTGTTGTTGTTTGCATTTAGCACATGCTTTTATCCAAAGTGACAGTACTTTCAACATATACATTTTATGGGGAATCAAACCCATGATATTAGCAATTTCTAGTGCAACATGAACAGTCTGTTGAGACTTCTGTTCGTCTGTGTGTCATTGTAAAGTCTCTTCTCAACTCTAGGTGATTGAAGGTTACCTTTGCAACTGCAGACCCAGGAGTAGCATGCGATTTGATGCTCTCTCATTGAATTGCTAGGGTGTATTCTGGGATTCACTAGCTGCGCACTCTCTCTGGATTCTCAATGCTCCCTCATCGATTACACAGGTAAACAATGTTTATTCAACAGCAGATGTTTGATGGCACAGAGGTTGGAACCGACCTGATTTGGCATTCATAGACCTGAAGATCAGCTTCACGGGACCTGCTGTGGATCCAGGCTTGTATGGTTCTGCATTCTAGAAACATGTTCATGATTTGATACCATTGGTTTAAAGAAAGTTTTAGAATATGCACATTTGTGTGCGTGTTCTAGTAAATTAGCTGTTAACCTTTGGCATCACCCTTCGGTTCGTAATCATCAACATTCAGTGTTCAGCTGTGTGTTTAAGCCGTATCCAAGCACCATGTGCTCATGGGAGATAACTCTTGTCATTAAGCACAGCCTACAACCTGGACAGCTTAAAATGAACAGTTTTCTGCAAAGATGATTCGAGGTGAAGTCAGAAAATCTCTAAATCTCTCACTCACGCTCAGTGGCATCTGCTTCTTTGTGGCTTCCTCAGGCAAAGTCTTGTGCCTGTGTACAATCTGTGCTTGTTTGGAATGACCTGATTTATTTAGCAGAATTCACGCAATTGGCATATTGGATATCATTTTGGAATGTATTTTGGATTAGATTGGATTGGATTGTTAAATGAATAGTTAACTCAATTATGCAAATTCAGTCATCTTTCACTCTTTTGTGTTAAAAAATAATTGCATGACTTTCTTTGTTGTGTAGAAACACAATAGGGTGTATTTAATACAGATTCAAGCTGGTCTTTACTGTATAATGAAAGAAATCGTGATCATGACTGTCAAACCAGCTGACTGTGTGTGTGTGAATAACTTAAATTTTGCTCTGTTTGTCACACAAAGCTATTACATGGATTAAAAACACCTAATATACTACCACTTAACATTTTGAAGTTCGTAAGATTTTTTTTACTGTTTTTGAAAGAAGTATCTTACGCTCACTAAGATTGCTTTTATTTGCTCAAAAAAAAATGCAGTAAAAACAGTCATATTGGGAAGTATTATTACAATTTAAAATACCTGTTTTCTATTTTAAAATATAATTTTATTTCTATGATGGCATAGTTGAATTTTCAGCATCACTACTTCAGTCTTCAGTAAAATAAATTAATGTCTAATATTCTTTAGAAATCATTCTAATGTGCTGACTTCTGGCTCAAGTAACATTTCTTATTATCGTCAATGTTCAAAACAGTTGTGCTGCTTAATATTTTTGTGGTAACCGTGATATTTTTTTAAAGATTATTTTATGAATAGAAATTTCAAAAGATGTTTTATGTTGTTTCACAGTAAAGTTTGGAATTTTGGGTGAACTTTCCCTTTAATGTTAAGACGGGACATTTGTAGTGTAATTGAATTTTTTTTTAATCAAGTTATTCTAGAGGTTTATTAAAAGTTAATTTTACTGTAAAGAACCCTGTGAAGTATAAGGAAGACTCTAACAAATTCTCATCTTGATGTTTATTAAGCTTTGATGAAGCGGGATGTGAAATGTGGCACATTTTTCAAATCCTGCATTTGTTGTATGTTCATCTGACGGCTCTTCCACACTGTTTATCATGTAGCAGAGAGTAGATCGCATTATTTATGTGGAATGTGAGAATGGGTTGCATCTCTTGCATGCTGTCAGTGTCCTGGTGAAAGAGCTGTGTTCATTATCCAGGCATATGTCTTCAGTCTAATGCACTAACAGGGTGATGCCTGTTTGCCGTCAGTCCCTCATAAACAAACTTGCTCAACAGAAAGAGACAGTGAATGATAGAATGCCTGTGTTTGACCACAGGCTGAAAAACACTGATTGTTGTCATTGTCAGTCAAGGTTTCCACAGCTCACTTTCTAAACAGTACCATGATATTAGCTCTTGGCTGTTTGCCACTTTTATTGATATAATAATACAGAAAGAACAAGAAAAGGTGGATTGAAGAATGTCACAAAGTTGGATGTGATACAGGTTTCAAAGGGGGTTCTCACAACAGTGCCATAGAACAACAATTTTTGGTTTACCAAAAATGTTTCAGTGAACAGTTCTTAAAATACCCATTTAAAAATAAATCTAAAGAACCGATTTCCACTTTAAAGAACTTTTTTGTGCAGTGGAAAATTTCCATGGGATGTTAAACATTCCGTTACACTTTTACACTGAACTCTTGTCTAAGAGTTTAGACATTCTACTAACTAAAAGTAACTTTGCAATTACATGTCAACTAACTCGCATTAGATTAGTAGACTGTAGAAGACTGTTAGGTTAGGGTTAGTAGAATAAGTTGACATGTAGATGCAAAGTTATTGTCAGTAGAATGTATGTTGCTGGACAATCAAAATAAAATAAAACAGATATTAGGCAGTCTACTAATACTCTAATGACTGGTAGTTGACATGTAGTTGCAAAGGTTTATTATAGTTAGTTGAATGTCTAAAGTGGACCATCTAAACAAAGTGTTACCAAACATTCTTCATGAAACCATTGATGCAAATAAAGAACCTTTAACTTTTAAAGGTGTATGTAGTTTCTAGGATGTTTCTAGGGTGTTCTGTGGTATATCCTTAGGTTTTTTTTATGCTTATGGTTAATATGTAGAGTACAGTAAGTAAGCCATTTGTAGGTTGATTTCCCAAGAAAGTTTAAACACTGTGATCCTGTAGCGCTATAAAAAAAAAAAAAATGCTGTATTGTTTATTAAAATAATATTTCATTCCGATCAGCCACACACAGCAATTTAAGGGCAGGGCTATCTATTTGTTCAACCAATGTCAGACATTGCAGTATTCAGGGTTCAGGAAACATATTTTTGCAATTCCATTTGTTGCCACTAGTTTTGCCACTGATTATACACTTATGCAATTTCGCTTTTGAGTTAAAATGATCTTGTTTTAAAGATGCTTGAAGGGATACTTCAGGATTTAGCATTAAGCTTTGTATTAGTAGAAAACCTGTAGTATTTTCAAATTACCGTGCTTTCCACCCTCATATCCCCCTGAGACGAGAGATTTATGTATTTTTTGTCTGGAAAAATCCTCCGATGACTCAAAAATCGTCATTTTGCGTCATCGTATTTTTTGGCCAGAGACTAAAGACTACAGTCAGTAGAAGGAGCTGTTCCGCATGTTCTCAACCCGCCCATAGAGGGTGGGATCTCACTCACAGAATGTACAGACATCTTTTTTGGAAGCTAAGCTAGCAGGCTCTTTTTCTGTGGAGAAAGCTGAGTAACTTAGTAGGAGAAAGCTGAGTAGTAGGGGTTAACTTACCATTCATCCTCTTTTTCCCGGACATGTCCGGCCGTCGAGATCATACAAAATGTCCGGGATTCAGCTTTTGCTTTCTGCAGTCGCCATTCATTGTTTACATGCACACCTTTTGTTTTAATCTAACTGAATTCATTCCGATTAGTGAATCTAAATGTAGTGTTTACATGAACGCTAAACAAGTGATCGGTTGATGTGCGTTTTAACATTGCTAAGAAAATTCCCGCTCCTCCGTGAGAGATACGAGACCGGTGCGTCTCACAGGTGTCTCTCATCAGTAATCACGCCCTCGGCCTCGTCCTGCTCGCGACAGTAAACATAATGAATGACGACTGTAGAACGCAAAAGCCGAAGGGCAGCTCCTAGGGCAGCGAAGCAAGTGCATTCTGGGAGTTGTTGTCTTTCATCCACATAAGCCAAAAATACATTTTCTGGCTTTTCTCAGTCTAGAAAGCTCCAAATTCAAAAATAATTTCACATTTCTTCTACATAAATGACCCATTTTAAATACACATTCATCTATCCAGAGGTGAAGCATCCCTTTAAATATTCTACTTTGATTAACAATGGTTTTTTTGACATCTATGTAATTGTTTTGGAAGCCGCAGATACTGCATGACTTCAGCTAGTAATGTATCTAATGGAAATCTCTTATTGCTTCTGTCATAGGTGATACATGTGCATGAAAATGTAGCCAACTTTAAGACAGTTTCTTGTCTCTGTGTGTTCTATGTGGATTCCTTTGGCATAAGGGTTTTCCAGTCCTCTTCTTCCAATCTTGGACAGGAATGAAAAAGGAACCTGCAGAAAGAATTGCAAAAACAGAGGAATAAAGTCAACATTTCCTAGTGGTGCATTTCTAGTGGGACATTCCGACATGAGAGGAAACTAGTTTTTTTTTCTTAGTGTCGTCCTGGGTGCAGTTTTTTCTCCTTGACTGGACGTGGGTAATATGTCATCCTGAACAGAAGTTAAAACTTCAAGTCATGTAGCAGGAGGCTCTGTAATCTGTTTTTGGTTGCATTTCCCAAAAGCATAGTAAGCCAAGTTGATCGTAGAGAACATTGGTGGCAATGGTCTCCACGATCAACTTGGGCTCACGATGCTTTTGGAAAATGCAGCTCTGGGTGGTAGATGTCTTTGAACATGTTCAGCATGGGAGTCATGTGTTTAACATGCCTTTACTTCAGCTCCCTGATGATACAAGCTCTCCATATGCCATCTTGCGTTTGTTCAAGGTGTGTGTAGTGCTGGTAAATACATTAAAACATGTAAGTGCTGCTTTAGTATGTAGATGTCCTTCTTACCCTGAGGAATGGCTCCTTCAGGTACGCGTGTGTTTCTTCCTCGGTCTCCTTTGAGACTGGAAATATGCTTTGATGGGAAGAGCTGGCAGGAAACAGACATGATGTTTTCACTATGACTTCACGGTCAAACACATACACGCATGCCACCTTCATTAAGAATGGACACACGGTTCTGACCGTGTAGTGCAGATGGCTCTTTAGTTCACATATTGTATAACATGCTGAGAGTTACGTAGTGTTACTAGAAAGCCAAATCATATTTCATCCAACATTTAAAGGTCACCATTGCTCTCTAACAGTGCTAAGAGCTGGCTGGATGCCTCTCATAATGTGCTGTCCCTTACCAAAATGTATGATGAAAGTACCATGGTGTCATTGTCAATGCAATACAAAATGCCAATACAAACACGACATGCTGCTGTGAGCAAGTAAGACATGCTGCTGCTGTACAATACACAGTGTACGTGAATTACCCATAGCAGATCTATACAGGTGGAGCTGGGGAAGGTGGAGGCTTTCTGAAAGACCGCTGCACTGCTAAGGCAAATGCTAACCAAGTATTTGAAGGTTGAGGAGCGAGCTCATTGGCTACAGACACAGCAGGAACCAATCAGCTGTGCTCTACAGATATTAATTGATTGGAATGGATTGAGTCAAGGACCTAGCCTGGGAAAACCCAGACAACTTCCGGCAAATTTAGATTTGCTCTGAAAGTTAGTCTGGCAAAGAGCTCATTCAAGCCCATTTCCAATCCGTCGAAATGGAGGCACCAATCAGAAACATTGGGGCGGGCTTTACACGATGACGACAGCGCTGTGATTTTGAAGCAGATTATTTTGTAGCCTACATTACAAAGATGGATGCCGCCGTCGAACATCACTCGTTCGAATCCGATATCGCATCTGCTTTAAGCGATTTGAACGTTTCCTTTTTGTTAAAAACCGAGCAAAGAACAACACTCAGAGATGTTTCTCCTCCGGGCGCCGCTCTGCATACGTCATCTCCTTCATCGCTCTGATTAGTTTTAGGTCTACCCGCGACGTCCGTTGGTGACGCCCCTCTGGAAATGATTTGTCTATGACGCTTTGCCAGACCATAACTCAGTTACAACTGAGAATGGTCCGGTTTTAACCAGGCTATCAAGGACCTATTATCCTGCGCCATCTAGAGTTTCATGACTGAACTTTGTATTTCACAGATGCTTCAAAGAATGACGGGATACTACCATGTTTAAAAACATGATTGTACAATTGAATTTTTGACTTCATATTTACTCATTTAAAATTATAATTTGTATTCATTTATTTAATTACATTAATATTCAATGGTACTGTATACAATTTATATTGATTTTATACCCTACTGGTCAAAAGTGAAAGAATTCAAATGTTTTGATGTTGAAGGCTGCATTTATTTGATGAAAAATAGTAATATTGTAAAATATCATTACTGATGAAAAACAATTATTAGTGAAATATTATTAGAAATACCTGTTATTTTAACATAATTTATTCCGGTGATGACAAAGCTGAATTTTCAGTATCATTACTCCAGTCTTCAGTGTCACAAGATTCTTCAGAAATCATTCTAATTTGATTTGATGATAAGTTTTATCAATTATCATTGGTTATTATCAATGTTGAGAGAATTTTTTCTGCTTAATATTTTTTGTGGAAACTGCGATACATTTTTTTTTCAGAATTCTTTGATTAGAAAGATCAAAAGAACGTAATTGATTTTAAATCTTAATATTTTCTGTTGATCACTGTAATGAATCATTGATAAATAAAAGTATTACTTTACTTTAAAATCCTATCCCAACTGATTTAAATGGTAGTGTATAATGGTTTCCACAATTAGGCTACAAATCAAAGTATATAATCTACAATAATTCTTTCAATATTTCTGCACTTATGGTGGAAATGAGCTAAATCATATATTTAAAAATAAAATAAAAAATGTGAATGACCAGTGCTTCAATGGGAGGTATTAGACTTAAATGAAATATATACAAATATTATAATGAAGAATGATAGTAGTTGTAAATGTAAAAAAAAATAAAACAAGTGTGTTGGGATTTTTCAGGTTTTTTTTTTAATGTCTTTATTGTTGTAGTTTTATTAAACCAGGGGATGCTTTTAAAAAGATCTCTTCCAGAGAATGTCTGTATATTTATGTCTGTGATGAACAAAAGATCTTGGTTTACAGAAAGATTATACAAATAAGACTCTGTTAGCATTAGTTTTTCTCTTGTTTTACACTCTTCCTGTGGATTTGGGGTTTGTCGTCTTATGGCACCACACTATTTTATCTGCTGTACCCTTGAGCAGAAGCCGTTTGAGATACAGACTAGCCTGTGGTATTATTTGTCATTTCAACATCCATTACGCCGTAAAACCCCTCATTATTTACCACCTGCAGTATGCTCCTCACATAATCTCTGGTTAATGACACTCTTATCTCATCCATGTGTCAAGTTTGTGTAGTCTGCATGTCATGTTGATGGTACCCTCACTGTTTGTGTCATTATGTGGACAGTTCAAGCTGGGCTTGTCCTTTTGGCCTGCCCCACTCTAAAATGTTTCACGTCACATGCAGAAGTGACTCCAACTACTGCTGGTGTGAGTGTGCAAGTGTTTTTACTCTTCCATTATCGTTCCTGTCCTACACTAATGAAAATGACTGTTCCCAGGCCAGTACTGCTGATCTTGCGCCTTTAGCCCCCAAAACATTATCAATCACAAACCCCTGTTTTTACAAGCAAGGACTTTTCCAGCCATCTTTTCTTCTCTTTATTCAAATCAAAGCTTGCCTAAAAGGCTGTTGTGTGTGTGTTTTTGTCAGGGCTGAGCATTTTATGTTTTCGTATAGTGTAAGTGAGTAACTGTGTGAATATTAGAACAGGAAGGAACCCGGTGCTCTCGAAAAACTCATTGCAGTTTTGTTGTTGGCTGTTTGTATGACTCTTGAATGCAGGGGCGTAGGAGGACATGTCTCCCCCCCCCCACATTTCAAAATCGAAGTTTTGTCCCCCCCACTATTTCCCAATGTAAGATTTTGTTTTGCATTGCCTGCCTATCTCTGCCGATTTCTGAGTCTCCAAATTAATCCATTCGGCAACTTTTAAATACATAATTCAATTTTAAAAAACGTCCGAACTCTTCAGCTGCTAATCTCGTTGTCAGTCGACCATGATCGCGCACCGCTCGCGCATGCGCATCTAGGTGACACGGATAAATGTACGCAGCAATATATAATGAGTGTTCCTGGGAGATCCTAGTTGCGCGGGATGTGGAAGCGTGCAAAAGTTCCAGAAATGTACATAAAGTGCCCTGGCCTTGAATGACAAGGTAAGGAAAATAAGACTAAATCTAAATTAAATAACCAAGACTAGGTTGGCCATGTGATTTTTCTCAGGAGATGTTTCGAGCATTTTACTTCAGACACCGGATTATCAGCAAACTGCCAAGAGAACTGCTAGCTGGCTACTCAAAATAAACTAGCAATCTATTCAGGCAGCATATTTGTGTTTGATCTGTGTGAATTACAGAAATATAAGACTTGCTAGACCTACTTTTAGCTACCAAGGAACCTTTCCACAAGGATAGATTGATTTTATTTTTCAATCTATCCTTGGGGGGTAAGCTAGGTGGTTAATGGAAATTAAATCAACCATTTATTTGAGTTTTTAATTTTTAGTTAATCAGTACATGACTGATTAACAGTAATGTAAATGCTAAATGTCCTAATACCTGTTGATACTACAACAATGCGAAGTATATGCTCTTAACCTTGCAGTTTTTCAAATATCATGCAAGACTCATTTTCTCAATTTCTTTGCACAAAACTCTCCAGAAAGTGCCATTTTTCAAAAAAAAAAAATTTTTCAAAATAAATTCCCGGGGGAGCATACCCCCTTGACCCCCCTAGGGAGAGCCCACATAATAAATCACAATTTAATCACTGCTTAGAAACAAAGTAATACAGTCTGTTCCCATAAGTCTTAAATTAGCATTTAAGTGCCTTATATAAAAAAATATATACAAAAATTCGGGAAATTCCCCCCCTAGCATTTACTGTCCCCCCCAGGTTCAAAATTGCTCCTACGCCCCTGCTTGAATGCAGGTTTGACTCCGGCTCTAAGATGAGACACAGGGCTCTAAGAGTGGGCCAGACAATATGGAAAGTAAGGTACGGGGTTGCCAGGGTTGGCAAAGCTCACAATTAGGCGAGTTGGACAGAAAACCACACCAAGATACATTCATAAAACAAATGAATAACAAAATGTAACCAAATGACTCAAGCCATGTACAAGGTTATTCTTGCCAGCAGGTCACCCAATAGCAGTGTGAATACATATTTATTTCTAACTCTTCTGAAGTTAAAACACTGGTATTGGGTTGTTTGCCGCATTAAAAAGTCCATGACATAATGAACCTCTTGCGAGAATTTAAAAAAAATATATTTTAATATTCAATTTAGAAATTACCTCATCATTTAGCAACAGACTGCTGAGGGCAATAAATACAATAGAACATTTCTTCAGATATATAAGTGAAACTCGAAAAATTTAAATATCGTGCAAAAGCTAATTTATTTCAGTAATTCAACTTAAACGGTGAAACTAATATATTATATAGACTCATTACATGCAAAGCCTTTATTTGTTATAATTTTGATGATTATGGCTTACAGGTAACAAATAAAGGCTTTGCATGTAATGAGTCTATATAATATATTATTTTCACCGTTTAAGTTGAATTACTGAAATTCAAGGAGCCTCAGCAGTCTGTTTCTAAATGATGAGGTAATTTCTAAATTGAATATTAAAATAAATTTTCAAAAAATTCTCGCAAGAGGTTCATTTATGTCATGGACTTTTTAATGTGGCAAAAAACCCAATACCAGTGTTTTAACTTCAGAAGAGTTAGAAATAAATATGTATTCACACTGCTATTGGGTGACCTGCTGGCAAGAATAACCTTGTACATGGCTTGAGTCATTTTGAGTCATTTTGGTTACATTTTGTTATTCATTTGTTTTATGATTCACCTGTATACTCGATAAACAAGTTAAGGGTATATCATTAAGGAAAATGAACTATTTAGAGAAATTATGATTGAGATTGTGATGGTAAATTGTGATTACCATCCCACTCCTGTTCAGTGACTTAGCCTACCCTATTGAACAAAATTGTGAATTGCATGATATGTGAAGGCCAATTAAAACTGAAGTTATACATGTATAGAAATCTTGATGGTAAAGAATGGCCTGTTTATTGGTGGACAATAGTCTAGTAAAGCATCACAATAGAAACCTGGAACTAACCCTAACTTGAAAAAAATGATACAAAAAGATACATTTTTCCTACTTTGATTCATATCCGGACAGAGGAAAATAAACCCAGTGACTGTAATTGTGCATGTGTGTGAGAGACAGTGCAGTCTCTGTTTATAATTACTGCTGGCTTTTAGACTACATGAAATGTTCCAGGGCTTGAGCTTTTAGTGTCATTTTGAGAACTCCTAACCGTTAGTCAGACTATTTTCATTGGCTTAAACGATCTCGCACCGTAACAAGCTTTAAATCAATCACTATAATGATAGAAATCATTACAGCCTGTGCTTTTTTTTATTTTTATTGGAGAATAATTACTGTAGTCCTACATGTTTTTACTCCCTCACACATGCACACTCTATTATGTACTGGGAGTACAGCAGTTGAAGCCGTACACAACAATGTTACATTTTTGTAGGAAAAGAAAAAATGAGATTTTATTGCCCCAGTAAATTGTATCTGGAGTCAATCCAGATGCAATATTTTTCAGATTCCTATTAACTCATAGTTTGTGTGTGTGTGTGTGCGCGTGCTTGCGTGTGTTTGTGTTCAGTTAGAGTTAAGAACAGAGTCCAACAGAGAAATCTTGAAGGACCGTGGGGGTCATCGCACCAGGGAGCAAATCTATTTTTTACATCACAAAAGCATCAGTACGGAGAGATCACACACAAACACACACACACTTGTGTGCTCGGTTTCTCACTGGATACTATTATAGGATGCTTTCTTATATTTTTTCCCTGTTTTGTTTCAGTCTGTTCTACAGTGTGTCTGTTGGGTGAGTATTTGTGTATGTGAGCAAGATCCTCTATTGAAGTAACACCAGTTACCGTACTTCTACTTCTCACTGCTACTGCTGATTTTTTTTTTTTTTTATATGAAAATGGCCATAAATTTACTCCTAAACTAAAGGCCCCAATATACTCATGGCACAGTTTTTTTCAATCTTCACTCAGGAGTAAAGAGAAGTCAGAAATACCTTTGCTGCGGTATATTCTGTATATGTGCTGCATACTATCCTTTCAATAACAAAATAAACACACATAAAAATGCCAGCAGTGAGAACGTAAACATAATCCAAACGAATGTAGCCTGATTTTGTTCAAAATGTCACACCAGTTTGTTCTTTTATTTCACTTAAAGTATATCGGGGTCTAAGTGCTTAAGTAATTAGTAATGCTTACAAAGGCAAATTTTTTACCCTTAATTTGCAACCTTAAATATTAAAATTCGGCATTAAACTCATGGCTACTTTCTGTTACAAACACGAATGACATCTCAAATTGAATGATGAGAGGTGTGCTATCACTTTTCTGTATTATTCTTCTTTCAATGTAAAAAATGGGCAAACATAAATTATTTAGACCTGCTTTGGAATAGAAAACGGAACCATATGTGCTCTTTTGACTTGGACCAGTAAATACCCAGAAGACCCTAGAAACCACATATCCTTCACTAAGAATCCCATAACGCACTGCAACAAGCTCAGTAAAAAAATAAATGAATCCAAGATGGTAGAGAAAGTGGGGAAAATGTTAATTGTAAAAAAATATTTTTTTTCAATACCAAAAATGTCCATTTAAAATAGTAAATGTTTCTGTGTGCAAAGTATGTTTATGCTTTTTGAAATATTGTGCCATTAGCTTAGCAACATGCTAGCACCAAACTCGATTGGAATCAAATGTGTGTTGAGTCTCCTGTGCGTCAGAGGAATGTTATTTGAATGATGCAGCCTATGAAATGTCACTTAAAAGGTTCCATTTCAGTTAGAACACCACCTATGTAGTAGATAGCAGGATATCTCACAAGATTTTGGAACAGAGCTAAAATGTCACGTTCAGAAAGAGAGATCTAAACGGGAAAAAGCAGGAAAAGCTGTCAAATGTAGGTTTATAAGGGATTAGGCTATGGCTCACACCAGACTCCAAAGTTTAGAATGCATTAGTCCTGTTTACACAGGCTTTGGCAAGATTATACTCACACCCACAGAGAAAGAGAGAGAGAGCTTGCGCACACTTAAATAACAGGAATTTTGCAGATCCAGTCACAGATGGTAGGGCCTACACAGGGGGGGTTGACCTCAGTGATGGAGGGATATAAAGAGACGAGACGGGAGGTAAATAATAGGGGGGTGGGGTGGGATGAGGGGGGTGGGGTGGGATGGGGTGGGTGGCGGGGTGATAGAGGAGACAGATAGGCTATAGCATATTGAAATACATACACACAGAATACACACAGAAAAGAGGGACAGACAAGGAGTTTTTTTACAGAATAATCATGAATTGGTTTCAGCACAAACTCGCTCCTAATCTTCTATCTTTGTAATTTAATTCAGAGGACAAATACATTGACACAGGTCTTAACACAAAGCAGCTGTATCAGTGGGTTTGAGGAAGTTTTGGTATTATACTGTTCAACCAAAATAGTTTGGGGCTTTTACAGGGTGAATAATAGTTCAGCAATGAACATCTCCTCACGGTCAGTGCATTTGCGTCCTGTTTGCTTCCCACGTAGGCACCAGTGGCGATTTCTTTAAGACTGCAAGGGAAGCTCAGCTTCCCATATAATGTAAAAAAATTAATGGTAAAATGTGTACTATTGTGTTAACATTTTATTGACTAAAAATGCGTTAGAACACGTTCATCTCGAAGACGACTTCGTTCAGAATCAGCTCCATATAGCAGGTCGACTGACTCGATTTAACCGTAGCGTCACAGTGCATTTCCCTATGCCATTTCCCCGTTGAAGCTCAGCGTCCATTGACTTCACAGGAGCTGCTTTGAACAGTTTTTTCAGTGCTTCGAAACTAGACGGTCATTGGATAAATGCTGCGATTATGTCCCGCCCACGGACGCTCAGCGTCTCTGGGGTGTATAGGGAAGTGGGCTGGCCTGGAGTCCGGGCGTCTGCGTGCTGATTGGAGGACTGCATCTCCTTTTGATTGACAGCGATGTCGCACAATAAGAAGTCACTGACGGGGAAGCTATTCGAGATTTCGAGCTCAGTCTCATCGCGGATTTTAAAATGGACTCGAAAGACCAACTCCTGTAACATTTTTTGTTATTTGCAATTTTCATCATACATTTCACAGTTTAACCTAATTCCCACATTACCTCCGTCGATGTCAGGTGCCACTGCCTTGTTACATGTGCGGACGTGGTATTTGAATCACGGCACATCTGTCTAGTTTGGTTTCGGTTTTGTGTCGGGATTCGGTCATGCATGCTCTGCGTGTTTGTTTTCTGTTGTGAATGCACAGGATGATCTTTCACTCGTTCTCGTGCATAACGTTCTGTTTTGTCATGTTCGCGTGCGGTTTCGTGTTCGCTCTGTTCAGTGTGTTGTTTTTTTGTGTAGCACGCGGTTCGTGTTTACATCGGTGGTGCTTTCATGTCATGTTTTGTCTTGTGCTTTGTAGCACACAGCTTGTGTTTTACACTAGCTGTGTGCTTTCATGTTGTCATGTTCTGTGTGAACACGTGGCTTATGAGTGTTCTTCTCATTGTTCTTCAAGTCTCATTTTGTGTGAGCACATTGTAATTTCTTTTACTGGCCATGTGTTTGTTTTTGTCATGTTTGGTGTGAGCACATGGCTTGTCATGCGTTTTCCTTGTGCCATGTGCTCTCCTGTCGACTCCCATCTTGTTTCCTGATTATTAGTTATTTTGCCCCACCTGTCCTCCCTCATTACCTGCCTTTTTGCTCCCTATTTATTCTCCTTGTCCTGTGCTGGTTCGTAGTTTTTGTTTGTATTTTTTATTTTATTATTAAAATAAAGCCCATCAACTCAGTCGCTTAAAAAAAAAAAAGAGCTTCCCCTCTTTGAAAGACCAGCAGCCGCCACTGGTAGGCACCTCTAGCTAGACTTCAGTGAGAAATAGTCCTGACCTTTATGACAAAAGAGGGGCTTGGATTGGAGGGGGAAATTATGTTATGTATTATTACAAATAGCACTTCCCCTAATACTGTACTTTTATTTGGCGGTCTCGGTGAACATGATTTTCCAGAATGAAACATGTAAGAGGACCTTTTTTGTAAAGACTCATTATTTAGTTCTGTATTCAGTTGACAGCAAATAATTTAAATATCTCTAAGTGTATTGACAGTTATGTTTTTGTTTTGTTTTTTGACAGTAAAGAAACATTCCCTTAAAAAAGACAGTCTGCCATATTTCACATTAAAGTTACTAAACATCTAAAGAAACAACACGTCATTTAATGATAACTCCCCAGAATTTTTTTTTTAATGTTGGCATCTATAACCATTCATTTGTCAGGCACCTTCATTGCTGTGATTGCCTCTGGTTAAAATTAATAACTGACAGTTATGTTCTTGGCTGTTTGAGCTTGAAATCTGTTGACACAGAGTTGACTCGCTGCCACGTTTTCTGTGACGAGCTCTGTGTTTTAGCATAAACAAGAGTCTACAGTCTGATTCATTATAAAGCACACAGCCTTTTATTTTGTCGCCATGGTGATTTTTGGATTATATGTTATAGGAACCAGTCCCCAAACTTGACTGTTTTTCCAAGTATAACATTGTGTGAACATCAGGGTGTGTAATTAATAAATTATATGCCTATATTGTCACGGTTGTGGTGTAGATGAAGACAGGCTGAGGCAAAAAGTTCCAATTCAAGGATTTACTCAAAAGCAACAACAAACAGGTACAGGCAGGCAGAGGGTACACTCACAAAAAACCATAACATTACATACAAGAACCGACCCAGACTAACTGAACAGAAGGAGACTAGTTACATTATACAAAAGAACAGTAACGAGGTGAGTACAGGTGACACTGATGATGAGGACGATGAACAGGTGGGTAATTTGAGGGAGTGAGTTCAGGTGTGGAGACAAGAAGGATTCTGGGTAGTGTAGTGAAGACTAAGACAGACAGGTGCAGACGAAGGCTGTGACAGAACGCCCCCCTTCAACAAGGCGCGACCTCGCGTCGTAGAACATCAATGGGGTGGGCGGAGGATGTGGGCGCGGCCAGGGCGGAGCAGACAAACCCTCGGGCGTCCAGGGCAGAGCTGTTGGACCCTCGGGCGTCCAGGGCGGAGCAGGCTTTGGGCGTGACCACGGTGGAGCAGTACGTGGGCATGGCCAGGGCGGAGCAGGACGTGGGCAGAGCGGAGCAGACAAACCCTCGGGCGTCCAGGGTGGAGCAGGCTGTGGGCGTGACCACTGCAGAGCAGTAGGACCTTCGGGCGACCATGGCGGTGAGGACCCTTCGGGCGGCCACGGCGATGAGGACCCTTCGGGCGGCCACGGCGGTGAAGACCCTTCGGGCAGCTGTGGACCCTTGGACGGTCGGGACGAAGACCTATGGCCCCCCCAAAAAAAATACTTGGGGTGAGTGCCCGGATTAGGGCTCAGGATCGGGAACAGACACCGGCTCAGGAACAGACACCGGCTCAGGATCAGCAGCCACTAGAACAGTAACAGCCACAAGGACAGACACAAACACAGAAACAAACACTGGCTCAGGCACAGGAAGAGTCTCTGGCTGAGCAGACGGGACGCGAACAGTCTCTGACTGGGCAGACGTGACATGCATAGTGTCTGGCTGGGCAGACGGGACGTGAACAGTCTCTGCGTGCCTGACGTAGTCCAGCAGTGAAGAGGGCTTGATGCTGGATGGAACCAGTGGCGAAGAGGTCTTGGTGCTGGACGGAACCAGCGGCGAATTGGGCTTCGTGCTGGACGGAACCAGCGGCGAATAGGGCTTGGTGCTGGACGGAACCAGCGGCGAAGAAGGCTTAGAACACATAGTCTCTGGCTGGACTGTCTTGCTGGACGGTCTCTGGCTGAATGACGATGAATAGGTGGGTAATTGAGTGAGTGAGTTCAGGTGTGGAGACAAGAAGGATTCTGGGTAGTGTAGTGAAGACTAAGACAGACAGGTGCAGACGAAGACTGTGACATATATATTTTACTCTCAGAAATAAGTGCTATAAAATTTGTCACTGGGGCAGTGCCCTTTCAAAAGGGACCTATATGTACACTAATATGCGTCTATGCCAATACAATCTCACAATTCGTAACTATTTCAGAGTGTCTATATTTACACTAAGTGCAAATAGCCAAGGCTATTTACACTAACTCCGCCCACCAATGTCTGTGGGCCAGGCAAAAGTACAAAAATTGCATGTGACCTACAGTAGTAAGGCGTGGTGTAGATACTTTTAACACGATCGACCCGAGTTCGAATCCGCCTTTTGCCAAATCTGTTCTTCTCCCGTTTCCCATCGCATATCTGATTGGAAAGACATTTATTTTCAATAAATATGTGAAAAGTGGAATTAAAGTGCCTGACCGTTATAATATGTTAATAATAAAGTGTTTATCGGGTAGGGGAAGGTGCAGGGAGGGATTTATTGTCCCGATAAGGCGGCATTTATTTAATGAATATAATAATTTACTCTCAATATGTTGTTATTGCATACTGTTTTATAATGTACTAAAATACTGAGGTGAAAATAGTATCTAACTACTATGTGCACTTATTGGGAAAAAAATACTGCTATTTTTACATAGTGTAAAGAGTCTATCGCTATTTGCACTCCGTGTAAATAGTATCTAATTGCTATTTACACTTACTGCAAATAGCCGCTGTCTAACTATTTTAAGTTTCGCTGAATTGAGGGCTAATTCATTCGATCTTTTTCGTACATTTTGGTACAATCTTTTTAAACTCCAGTGACGGGTAGGTTTAGGGGTGGGGTTAGGGCTGGTCCTTCATAATAAGATTAGTTTGAAAATGTTACGTTTTTGTACAAATCAAATCGTATGAAATCATTCCAAATTTCCACCTCGTAAAATACTTACGTTTTCCCATGTGATCGAGTTGAATGTTGTGTACCTTTTAAAAGGTAACAGAAGAAGATGCGAAGAACCCAGTTGTGGGAGTTTATTGCAAAACAAGGTAATACAACAGGTGAGTAGCATGAGGTAACTATTCAGGCAAGTCCTTTATTAGTTTTTCAACAGATCAGGATCATACATAGAACATGGTTCCAAGATCACACAGGTAAATAATAGGTAAATCTATCTCAATCAGGGACTTGGACTATTAGGTTATTCATAAAAACAGGTCAACAAAACTTTATCCACAAGAAAGAGGTCTACAAAATTAAAAAAACAAAGCACAGGTAAGCAATTCCAAAACACAGTTTAAAGAATCACTTATATCATAAACACAGAGAAGATACTCCATAAACAGTTAACAAAAACTCAAGTAAGTCTTTTACAACAAACAATAGCAAAAAGATGAGTACAAGTAACAAACAACAAGGCAAGACAATGGCTGTGTCTAAAAACTTGACTTGCCTCTCTGCCCTAGGCAATGACTTTGCACACAGCTTTGCGCATGAAGGTGTCTTACGAAACTCATTTTGGACATGAGTTTGAGGCAGAGGGACGGTTTAATGATCTACTGCAAAATAGAGATATTTGGTGATAACTAAGTAAATATTTCATTAATACAATAGCAAATTCTCACTTGACATGACATCCAAAGTAGAAAACGTTTACACACAAACTGACCACCAAGCGCAACTTTCAGACGTCATCTTTATTTTTTATCTTAACTGTCACGGAATGAAATGTACAGGATTGGGGAATATCAAAAGCAGCAAGGATACATCTATGCTGCCTTCAAACATCGAACAGATGAAGGTATCTCAGGAGACGGGGAGCGAAGCTAACATTGGATTCGGACATGCTTTCATGCCTTGGAATGCATCCTTCCAAAGGCAGCATTTTTAAGATTTGGACTCAGCCAGTGTGCAAGTGAACAGTTTAAATACAAGTCTAAATGAGAAGGTAAAAACCTGCAGGTGTGTGAGAGCGGGTGACTGTAGAGTGTCTCATTTCAAAGGTTGCATCCTCAGGAGGTTGTATTTGTTGGCCGCATATGTCATTGAGGCTGCTTCATTTCAGTCATGAGGAAATTACAACAATGTATGCTTTACTAAGAATAACACTCATTTTTATATAATGCTTACTTTTCTGAATCAAGACATCCTTAATGGCGCATGTGGCCGACAAATGACCTCTGAGCGGGCGGACCGACTCCAGAGTGTGCATGTGACAGCAACAGCTTTTGTTTGACAGTGTATAATAGAACTGTATATTGCATCCAAAGAAACTTTCCACTACACAAAAGGTGCTTTATAGTGAAGGTTCTTCTCTTTTAAGGTTATTTAGGTTATTAAAAATGTTCTTCATACTGAGAAAAACATGAAATGTTCACTGAAAAGTAAACAGAATGCTTCTTATATGGCATCACTGTTAACCCCCCTGTTGAAACCTCTAGTTTTAAGTGTGCATTATAACTTCAAGTTCATTAAGTTTCTTTTTTAAATAGTTAACGGAAGCTACAAATGCATATTTAACATACGATCAGATTTATGAACACACAAACACACACACTGAATGTGTTAGTTAAACTGTGCTGCTTAGTGAGCGGCTGAATCTTCTTAAAGCGACTCTAATCTGCTGTCCTGAGGGCCCTCTCTATGCCGTCTCTGAAAGGACCGGATCAGTGTGTGTGCGCGTGTGCGTGTGTGTATAAATATATAAAGGTGAAAAAGTCTAGATCTTTTACATAATTTTCTAAATGATTATGTAAGCTGCATTATTGAAATATCACCAATATCTTATTTATTGACTATAAACTTTGCTGTTATTTATTTTATTTTTTTTGCCTTCACTTAACCCTTACTCTATCAGTCCATCTTGTCTATGCGTCTCCACGTATACCTGCAGAGTAAATGCGGAGCATATAAATGCACTGACTTGCCGTTGAAAAGGTCACAGTGGTGACGAGAGTTGATAGAGTTCCAATAGCGAGGACGAGACGACTGAGCTAGCATAAAGCTAGCCGATTACTGATACATTACAGAGACAGAATAACAGTAGAAAAACACTGAGATTACAAAACAAAAGCCCCTATTTTCTCTTCCTCTTTTGACAATAACACACAGGTCAAAGTAAAAAAATGACCCACAGTGCTGTAGGATTGCAAGGCCAGATGATGTTTGATGGTCTTAGCACTAGTAATTAACAACAGCCTTATACTTTTATTTGATTTATTTTGAGATGTGGTGCAGTGGTAGCAACACACACATGGCACAATACAGGTAATGCTGCTTCCATGAAGCTGTGGGTTTGAATCTAAGCTCTCTCGTTTTAATTTGGTTGGAAGTGTGATAAGTGGTTACACTTCTTGGTTGTTAACTGAAACGTTGTGTGTTGAAAGTCATTAGTAGGTGCTTCATAAGCCATCCCTTAAGGCCTAGAATGAATCTTCAGACGTGTTGTATTGATTTTTGGGTAAAATAAGATTTTAAACTGAGATTAAAACTTTTACATTTTTATTTGTATCTAAAAATAATTAAATTCTTAATTAAAATAATTAATTAAAATTTTTTATGGTATACAGACCAAATTTATGGAGCTTTTTGGTATCATTGTTCCTTTTGCACCAGATATCAACACTAGATGTGGTAAAAAAAAATAAAAATAATAATAATTGCATTCATTCAAGGACACATTAAATTAATCAAAATATTTCCATCTCAAAGAAATGTTGTTCATTTAACTTTCTATTCATCAAAGCGTCCTGAAACAAATGGATCACAGTTTTCACAAAAATATTCAGCAGCAAAAACTGTTTTCAACATTGATAATCATAAGCATACTAATAATTGAGCACCAATAATAAGTGAGCACCAAATCTCTGAAGGATCATTGTCACACTGAAGTCTGGAGTAATGGCTGCCATCAATAAATAAAAAAATTAAATACATTTAAATAAATAAAAAACATTTTAAATTGTAATAATATTTCACAATATTACTATTTTTGAGCATTAGATACTTTTTTCAACTACATGATTCCAAACTTGTGACAGGTAGTGCATTCAGTATATAAATAATTTAAAATATATAAATGTTTTATAGGATTATATTGAACCAATTTTGCATCCCTGGTTGGGAATCATGTTGTATGACTACTTGTTAATATATCACTCTGTGTTTGTGAGGTATTTCACTATTAATCACCAACTGTCAAAAGTTTTAGTGAGAAGGACAATCAAAAACCAAAGACAGGATACAAAACATGAAATAGGCAAAATATGGAAAATGGAAGTTATAGGGAGGATAGAGGATAACGTTGTACGGAGAGAGAAGGCTGCAATGAGAGATACGCACAGCATATCGAAAAAGAGATGCGGTAGATTGAAGAGGTGGAAAGAGTATTTTGAGAGGTACTTACTGAGGCAGTGGGAGAAATGGGAGAGAAAGAGAGAGTACAGCTGGAAAGCAATCTGACATTTCTCTTAAAAGTAGCGTATCTCTCTATAAAGTGATTGGCTATGCAGAGGTGAAATGTTCTGTTCTTTTGCTGAATAAAATCACTCCGCCAATTTCCAACCTGGCAGCTTCCACAGATTCCTTTAACCTTCTTCTCTGTTTTTCTCTCTCTCTATCCCATCGCTCCCCTCTCCTTGTTCTTGTGAAAATTGCTAGCAACATGACAGAAATACAGGTTTCTTTCCAGAGGGCCCTGGGGTTGAGTTGCATAAAAACAGAAAAGGAAGAGCTTTACAGGAGTAAATGTTTTAATTTGTTCAAAAAACTATCATTACCGTGTGACATGGACGAGGCCTTTCTGTCTGCGTGTTTGAGGTTACGAGTGTGTGTTGTCTGTGTTCTCATAAAGATCCCTTCAGTTTATAGCTATTGATATTCAATGTTGTAAAGTCACGCTCAAGCCATCGTGTGTGTTTGTGTACTTTGAAACATGGGGAAAATTTAAGTCCGCCGACTACCTTTCTCACAGTGAACCTGAGTTAAATGTCTTAGAATTGTCATCTAAGTGATATGGATTGAAGTAATATACAAAAGTATATATGACTTAAAATAAAATAATAATACAGTGAGCGCCTACACACTAAGGAATCTCCAATGGAGCATTTGATTGAAATGCACAAGGTTCATTTAAGGGGTTGAAAAAAGCAGAATCAGTTTGAAAACAAGGGATACAGATAATAAGCTTTCTGAAAGCACAATTGGACCCAGTGAAATTCTCATTGGTCAGCAGAAGTCCACTGGAGTAAAAGCTAAAAGTTGTTGTTTCTTTCTGAAATCAATGGATTCACCGTGTTCTCTAACACAGTTTAAATTCGTGTTTATAAGTGCTATATCACAATTGGTGAGGCTTCGATGGTATAAGTGTCAAAACATTGACAACTGAAATGAATGTATTTAATATTATTGTATAATTTTCATAGGCAAATATAGTAAACTGAAAGGACTAAAGGAGAAGAAAAGAGACTAAAAGAGACTTATTAATTGCATGGTGTGCCAGTTAATTCATTCAAATAAATGTTATAATAAATGTTCAGTATTTGCAGAGAAGACTTTATATTGTGGCAGACAAGTAAATCATTAAATGGACAAAGACATCAGTATTGTTTCCTTTATTGTTTTAAAAAACATATCTCTAGACTGTATGCTGTTGCACTGCATTCTTTGAGCACAAGCACATGTCGTGTGAACGAATCTGCACTCATTCTGTGCTGTTTGTTTTTCTTTGTAAATGTGGCTTGGCAAAGTGTAGTAGCAGCTGGTGATGTGCTTTGGTGATACAGGTCAAGGCTGTTAGCATAGTCTTGATCCAGTGTTTCAGGAACACAATTTTCTTGATCAGATTCTTTTTATAATCTTGTCTAATATATAAACAACATCTTAGCTTTTACTGACTTCGGCTGACCAATGAGAATTTCACTGGGTCCAGATGTGCTTTCAGAAAGCTTATTATCTATAGTCCTTGTTTTCAAACTGGCTCTGCTTTTTTCAACCCCTTAATTGAACCTTGTGCATTTCTATCCAATGCTCCATTGGAGATTCCTTAATGTGTCGGCGCTCACTGTATTATTATTTTTTTTATGTTATATGTCACAGTGAGAAAGGTAGTCGACGGAGCTAAATTCTCTCTCTCTCTCTCTCTCTCTCTCTCTCTCTCTCTCTCTCTCTCTCTCTCTCTCTCTCTCTCTCTCTCTCTCTCTCTCTCTCTCTCTCTCTCTCTATATATATATATATATATATATATATATATATATATATATATACTGTATATATATATATATTATTCCCCATTTATAATTTATTTATGCTTAAAACAAGAAAACATTACAAGAAAATTAGTTTACACTTTACAATAAGGTTCAATTCTAACATTTACTAATAGCTACATTATTAAAAATCAAATGTTGTATCTGTCAATATTATTTGATGGACCTAATATGAACAGTTTTTTTCTTGTTGTTGTTTTTTTTTTTTTTACCAAAACACATATGCTGCGTTCACGCCATATCAACTGTAATTTAGAAGAGATGGAAACCTGTGATGTTCTACTTGGAGCGGTTCGTGACTCAAATTTATCCCTTTCAATGGTAACACTATCAACGCCAAAATGAATCTGCAGCAGTCAGGTGGTACAGGTCAGTGCTCTTTAAGTAGTTATTATTATTGTAATGTTGTGTGCTTTGAGACATTAGGTAGTTGACGCTTCTGCTTGCTCCCTACTGTACGTGTGCATGTGTTTTGGAGGAGGTGTGGCTTTGGAGACGCTCTGAAGGGACGCTGGGATGCTTTCAAAGCTCTCCAAAAATTGCCTACCCTACCGTTAATTATATACCAGGGTTATTATAGTTAGCTAAAACTTTACAATTAATTAATTAATTAAATGATTTAATAAAATACACATTTACTGAAATAAAATAAAATATTAAAAAGTAAACTTATTTCATTTCAGCTAGTTGCCAGAGCAACCTTTCTCAATTTAATTTAATTTAACTCAAACTGAATAACAATTAATGAAAACTATAGACATATTTAAAAATAAAAAGATATTAAAATATGAATGAATAAAAATTAATAAAACTTTAAATGAAATGAAAATTGAAAATACAAAAATAAAAATTAATTCAGAATATTTGTTACAAAATATAGTATCTCAATGATACTAAAATAACACTGTTTTATACTAGAAAACAAGACAAACATACTGATTAAGAAAAAATGTTTTAAAAAAAAACAAATACAATAAATATATAGAATAAATAGAATAAAAATAAATAAAAAGATAAAAAAAGTTTTTTTTTTTTTATCTTTTTATTTATATATATTTTTTGCAGCAAGACTATTCTGTTGTGGTGCCAGCAGTTATCTCTATCAATTTTGGTTCGTTAGAACTTGTAATTGAGATGAACATGGTCTCTTTGTGGCTTTGAAGCACAGGATTTAGGATGTCTAAATGGAAAGGCTTTTATCTCAGCTTCCCATGTGTGCACACGACGGATCGGTGCATTATCCACTTTCTGTTCCGCTGTTATCTGCCATTATATCTAATCATTATCATTATCATCATGCTTCGCGTACATGCCTTGTTCTTGTTCTCCTGATGTTGGAACTTTTTTTGTCACGTCAGTTTTTGAAACATTACATTTGCCATGCAAAAAAAGCCTACAGTATATAACCAGACATCTGAAAATAGGCTTTATGCTGTTTGAGTGCGTATAAAGCTTTTGTCTAAGATTCCCTCAGAAGTCTTCAATCCACAAAAGTTGTCTTTGCCCGTAAATTGAACTGTAAATCACAGGGCCCATTACACAATGTTCTTGTCCATTATCAGCTATACTGGCCTGCAGTGTGCCGTACGTGTTCTGGGTTTTCTTTTTGGTAACCCAGCAACCTTCATGGTGCATATGGTCTGATCAGACGGCTTACCTCTACTGTGGTCTGTATCAAAGGTCTATCTCAGGACGAAAGGCTTTACAGCATCAGGATCAGCCATGCTGACCTCACTGAGTTGGATGAGGAGTAATCTCTACAACGCGGACAGAGCCTTCAGTACGCTCAGACAACACTGTCCAGATATGATACATTCAAATCAAATCAATAAATAAAGCTGGTACAGGAACTTGTAACTGCACATGAATAGAATTATATATGAATGTGTGCATATGGGAATTTTATATATAAATAATAATAAATGAAACGGATGTGATTTACACTTTTATAAATATAGGCAGTATACCATTCCAAAGTCAAGGAATTGAAAAAGAGATTTAAAGAAGCACACCAAATCTGCTTTTATTTGATCAAAATACAATACAGAGCACAGTAAAATACAGTATTGTCTATTTTCAACTGACTGTTTTCTATTTTAATATATTTTAAAATGATTTTATTTTTTCTCCTGTGATAACTAAGCTGAATATCTGGATTCTGGATTATATTTCAGGACTTGAAAAGAATAGCATTTATTTGAAATATAATTTATTGTAGCAATGTAACATCTTTACTGTCACTTATTTTGATCAATTTGATGCAGAATAAAAAATATATCTTACTGAGCCCAAAGTTTTAAATGTGCACATGTATACGTAATGACTCCAAAAAAAAAAACCATGCAAATTATAGGCCAGACCCATTTGTATGTAAGATTGATCTATTTGACTTTCTTTTCCCTTTATTTTGCATTGTGATATATTTATGACAATGTTTTATTCTGTTAACTCTTACAGGCACTTTTTAGCTGGGGTGTTGAGATATGAGGGCCCCTTTCCTTTGCTTTTTGTAATCTTAACATATTTCCGTCCCCCGGTTGAAACAAAATTGTACTAATTATTCTTTCTAATGCAACTCCATAATCGTAAACGTCGCTGACCTTCTGCCAAGTTTTTCGACTTTGGCTCACAGTTGTTTCTATAAAGCATTCGGGGCTGTTATTAAGTTACCTGACAACCAATTTCACATTATTAATTTAAGAGAAGCAACACTGCCTGCCTCCAGCAGTTCCTACCGGCTTTCACTGGTTCCATAATTGCCCATGTTCTTTGCTTATATGTGGCTTCTAGTATTGACCCGAAGCCCCAGCGAATAGGCCACCTACACATCATATGCTAAATCATATCTATCAATCTGAGAGCTATTACAGAACAGACTGCACGAGCAAGGCCAGTGCTCATGACGCAGCCAGTTTGCCTTAACCCTGCTAAATGGAAGTCATCCCGGAGATTAATAGAGCTGGCATGAGACATTTTGTTTGCTTCCACCTAGAGAGAGGGTGAGACCGGCGGATCAGGACCTACATGTTCTCAGAGTTTTACTGTTTCATTGTGAGCTGTGTGGAGAGAAGAATCCATCTCTCACCTCCTAGATCGAAGAGGATTTTTAATAAGCAATAACTAATGAGGCTCCTTGTATGAAGGTCATCGATTAATGAATTAATAAATCACCTAATCATCTGTCCAAGATTCTGATGACCATCTAAATTAATCTGTAGTCCGATTGCAACGTAATTTGGTTCTCTTCAAATAGTCTTTCATATTTATGACACATCACAGCAGCCTTTTGATACATTTAGCGTGCTATGTGGTAAGTTCTGTCAGCTACATTATTAGTTAATTAATGCTGAACATAAGAGTCCTTGAATCGTAATGGTGTGTGAAAATCAATTAGGGCTTAGTTTCCCCTTCTGAATTTTATATGAAATCACACACACATGATGTGCAGATGTCCACTAAAATAATTATAATATAGCAACTTGTGGATGCTAATTACTTTTAAGTCTGAAATTTTCGTATACGTTTTTTCGTATTTGTGATTCGATGGCTCTGAATTGTCAAAACACCATTCAAACTGCTTGCTACGGATGCGAAAAACACAGAAAATCGAACCCGATCCGATTTTTTTTTTTTATGACGGACAAAGTTTCGGAGGCAGTGTGCAAACGTGATTGACAAAACATGACGTTGTATTTATTTTTAACGTGCGAAAATTTCCGATGCGAATTTCGGACTCCGTGTGCAAGGACCTTTAGACTGAAAATGAGCAGGGTTTGCAAACAGTGACCTCCAGTTCTATTGCTGATTGCTGATGGCTTAAAATCACTTGAACGTTTAAACTGACAAGACTTAAACCATTTGAAAATTATAAACTTTCTTGAAGCAAGATGGCCCGATCTTTCAGATAGGCGATTCTACACTGAACAAAATTATAAACGCAACACTTTTGTTTTTGCCCCCATTTTTCATGAGCTGAACTCAAAAGATCTAAGACTTTTTTTATGTACATAAATACCGCAAACCAGTCAGTATCTGGTGTGGCCACCTTTTGCCTCACGCAGTGCAACACATCTCCTTCGCATAGAGTTGATCAGGTTGTTGGTTGTGGCCTGAGGAATGTTGGTCCACTCCTCTTCAATGGCTGTGCGAAGTTGCTGAATATTGGCAGGATCTGGAACACGCTGTCGTATAAGCCGATCCAGAGCATCCCAAACATGCTCAACGTGTGACATGTCCGGTGAGTATGCTGGCCATGCAAGAACTGGTTTGCAAAAGCATGAGGCTTTAAACATTTGCTGTAATGTTGTTTTGTGTCAATCTCGGGCTTAAGTGTATTTGTTAAAGCTTGTTATCGCATCTGATAGTTAGTAATAATCGATACTCTGAGAGAGTAGTTATTGTTTGGATTTTGTCACTTTTTGTGGAAGCTGGTGCTAGAATAGTGGCCTGAACGTTTTACTTTATATACTCGCTCAATCTTTCTTTAAAAGGGATTAGTACACCAGGAGGACGAATATTAAAATACCCCAAATGTTTGAATCATCAGGCAAAAATGAGATTAGTAGGCTATGATAAAATCGTTTAATAACCTTGTATATGGAAAATGATATACATTTTCTTGTTTTCATCAACTTGTTTCATGAACAAATAAACAATTTAACTTGCAAGAATACCAGGATTAAGTTCATTAGCATAGTACTGTAGTTGTACTGCTAAAAGGACAATTTGTATGACATAAGCTACTGAACTAACACATTTTTGTACAAAACAAGACTGACCCTTGATAATGGCTTACCAATCAACTTCCACTGTAAATGTAATACTGTAAATGCTTTGTTTTGCACACAGAAAGGTATTGTCTGTGCTAATCGACAGGACTCCACAGATGCGATGAAGCTTAACCTGTGTTTAACCCCGAAACATTCCTGCGTGGTTGTTTGTTTTGGGTGCGTATCTGTGTTTTTGTTGTATGTTGTTTTAGACTCATGACCCTGATATCCTGTTCTGAGGGGCATGGTCAGTATACATGTTTTGAGGTGAAGATAAAGGGCTTAGGGTTTGGTTTACAAAGACATTGTGAGGGGAGAGAGAGCATCTGGCCTATCAGGAGGATTTCTAGCCTTCTGGTGCGACGGTCAAATCAGTCCCCCTAACAAGGTTGACCTCAGACGGCAAATTAAGTTCCATAAATCGGATCAGAGGCCTGCCGTCACTTTGGGTGCTTAGAATATTGTAACACATAATGTGACTGTCACCAGCTAGATGTACTGTGGGGTTCAAAAGTCTGAGACCACATTTACAAAATGGGTTGTTTTCCTTGTCATTCTCAAGTTAAGGTTTAAAATGCATAAAACACACATAGAGGATTCTATCTGTCTGTCTGTCTGTCTGTCTGTTTGTTTGTTTGTTAGTTGTCCTTCTTCTACTCCCACCAGTGGTCTCTAGACCACAATAAACACACGTACACAGAATTTTGAATGTTTTAGAAAAAGTACAAAAGCACACAGAGAGAAAACAGGTTTATGGTATGGTGCAATCCCTTACGAAAAGGAAGTATATTTCAAGTTCATTTTATGAAATATACTTAAGTAATGTATACTAATATCAATGTATTAGTAAACTTGTATGTGTACAAAATCAATACTGCCTGGGACTAAATTGGCCGACTTTTTAGTATATAAAAGTATACGTTTAAGTGTACTATAAGTGTAACAGTATACCTTAAGTGCACAACTAGTTCACAACTACATTTCACATTTGTACTACATACTATAGATGAACTTATAATACTAGTAGTTTACTATATTACTTGTAGCATTTTTTTTTTTAGTTTATGAAAGTACACATTGAAGTATACTCTCAGTAAACTACTAGTTTAGTGGTGTTACGATCCTTGGCATCGGTGTTATTGTGTGGGTTGTTGTTGTTTTATTCTGTATATGTGTGCAGGGATTGATTGCCGTCGGAGGAACCTGATTGGTGGATCTACTATCGAAGATGTAAATGTAATGTAATGCCCATTCTGGCGTTGGCCTTGTGGCGTGAGGAGCTCCGGATTCCTCCTCACGTCGACAGATCCCAAAACCTTCTTTTGATTATGCTTCTTTGTGTGACGGCCTTATACTTGTGTTTGTGATGATGTAATTAGATTATTTATGTTTTAGGAGCGTATGGGTGTCCTGACATTTATTTTGACTTTGTTTGTGAATTTATATATATATATATATATATATATATATATATATATATATATATATATATATATATATATATATATATATATATATATATATATATATATATATATATATTATATAAGGAGTTAGGGAAGTTTCTTTGTAATTTTCGTTTTTCCCCAATTAAGTAATTTATATATGTTGTAAGTCTATTTTGTTTATTAGTTTGGCCTTGGGGCACCCTGAAGCCATGGCCCCTTAATTTAATTACTTTTAATTCCACCTTAATGAATTATAAATATTTTTTGTGAAATTTATGTTTTGTGTCTTTGGTGATCTGTCAGCTGGGGCTGGATCCCTATTTAGCAACTGAAAATTTCACACATCAAGCCCTTCTCTATAGAAGGGGTCGTAACAGTTGTTTTATACTGCAAGTATACTTCTAGGTTTTAAGTGAACTTATACTTATCGTTTACTGTTTATATTCTTTTTGCACTTGAAGTACTATGTTCCTATTTAGGTATTGATTTTTTTATACTTGAAATATACTTTAACTGTACTTTAACTCTTTCAATTTTAAAAAACATTTTATTACACTTGAATGTGTGTTCCCTAAACAAAACAACATTTTAAACAAAAAGCTGAGAAAATCACATTTTTGTCAAAGACTACATCTGGATCGGATTCAGAATGATGATCAAAACACAGATGGAGTAGATCGAGTCCATCAACACCCAGAAAGCTTCACAGTCGCTTCTTCTTCATGGGTTCGACATTTCCTTTGGTAACATTAGGGAGTTTTGATGTATATACTGTTTAATATTTGATGATTGTGTTGTTTTACATTTGCGTAAGCAATCTTCTATCACTTGTTTCTGCTTCTTCTTCACATGTTCCTTGATGCGGAGATTCTGTACTAGAAGAAGCGCATAGCGCCCCCTACCGTATAACAGTGAAAACACGGATAGCCGGAAATTTCCATCAAATGCGGGAAAAGAGTAAAGTAGATTTGAAGTAAATTTCTATGTACACTACCAGTGAACTAGCCTACACAAAAATTCAGATACTCAGAATTAGGAACATATCTGTTTTCATAGATCAATATTTTCAAACAATATAAGTTTATAAGACAGTATCTAAAACTATGTGAAAAAAAGTATTTAATAGGCTACTCAATCAAAAGAGTAAACACAACTACAAGCCAAGTGTACTTAGAATACTTAAAGGGATACTTCAGGATTTAGCATTAAGGTTTGTATTAATAGAAAACCTGTAGTATTTTCAAATTACCGTGCTTTCCACCCTCATATCCCCCTGAGACGAGAGATTTATGTATTTTTTGTCTGGAAAAAAATCCTCCGATGATGCAAAAATCGTCATTTTGCCTCATCGGAGGATTTTTTGGCCAGAGGCTAAAGACTACAGTCAGTAGAAGGAGCTGTCCCGCATGTTCTCAACCCGCCCATAGAGGGTGGGATCTCACTCACAGAATGTACACATATGCTGTGTTCCAGGCAACCTGTAACCCATGTTTTTCCAACCTTATACCCGTGAAAGTGCACTGGAACGGCAGTGAAACCCGTGACTTCCCACCCGTGAACTCGAACTAGATCGATGTACTCCCAGTTACGAGCTCTGACATCACATAGCCCGCGAAACCATACAAAACCACAATGGCAGCCCCCACGGATGCAGTGTTTCTGCAGGCGGTACACGGTGAGAATACATTTAGGAAAATATATCGTTGCAGTCAAATTTATAATAATAATGATAATAATACACACACGATTATGTATTACAATGGTATGTGTCTGAAACAATAAGTATGTGTATTGCGCTCAGGTAGTTTGGCGTGACTGGCCTGGAACACTACAAAGTCGTGAGTCGTGATTTACGTGCTCAAAAACCTGCCTGGAACGCAGCAATAGTGTCAGACATCTTTTTTGGAAGCTAAACTAGCAGGCTCTTTTTCTGTGGAGAAAGCTGAGTAACTTAGTAGGAGAAAACTGAGTAGTAGGGGTTAACTTACCATTCATCCTCTTTTTCCCGGACATGTCCGGCCGTCGAGATCGTACAAAATGTCCGGGATTCAGTTTTTGCTTTCTGCAGTCGCCATTCATTGTGTACATGCACACCTTTTGTTTCAATCTAACTGAATTCATTCCGATTGGTGAATCTGAATGTAGTGTTTACATGAACGCTAAACAAGTGATCGGTTGATGTGCGTTTTAACATTGCTAAGAAAATTCCCGCTCCTCCGTGAGAGATACGAGACCGGTGCGTCTCACATTTGTCTCTCATAATCACGCCCTCGGCCTCGTCCTGCTCGCGACAGTAAACATAATGAATGACGACTGTAGAACGCAAAAGCCGAAGGGCAGCTCCTAGGGCAGCGAAGCAAGTGCATTCTGGGAGTTGTTGTCTTTCATCCACATAAGCCAAAAATACATGTCTAGAAAGCTCCAAATTCAAAAATAATTTCACATTTCTTCTTCATAAATGACCCATTTTAAATACACATTCATCTATCCAGAGGTGAAGTATCCCTTTAAAGGTGCTCCAAGCGATGTTGGGTGACATCGACTTGTTGACGTTCCCTCCTCCTATGTGACAAAAAATGTTTCATGTTCCCTAAAAAACGCGTGACATCGCTTAGAGCACCTTTAATTGTACTTCAGTATATCTCGATCAAAAGATCGAGTACAAGTTTGGCTGAAATACAACAACTCCCAGAATGCACTTGCTTTGCTGCCCTTACGAGGCCACTCCCAAACCACGCCTACCGGTTACAGGCGGCAGAATCCGAAAAATGGATACAACTAGGCTTGCTTTGATACATCGTGAGTTATTTGATCAATTTACATCGAAATGGTTCTAATTGCGTTGTACTAGGATGTACTAGCCTAATGTATATAACACAACTTAGACTTTCACATTAAAAATATGATGCAAGGCAGGACCATGTCAACAGAGTAGCTTAGTAGCTCTGCATATGAACTGTTTTCCTCCACTTGAAATCACTATTTCTCTAAGCTAATACATTATCTTGGCTAATCCATACTCTAGTAACACTTAAGGTTTATAAAAAGATCCACAACCAATGTGAGTTATAGCTTTTAATTAAAAAAAATAATTAATATTAACACTTGTACACTCAAAGGTCTGCGGATTCAGCGATCTCGTCCAGAATAAAAAGGCATCGCTGAGATTGGCGACAGCAATAGGACTCGATATCTGTTTCCATAGGCGCACAGCGAGAGCACTGACACCGCCAGTCCGCCCCAGCTCGAGTCTGGCCGGGCTCAGGTCTTGCTCCGGCCGCCTCTTGTTCCTCCATCTCCCGCAACTGTTTATCGCTGTATTGCGGCTCGTACAGGTAGCCGCGAGCATCAGATTCTCGCAACAGGTCTTCGAAATCCCCTTCTGCCATTTCAACTTCAAAAATACCTTCCGCCTTTGTGATTACCCTACACAAACTTTCTACACAGACCAAGAGGCAAGAGCCTGTTAGCTTACCTTCTACAGAAAGATGGCTGACAATGGTAGCTTTAGCGTTAAGTTCTGCCAGGAAGACTCAATTGCTATGTCAGTTATTGCCTTCTCATCTATCCAATCGTGTCTAATACTTGCGGTATAAAAGACCGGTACTTACACATGTTTGAGTTCGCAGATGCTGACGCTTTCATTTACCTCCATCCTCCCCACCACCTCTAAGATGGTTCCTTCCCCTCCATCCTCCCCACCACCACCAGGATGGTCCCTTCCTATACCTCCCATGGGGTCGGCTGCGCCCCTGCCTTCGTCTTCAGGCAGGAAATGCAGAGTCCGGACCCTCGGATTGCGAGCTATGGACTCTACGCCAAAGAACTTTATTGCTTGCTGGGCTATCAATAAATGTATTTATTGTTACAGTATTTATTCTCCCGAGGCTTTTTGGTAGAACTATCTTTACATTCTGTGAGTGAGATCCCGCCCCATATGGGCGTGGTGAAAACATGCGGAACACTGGCTGTAGTCTTTAGCCTCTGGCACAAAAATCCTCCGATGACGCAAAATGACGATTTTTGCGTCATCGGAGGATTTTTTCCAGACTAAAAATTTATTTTTCTCTCATATCAGGGAGATTAATGTCCCTTTAAGTGCAATTTTAAGTAAATTTCTGAGAAGTACATAAAGTATATTTTCTGAGAAGTAGGCTATACATAAAAAGTAGACTGAAAGTATACTTTCTTATTTTTAGTTTAAAATAATTATACTAATAGAACACTTGAATAAACTTATTTTCTGTTAGAGATACGCAAATAATTAACCCAAGCAAGTATGCAGCAACAAAAACATAACACACTTGTGTCTCTCTCAAATAAAAACTTGTTTATTGGCATAATAATTACAAAGGTGAAGGGTCTATCTCTCTTGTTGTATTGCTCCCAAATTATTTGTCCTTGTTACCTCTCTCTCTCACACCCTCTGGGAGGTTTAAATTGTTTGTCCTTGCTCTCTTTCTCTCTCGCTCTCTCTCAGTCATTGGCCTGGCTGTGTTTCTGTATCCTAATGAGACAGTCCTGTCCTAACCTGACACAGCAACTTACTTCTGGCTAACCACTAATGAGCAATATGAGGTGCTCCACTCGTTTATTTACACCCTCGTTCTCTCTCTGTCTCTCTCACCCTGAATTCGCTCTCTCTCTCCAGCATCACACACCCTGCAGAGGTTTTGGTGTGAGGTCAGAGGGACGGGAAATAAACGGAGGCTGAATAAATGACAGGGTAAGTGGAAGTACCCCAGCAGTCATTACCCATGAGTCTCCACTGATACCATCATCTCTGATTGGCCTACAGAGATCTCACTCACAAAATGGCTCCTAGCGTGTTGTGTTGTTTTTTGTTTGGCGAGCACGAGGCAATAACTCATGCGTTTGCTTTGGCTTAGGGCAGAACTTCATTTGACATGTGGGAAAATTAATTTACTTAAAAAATCTACCTCAGGCTACAGTAAACGCACAAAGAGGGCTGTGTTTTGTTGATTGGTGTAGTCTAAATGATATTGTCATTATAAGATTGACTTGAAAGCATTCATCTGTAAACGTGTTAGTGCTAGCTTTCTGAAAACCATGCATGCAATAACAGACACTTGCCTTGATTCATTCAGGCTGAATCACTCACTCTGTGATAAGTCAATAGAACTCAAATTGGTCTGTCTGTTACAGCAGCAGCTCTTGTTCTCTTTGAATGTGTGTGTATTGAAGCTGGGTGAAAATACAGTAAATGGCCAAAAGGATGTGGATACCCTCTTCTAATTAATCGGATTAGCTATTCCAGTCAATTCGGTGAGGTCAAATGTTAGCTTTTTTTATTTAGCTGCAACAGTTTATGGAGGGTCATTTTCTGCTCCAACATGTTAATAAGTCGTGTGGGGTTTTTTTAACTCGACGGCCACCATTCAATGAATGAATGCCTTAATATTTTGAATGAATGAATTGAATGCCTTAATATTTGTGTATGGGTTGTTAATATGTATGTATGAAATTAGTTTTTGTTTTTTTCAGTCTAGAGTAGATTCAAAAACTAACTAACTAACTTACTCAAATTATGTTTAAAAAATGTATTATTATATAACAAAAATATTAACGACACATTACAGCGTTATTTTATAACATTTACTGAATGTTATATACTTCCCCTGGAAGCAAATTCTTGTAAACATTACCAGTGCTAACATTAATTGTTAGTGAAGATTGTGCAGTTGAGCATGACTGTATTGACCAATTAGCGTCCAGGACCAGAACTACCCATTGTGTAATGTCATGTGTTTTGAACTGATTCTCTGAAATTAACATTTTGAAAGAACTTAAGAGTGCACATGAACCACAGGACAAGGAAGGAGGTTTTTCTTTCTTTTTCTTTTGTTCCCTAATTTAAAGTGAATTTACATAATTTACATTAACAACAACATTGATATGAATAGTAAAAATAGTGAGCATGATGCTGACAACACCAAGGTCATGGGTTCCATTCCCATGGAACTTACACACACACACACACACGCACACACACACACACACACACACACACACATAATTGTGTAAATCGCATTGGATAAAGTGTCTGCTAAATGCATAATTATAAATGCTCCTTTAACACAACTGGTGCTATTGATGCCAAAGCCACGGGTTTAATTCCCAGGAAACCAATCGTGATAAAATGCACTGTGAAGGCACTTTTGCTTTGGATGAAAGCATCTGGTAAGTGTATATGCACTAAATTTTATTGTAATGAATGTGTGTTTATGAGTTAGCATTTGTCTCCTGCCCCAAATCGTGTGTGTGTGTGTGTGTGTGTGTGTGTGTGTCTACCTACTTAACTATATTTTGGGGACAAATTTGTACCCAGAAGTGACCAAAATCTTCAAAATCCTCCCTTTAGGGATGTCCTCATTTGTAAATCTGGTCAAAAAAATTTAGTAATTAAAGGTGGTTGTTTTTTTATGTAAAAATGCAGAAAGTTCTGTGATTGGTATAGGTTTAGGGGTAGGGTAAGTGTGAGGGGAGAAAATATACAGTTTGTACAGTATAAAAAACATTATGTCTGAATGTCCCCATGTAGCTAATTAAACGTGTGTGTGTGTGTGTGGTGACAGTATCACAGTGCGTTCTCTTTCCTATGTAAATGTATGCACAGATGGAACAGATTGAGAGTCAGTACAGCAGCGCAGCGGTTGCTCTACTCTGCTGTATCTCTCACAGAACTGCTGTTCTCCACAATCTCCGCTTTGGTCAGGCTAACAGTCAGAGGCAGGCTTTCATACATCACATCTTTCTGTGTGTGTGAAAATAGTGCATAAGTGGATTAGGTTTAAATAGAGAGACAAGTCTTGTATCTTTTTTGTTTGTTGTGTAATGGTTGTGGAAAGCTGTCAGAGGTGGTTGGAGTTTGTTTAGCTCTTTCATAAGGAGGCAAGACTCCCAGTTTTTATTCTCTCACATTGTTTTTCCTCTATTCCCCTGTTGTTTCTTGTTTATTCTCCCTTTGTGTGTGAGTGTGTGTATGCTATGCATGTTTGAAGATGTAGTTCCTGTTGATGTCACACTTGTGGGAAAAAAATAAAACCATTGGAATTTGCTCAAGTATGGTTGTGGAACGGATGCCGTTATAAAAATAGCATTTGTGTAATATGTTTTTACTGTATATTTCTATGCATTTTATATCATGTGTCATGGTTCTGTGGGTTTGAACACACAATGGCTGTGAAGTATGATGTTTCTGGATCAACAAAGCTGCCATTTTTTCTTCGTGGGCACTCAGTTCCTGAAACATTAATGTATTTATGTACCGCAAAAGTTAGATTTCTAGATTTTTTATGGTGTCGATACTTTAGTCTAGACTAAACTTTACTTTAGAGTTACTTGTAGTTTTTTAGTGTTGTTGTTTTTTTTTATTATATTTTTGTTAAAGTCACCATGAAATCAAAATCAACAATTCCTATTTTTATGGAGTAGCGCAGTATTTATTATGAATGATTTATCCATGTATATCATTATTTTTTTTTTAAATAATGTTATTTAATCAAAAGAACTTCCCCCGATTTTTATTTCAGATTATGAAAAGGTTGTTTTTGTTTTAGTTTTTGTTAACAGCACTGATTTTTAAACTAGATGCTAGTTGTTAACATTGTGACAAGCCACAAACACATTCAGTTATTCTTTAGTTTTTAGCTTTCATTATGCTGCCATGTCCATGCTATTGCGAAAATAGTGAATAACATTATTTTTATTTCTGCAGTGCACATTTTGAATCAACTCGGGATTGAAAAAAAACATTAATTTAAAGTTTCAGCTTTTCTAATTATTTTTATTTTTAAATTTAATTTATATAATAAAAATGTGGCTAAAGGCTCTCCGTGACCCTAAAGAAGACAATCAGTTGGGATGCAAGGATGGATAATAAACATGTTGTTTTTTAGTTTTAGTTATCCATAACACTGCTTTTTAGAAATTGATGGACGGTTTAAATGCTGGAACATGCAGACCACAAACACATTCAGGTCAATCAATCTGACTGAATCCAGAAGATTTAAGCAGTTTATAGTTGCATTTTTGAGGTTTGGGTTGCTTTGTGTGTCTTGGCTAAATCCCAGCAACTGTGAGTGGAATGCTTGAGTGTTTGTACAATGGATTTGTTTGTGCATATGTTGTTCACACATCTATGTCCCTCTGCTGTAATGTGTGTGTGTGTGTGTGTGTGTACATGTTGTTCACACATCTCTGTCCCTCTGCTGTAGTGTGTGTGTGTGAGTGAGTGAGATAGATATATGACCAGTAATTGTTTCCTGAGAGAAACACAGGACAGGTAGGAACCAAAGCCGTCACACACACTCATAACACATTAACTCACACAAGCAAGCCTTCTGCTCATTTGCGCATGTTGTGGATTTTACCGCACACACAGATTTCATGATCATTTACAGATGCGTCTCTGTGTGTTTGTGTCATAGAAATGCTATATTCTTGTTCATGAGTGCCTCATACTTTTCTTTCAGCTAATGTTTAGGTGTTTTCCAGTGTGAGTGTGTGTTATCTGTCTATCGACTATAATAAAAGGAGAAGGGAAGATAATCCAAAAATATTGTTGTGAAAACTCATATTACTATTAAGGTGAACGTTTTTGTTTTCAAAATGATTGCAGCACAACGTTTGTACTCTATAGCGTAAAGCAATAATTTTATATTATCCAAGCATTATAAGTTTTATGTTGTTTTGATATGATGGCATTATATGTAGGGTATATCTCATACCATTACACTATGTGTGTACTTATTGTTACAGAACTTTCTGGAAACATCAGAACAAGTACAGCCAGACTCTCTCAGCATCCGCTGCAAATGGCAGACGTGTTTATCACACTGACTCCAACAACACACTCTAGCTGTTTTTGTTTGTTTGTTTATTTGTTTAGTTCATGCATCAAGCTGTGCTTAATCTATATATATATATATATATATATATATATATATATATATATATATATATATATATATATATATATATAACTAATAAAAATGACATGTGAATGAGAGTTACTGAAGAATGTCTAAAATGGAGTACCATGTTATAAATAAAGTGTAACCATGTTATTTAATAGTACATGATTACATAAAAAGGTGGATAAGCTCTCTATCTGCCATTTTTCTGTCATCGCTTGGAGGTATAATTCAATGTTGACTCAGGATTTGACCTTGCGACCCTCCGATTGGCCAACACATAGTCCTAAACTTCAGTTTCATCTAACACATTTTTTGCCTTAAAAGACAATTTCCGAACCAGGTTGGTCCCAGTGAGAGTTCAGATGTCTTCCTCTTATTTCAGAGATCCGCAGTGCAACAGCCTTTACCCTGCAGGAAGCTCTGGTCAGCCACAACACTCTGCCTTTTATGGGATTTTAATTTGACAGCGCAGCGGGCTAGTGTTGTAATTTCATTTTGACTGTATAGCAAATTTTTTACACTGAGTGTAGTGACTAGGTAGGTGGAGCCAGAATCAATGTTCAGCGACTGTGCGCTCACCAGCAGGTGTGTGTGAATTAGCTGATGTGTGTGGCCGCAGACTGACTCTGTCGGCACTCTTTCTGTGCTGCTGCTACAGGGCTTATTTCTGCTGTCTGCCCGCTATTCTTGTCCTTGGACAGGCACTGCATCATGGATCTGCTTGTCTTTTCTCATGGGATGGCTAAAATACAATGTTCAAAGGTTTGTCTTTCTCCTGGATAGCTCTTTGTCTCTCTGTCCCTCATGTGCCAAGTCAAGATTTGCAAAAACATTGCAAACAAATTAAGATTTTTGTAAAAGTGTTGACAAGATATAGCCGCTCATACCATTGCATTCAATTAAAGAGATACTCCAACCAAAAATGAAAATTCTGTCATAATTTACTCACCCTCAAGTTATTGCAAACCTGTATGAGTTTCTTTCTTCTGCTGAACACAAAGGAAGATATTTTGAAGAACGATTGGAGCCAAACAGTTGTTTGGCACAAAAAAAAATACTATGGAAGTCAATGGTGCCAAAGTTCCAATCGTTCTTCAAAATATCTTCCTTTGTGTTCAGCAGAAGAAAGAAACTCATACAGGTTTGCAATAACTTGAGGGTGAGTAAATGATGACAGAATTTTCATTTTTTGGTGGAGTATCTCTTTAAATATGCAAGCATACATACAGTATATTCCAGTCAAAGGTTTGGGGTCTGTAAAATGTTTCATTAATATTTATAATGTTAATATTATTATGTAGACTGGAGTAATGACTGCGGAAAATTCGGCTTTACAGGAACATATATTACAAACAAACAATATATATATATATAATATTTATAATTTATATCAAATATTATTTTGTTTAATAATGTAGTCAGTCGCCCATTATCACAAAATAAACCCCAATGGGTGTTGAGATGAATCTTGTTTCATCCTAAAGGGTTTTGTTTTGAGATAATGGCCAGCTGACCGTGCATTATCCAACTTATTACATAGCTACTTAGCTGATAAATAAATAAATGGACATGAAATATTGATTTAAGTCAAAATTATTTTATTAAGAGAGAAGAAAGAGACGGTAGGTTGTATGAGAGACACAAAACTAGCACATACATCAGGTAATCATACAGTTTGACAATCATTGTGCAACATTACTAGACCAGCCAGATATGAGTTTTCCAGAAAGCTGCGTATTCATGAATCATTCATCTAGTTAGTCTTCAGTGGTTACAAAGGCTTTGGTCTTTCTTCTGTTTTTCCTTAAGTTCTCTGTTTCATCTGAAACTTCATTTCCTGAACTTCTTAGATGAGCCTGTTTTCATTTGCTGCTAATAGCACATTTTCTGTTATTATTACAGTGCTTGCTAGGAAAACACAGGATTGAAATCTCTCATATTTCTCCTACTTCACAGTAATCTCCATCTGGTGTTATGTAGATAATTTCAGCCTTGTGTTTTAGGTATTTTGGGTTTTTGTAAACTCTCTTGGCTTTTTAACAAACCAAAAATGAGTGTTTTAAATCTCTTAACTTGCACCAATAGAGCTTTCAGCACTGGCATTGATCTTTGGATTCGTGGCCTTTGACCCGACTGCCTTTAGCTGCTAATGTTTACTTCCTTGCAAGCGCCGCTATTTCCTTCAAGACATGGAAATGTGCTTCTTTAGTCATTCTTTATGCAGGTACTCAGAATATGTATGGATGTAAGTCCAAACACCTCTCTCTCTCTCTTGCTCTCTCGCTTATTCTCTGTATAAATGAGGTCCACCCAGGTGTTCATTAGGGTTTGATCGATTCATCTCTGGCTAAGCTCATATCATATTTCCCTCAGAAGGTGTTCCTGATGAGCGGCATTATTGAATAGTGTAGATGTGGATGAGGAGCAGCAGGAGCCTTTTCTGCTTACAGTACAGCATAATGAAGGATGTGATATCGCTTTATAAATATGTGCATAGCCTAGCTGTGCTAGCTGATGTGGAATTCAGTGTAGCAAACCATTGAGTTTCTGTCAATAATGTTGTGGTGGAGAGGAAAACGGGGTCGGATTTGTTTGACTCGTACTCATTGGGAATTGTAGCATTAAATGATGAAGGCATCAATCCTTGCCACAGGACATTTGTGGTTGTGTTCTCTTTCGTTTAGGTTTGTCACATGTCTGTGATCTGGTATGTCTTATGATGGTGACTATAGTTAGACAGTTATCAGTGAGTTGAGGTCTGGTTTAGTTGCATCATAGCTCTGAGCTGCTGGCGGTCAGTCATTACTTACTTGGGTATGAATTTAAGAATAAAAAAGATACTGATCAAAGAAACATACTGAACTACTGGCCAAAAAAGCCTCTAATGCTTACCAAGGCTGCGTTAATATGATCTGTTTTCTATTTGACTATTATTTTAAAATGTAATTTATTCCTGTGATGGCAAAGCTGAATTTTCAGCATCATTAATCTTCAGTGTCACATGATCCTCCATAAATCATTCTAATTCACTGATTGTGTGTGTGTGTGTGTAGTGTGCTGCGTAGATTACTTACAAATTGTAGTTTGTAACATAATCCATTACATTACACATAAGGTAATATAATCTTGGTTACTTTTGACCTAACTCGTTATTCACATTGATTTGAATATGATAAAAATATAATGAGAAGAAAATATTTTCCGTTTTTTGTTATTGTCACAGTTCTGTTTAGTTTCTTTGTGTTTTGGTGTAATTCTCATTTGCTTGTGTTTAGTTAGTTTCCTTAATTGTTCATTAATCCTGCTTCTGGTTAATTCCATCTCCCTGTGTATTTAAATCCTACGTTTCCTTAATTCTTTGTCCGGTATCGTCTGTTATTGTTTGTGTTTATTTCCCTCAGTGATCTCCCGTTACCTGTTAGATTTAATAAAGACTGTTTTTATATTCTCCGATTGTCGTGCGCTTCATTGCAGCCACTCTACCGTGACAGTTATTAACAACATGATGTGCATTAAATATTACATTATGCCAGACTGAGGTGTGTGATGGAACTTGCAGGGGGTTTGTGAGTTTAACGAAAAACGATCAAAATAAAACACTTTTTTAAATTTGTTTACCTGCATGTCACGGTTCCATTAACCGACATCAGAGAGCCATGAACTTGAATTGTTACTATTATTGACCTAACTTGTTAACTTAAAATATCAGGGTATAAAGAGGTTCAGCTGACAAAAAAGTTTGGGAATCCCTGCATTGCAAGTAAATATTAAATTAATTTGTACGTGTTTGAAAGACAAAAGCCTTCCAAAGACAGTACGACATGGTTAAATGTGTGTTTGTCAGGAGTTGATTAGAGTTTCAATGTTGAGAAAATACTCTCAGTTTTCAGTGATAGGCTCCTATTAGATTTTCCTATTAGTTTTGCATATTCAACCCCGAAACATTGAAATATTGTTGGTACAATTAAAGGTTGGTACAAAACATGTTAGTTTGTCTGTCTATCCATCCATCCATCGTGATTAATTCCACAGAACACAGAAACTGTGTGATGCTACCTGCATTTGCTCAGTTATTTTTAAATAAATAAAAAACAAGTAATATTAGTAATATCACAGTTCTAAATATTGGGGGTACAAAAAAAAATGGATTCCCCCCCTCTAATTGCTCAATTGTCTTTAAAATGAAATCAAAAAGATGTCACAGATGTCTCTATTTGCTGAGAATGGCCATGGTAGCGCTACCGTCGACCTGTGAAATATTTTTGTGGGACCTTTTTGTCTTTAAGAAAGTGGGGGAGAGGGAGGGGAATGGGACATTATACAGGCCAAATCTTCTCTCCTTCACATTCCTCCCCCTATCCCTCCATCACATGCTTTCACAGTGAAGATAGTCTTTCTGGTTAGTGGTATGTCTCGTGACGAACTCCAGAATGAAAGGAGATAAGAAGAGCTCGACCTCCTACAATCACTTACTTGTTGGTATGATCTTCTCCAGCTCTGACAGTGTCTGTGTGGAGCACTCGAGCCCAGAGGAGAGGGCAGGTTAGCTGATAACATGTCTTTGTCTGTGGTCATTCAGTGTTTCGCTGATATCTCTTGACCTCGTTTTTATCTGGATGCTGTGCCTGTCTGACATTTCATGGTTCCGACCCCCTCTTTAGCTGACGTGCAGACGTGAGAGAAAGCAGATATCTTATTCTTGGCATTTGGAGAATTTTGAAAACGAACTCGGTTTTCACTGGTCGCCATCACATACTCACTAGCCAGAACCTCAAACAACACGGGCACGTCCTGAAAGAAATTTCAAGAAAGGCCATTTCACGGTCTCTAAACTATTTAAATCACTAGAATATTTAATTGATAAATGTAAATTGTGCTTTATAATTTAAATATGGATTTTTACAAAATATTTACAAGTGTAACATTTTATTTCAAAAGGTGGATACTTATCTATGCTATAGTTAAATGTTTTTAATGTATTAATTTACTTAGGCTTATTTATTTATTCCCTTGCATACCTCAATATACCGGTACACAATTTAATAAATTGTGCCTACATATGTTTTTGTCTGTTTGTTTGTTTACTTTGTTGTTTTCAAAATTAAAAAAGAAAATATTTTTAAAAAGGTGGATAACCTATAATCTATAAATATATTTTTATAAAAATCTGTATTGATTCTATTCTATACTTTTCCTTTCTATTCTATTCTACTTGAATATATTTCTAAAATGTATTTCATTCAAGTGATAGCATAGCTTGTCTCTAGTCTTCAGTGTCACATGATCCTTCAGAAATCATTTTATATTGTTATTGTTGTTATTATTATTATCTGGAAAACAATTGTGCTGCCTAATATTTTTTTGTAAAAAAAATTTTTTTTTAAATCTGATGTTACACAAGATTCATATTTCAAATAAATGCTTTTCTTCTGAACTTTCTAGTCATCAAATAATCTTGTAAAAATGTATCAACCTTCCCACAAAAATATTTAGCTGCAAAGACTTTTTTCAGCATTGATGACAATATAATAAATGTTTCGTGAGCATCAAATCAGCATATTAGATTGATTTCTGAAGAATCATGTGACACTGAAGATTGGAGTAATGATGCTGAAAATACAGCTTTGCCATCACAGGAATAAATAACATTTTGAAATATATGAAAATAGTTATTTTTATATTAGATTATAGTTATATTAGTTATATCTTATTAGTTTTATATATATATATGTATATATATATATATATATATAATATATATATTAATTAAAATAAACATTTAGTCAAGTAAAATATATATATATATATATTAGTGCTGGGCAACGATTAAAAAATTTAATCGCGATTAATCGCATTATTTTCTTGCGATTAATCGCATTGTTACGCGCAGAATTGAATAATGAATTCTAAAGTACTGTATTGCGCACTTTTGATTTAAATGTACTGCTACACAAGTGCAATAACATGTGGTTTGCAAAAACTTTAAACAAATAAGGTGCTTTTATACCAGCAGTATTCCCTTTACACAATATCAATAAAATATTTATTGTAAATCTCAACCTAAACATTAATGTAATCAAATCAAATATTTAAACAAAGCTATTTGCCACTGCCAGGGCATTACTTTTTAGCTAGCTTGTTAAAACGAGTCCAGTTTTCTTTTTTTTCTGAACAGGTATCTTGTATCAGGGAGCAGCAGAAACGGTCTAAAAGGGTCATGATCACTACTACAGATATAAGTCGACCAACGTTACTTCTCTGATAGCAGCTTAGGTTTGGTCATGGCATGCGATGGTTTCCCACATAAGATTACATTAAACAGAGGTAAAGCCCAATTTATACTTCTGCGTCGAACTCACGCCGTAGCTGTGTAGTGCGCGTACACTCTCCCCCTGCATGTGTAATTGCGCGTCAACGCGGACAACGACGCAGATATATAATGAAAACCAACGCGTAGTCTATAGCGTAGAGGCTCCGGCGTTGGTCCGACACAGAATTATAAATCAGCCTAGAGTGAGGTGAAGTGGTCGAGAACAGGTGTGCAACGACAAGCGGGTGCGTTCCTGTGAAACTGTTGCGGTCATGCTCGCCTCACGCACGCGCCCGCGCGTTGCCGAAGTTGAATTATCTAACTTTTTGTACACGACGCGCAGCACAAATCATTGGAAGAGAGACTGATCCTCGGCTCGCTGTTTGTGAGTTTCCAGAATCTAAATAGTTATCAGGACATCAACAGGAGCTTCACATGGCAGAGCATCCCCGCTAAACTAAACGCAGGCCTATCAGGTAAAGTTATGTATAATTTTAATTTAAGTTAAAAAGACTACAGCTGCGTAGCGCACAGAACCCGTTGCCATGGTTACTATCCGTAGAGCGCCTGTCATTCACTCGCGGAGCGCTGTCTCCCTTTCTGTTCACCTGAGAGAACCTGCCAAAGCCCCTCCACTGCTTGTTTGGGTGGGTTATTTGCTGGCTGACCAACATCCCACCCCTCCTGTGACCATAGTTTGACTGTAGGCCTATGTGTATTCAGAGCCAGTGAGCCGGACTTTCGAAATAATAATAATAAAAAAACTGCGTTAACGCGCGATAAAAAAAATTGGCGGCATTATTAATAAATGCGTTAACGCGATAATAACGCGTTAACTTGCCCAGCAGCACTAATATATATATATATATATATATATATATATATATATATATATATATATATATATATATATATATATATATATATACAGTATATATATATATATATATTAAAATAAACATTTAGTCAAGTTTAACAACCACAACAAGAAAAAAAACTTCCTAAATTATTAAAGATAAACCTCACAGGGATGCTGGTCTAAATGGAGACCTCATTTTTACTTAAAAGGCTTCACACTGTTATTGTGAGGACTCATTGTGTCCATTCTGTGCAAGTGAAAAGTAATTTCTATCGTATTTGTCCTTGTAGTAAAAGGGGTGCTTGATGTTTTTCTGTTGCTGATTATTCATGCAGGAGTTTTCAATTCAAAGCCTTGTTTTTGCATGCTGATTTTACTCATGACACAAAACTGGGTAGGTTTTTTTCCCCCCTCTCTCTTTTCTAATGGCCAATCAGGAACACTGGAGAAAAGGCCAGAGAAGTTTAATGTTCAAAACAGCTCTCTAATCACAGTCAGTGTGGCAGGACTGAATAAACATCCGCAATCAAAGTCTTTCATTCTCGTGCTTATCATTTCAGGCCAAGAAGTAAAAGATGTTCTGAATTGCTTTGAATGAAACTATGAAGCCTGTGAGCTAATGTGTGTTATATATAGAGAGAGGAGACCGGGTGCTGTCACAAAAGACTGTTTCTCAGTTGGTTTCGAGTCCAAAGTCTAACCATAAAAAAAAAATGGTTTTGTTCTTCTTCAACAAGTTAGTTGTCACATTTATATCGGGGCGAATTCTTTTATATATTGTATTTGTATACAAAAGAGAAAAAAAAACATATTTTTGTATTTTGTGTTTCATCACTGGTTTTACAGATTATTGTAGAGATCCCATATATTTCATGAATTGTGTATTTTTGCATGAGCAATAACCGTGTGAATGATTTTGTGGTTAAGACACAGATTTGACAACTAGTCCCGGTCTCAACTCTATATTGTGTGTAATTTGCTATGGATGTGTTTGAGAGAGAATTGTGTCAAATGACTACAACATATCAAATAATTCTGCACTTACAGACAGAGAGGCCACACAAGCCCCAATTTTAATGCAAGTCTTTTCAGCACTTTGTATTTGTTTATGGCAATATGGTGTTTAGGAAACTATCCAATGGGCTACACAGGTTCAGAAAAAAAGTATATTTATAAGTATATATATATATATATATATATATATATATATATATATATATATATATATATATACACGTTTATATATATATATATAGATTTATAGTTATTTGAAGCTTTAAAAGAGAACAGTACACACTTGCACACGTGAAGATAACCACAATGTCAGATGAAGTATATCCGTAGGCCAATGAGAGGACAGAATCGTCTTTTTTTCTTTCTTTTTTTTTACTTTTTCCATTTTTTTTTGTGTCCCCCGCATCCACGCTTTTTCTAAAGATAGTAACTTCAGAAGAACACTTGACCACACTGATTAAGAAGAAAAAAATAAACGACTATAGAAAACAATCAAGTCTAAAACGGATAGTTGAGTTTATAATGCACATAGTTTGGGCTGCTCTTTGTACAGTACGTTTGTACAAGTGTGTGTGTGTGTGTGTGTGTGTGTGTGTGTGTGTGTGCGTGTGTGTGTGTGTGTGTGTGTCGAAACGGGTAAAGGGCTCAGATAGTATAGTTTACAGTGGACTGTAAACAGAGACACATTGATCACAGAGCGGAGAGAGTGAGGAAACAACCGTGTCCATTGATCATCCATTTTTCTCCTTTTGTCTCTCCATCACTCCTAATCCCCTTTTTGAGCTCTCTCCCTCTGTCCTTCCCTCTTCTCATCCAGCTTTTTGGAGGAGATTTGGCGAGGTTTCTCAGTCCTGCTGAGACTTCTCAGGGTCCTTGCGTCATCGGATCGCATCCGATTAAATCTGTTTCAGACGTCCGACAGAGCTGGGAACGACCGGATAGGCCGTGTTTGAGTTCAGTAAAAAAAAGAAACGGAGGAAATTTTTAAAAAGAAACCCTTGATGCTTTTGGCCGGCTGCGTTACTGTGCAAACTCACGCTTTTTCAGGAATGTCCACACGGAAGGTGCTAGGAAATCCTTTTGCGTGCTATAGGGCAAAGAACAGGCAGAGAACATATGGATCGTTAAAATCATGTTCTTACTAATCCTCTCATTTATTTTCCAGATTGAGTCTGATCTCACAAGGAAAAGTATTGTTGTTGCCATGTTTATTCATGCACTTACTAAAACATCGCTCAGTGTTTCTTTTTTCAGACAATTACATAAATCTATCTTTAGATCTTGCGTTTGAGTGAGATCTGTATAAATTATCTTTGTGTGAATGTCAAATTTGTTTTCTGTGAAATCTACTGTATGAAGATTGAGCTTAAACGTAGAATCCGGACATAAAATAGCTTAAAATACTGTTGAGATGCAGTATAAAATCAAGTTATTAAATAAAGCACATAAAATTCATTTTGTAAAGCATGTAAAATGTGACTGATCATTTAGAGTAACTTTAACACTTGTTACATTAAATGTAATTCAAATGTAATTGCAATTATTTGTAAAATGTAATTTGTAATTGTAATAAAATTATCGACGCATTGTGCATGTAAAATTGAATTAAAATGTATTTATTATCAATAAAAAAAAACATTTTATTTTTTAAAATAATTGTATTAAAATTCAATCAAATCAAATTAAAAGCAACCAAGTAACCAAGGCGTTACAGAACCTTCTGAAACACTAGAGCGACATTTTGCCGGTGCGCTGATAAACATCAGTGTTGTGACGTTTGCTTGTGAGAGTGTTGCCCAAAATTCCCATAGAATAAAAAAAAAAAACAGTTATGCAAATAGGATAGAGGCGGGGCTTGTGGATATAAGGTCCATCATATCCACAGTCGGCATGATTTTGCCAAGAAAGACATGTTCCTGGATCAACATCTTTTGTTGATCCAGGAACAACATTCCTGACCAAAAAGATAATCCTAACCCTATCCCTTCCCCTAAACCAAACTCCACACATACCTTATCCCTAAAATCAGAGGGCAATACAAGGTGATTAAGAATGATCAGATGTAGAAGCCCCTAACCCTTGTTGTAAGACTAAACTCGACATTAACTATAAACCTATCCCTCAAATCTGATTGGTTGATTGGAATGTTGTTCCTGGATCAACATCTTTGCGATGTTGTACTTGGTGAAATCACATTCCCACATGTCTGAAAGGATACAAGCACATGCACATGCACACTTAGTCTCCGCCCACAGGAGAACACACAGTGTACACTTGCACATTAAAACAGGCGAAAACAAATAGCTGGATGTTTCAGCGACTGTGAGCGTTTACACTACCACAGTTTGCATGCTATAATCAGAGGCGAGGAGGCAGGGCGCTATGACTGTCGCAAGCGTGATTACAGTAGAGCTATGGCATATGGTGATTAGAACAGACATGGATACAGTGCATGATGAAAGAGACAGGTACTTAATGTAGGATTTTGTTGGATGTATATGAAAGCTGAGAAATAACCTATTCCATTCCATATGGCATGCTGTGTATTTCTGTTTATTATGGCATAAAATGGAAATGTGATAAATCACGATTATAGGAGATGCAGAAGCGTGTGATGAGATATAGGTATGTTTTATAGACATACCACGTGTCTAACGTGATTATGATGAAGATAGATTTCAGCTCAAGGAAAAGTCACAGCACAAAAGTATGTGTTATGTAGGTTTGGATGACACATTAGTTGCAAATTCAGCATTGATTAGCCAAATTTGTAATAAGATATGTTCACCAGTGTCTTCAGATGCTTTGGGTGGGAAAATTTAGAGGGCAGGAGAAGGACAAAATGTTGAACACAACTCCACGATTTCACTCAAAAAAAATCCTTTATTGATATGTCCATATATTATACATGTATTGTTTTTGTTTTTTTATCATTTTGCTTTTGAAGGAAAGGGGAAAACAAATTGGAAAGTGAGAGAATAGGTCAAGAAAGGGTGTTTTGAGAAATGGGATTACATGGTTTTTTTTTTTAGAAATATAAATAGTTCTATACAAAGAGAGCCATGGGTTAGATTTGGAACAGATGGCGGCAGTGGATCAGATCTGGGGGGTTCAGAAATCGTACGTTTTGAGCGAGTACTCACACAGATAGTTGGGTTTGTAAGGCGCTCGGGCGCTTGGTAAGAGTGTGTGTAGCTCGTGGCGTGTGAGCGTGCCGTGGTGTGACTTGTCTTTGCCGAACGTAGAGAATGATCTATCATCGGCCCGATTGCACGCATCGTCCGGAACCACGCTCTCCTGTACCTCAGTGTCCGGCACCGCGTCCATTCCTGGGACGTGCAGGTTACTACGGTAATCTGCGCCCTGGCGACCGTCGCCAGGCATGAAGGAGGGCATCCAGCAACGGTCGGAGTGACCCAGAGCCTTGCACTCTTCAGTGCAGTTGGAAAAAAGATCAGCTCCTGTGGAAGACAGAGGAAAGATGGGAGGAAATGTTAGCTTCATTCTAGTCAAACGTAATGTAGACTAGAATAAATAGAGTAATGTCATTTACTATAATGAATATTCTCATTCCATCAGGGGTGTTTCCTCCACGCAGGCAAGGGAGGCAATGCCTCCTCAATAAAATAGGATGAGAAAATACTCCATATTACATGAATAAAACAATGTGACAATAAAAAGTGTATTGCTTGTTTTTCTAAAGTAACACTGTCCAACAGCAACACCAGCAGGTAAAGTTACAGCGGATGTCCACGTCTTTCTGAGAGGATGCAATGCCTCAATTGCTCTATGATTGGATGTGATTGGTTATAATTGGCTATGATTGGTTCACGCGATAAATCCCGTCTTTTGTGTCCGTGCGTGTTCCACGTTCACAAATCACTCTGAATGAACAAAATTAAGGTGTTAATGGGACGACTAATAAAAGCAAATAAACAGCTCACCCACTTTGATATCACCACTTTATGTCACGTCAAAATCAAACTTGAAATGGCCTCAAAACATGATGACCGTGGGGTTTTCAGTGAGCAATCAGCTTGGTGGAATTAAAGATACATCTCCGTGTCTGTGACCAGTGTTTGATCCGAAAATATGTTGACTATTAAAAAGAACCGCTGAACGTCAGTTCACAAATAAAATATATTGTTTAAATTGTTACTGCCTTTAGTTATAATTTTGGAATTCAATGTAAAACTGCTTAAAACACTAACTGTTGTGATTTATACTTGGTTTTAATAAATAGAACATTAATTACATTGTTAACGTAAAAAGATAAACATTTTTGAAGTAATGTAAGGTAATGTTTATTTAACCAGGAAAATGTGACAACATTAAGTGTAACTGGGGACATACATTTACATTTGATTAATTAAAACGTTAAATAAACAGGACTTTGCCTCCTCATTTTAGAACACCACTGTACGCCGCTGATATATGTGTCTGGGTGTGTGTGTGTGAGCGGCAAAGTCCTTGTGCTCGCGTTTCGAGATCAATTTAACAAAAAATTTGTTTTGCGGAGTCTACAGATTTCTTCACACTCTGAGATCTTCTGCTTTCACTTTATCCGCTGCTCTTCTGTAACAATCCAATGTCAAAAGAAACACAAAGGCAAAATTAATCTGAATTATCCAGAGAGCAGAGTCTGAAATTATTCATATTTGAATGAAGATGATTATTTAACCAGACAGATTGTGAGCTTTTTACTCGTTTTATAATCAGCTGCAGTCATTGTCAGGCTTCAGCAAAGCACGGTAATTGACTGGAAGGCGGCCCACTGAAATATACACAAAGCAGTGAACTCTCCAGCCTTTTGTTTTTCCATGTCTGCCTCTCCATGTCCCTCCCACCAACCGATATTAAACGAGTCTGCTGGGATGTCTCATGTTGTTAATTTCACCGTGTCTCTCATCGGCCGGTCTCTCAAGTCCTTCATACAAACACTATAGGCAACGCAAGCAAAACTAACAACACTGGGAGAAACCTTCCTCCAAACACACATGCTCACACGTACACGCTCTTGCTTTCTGACTAATGACTACACAGAGCATGATAATTAGCCGTTTTCAGAGGAAAAGAACGAGAGGAGAGCTTGAAAGGGAAATAAATGAAAGAGAAGGGCAGAGAGCAGTGTGGCGTCACACTGAACTCTAATAAAGGCCTCTGGATACAACCCCAACATGAGACCGGTTCAGAATTAGGAAGAAGAATATGACCGCATGAATAAATAAATCACAGTCATGACTTGGTGGTTATGTGCTTGACAACATAATCTCATGACAATTCGAAACTATTTAGCATTTTGTTGAATTGATGGCTAATTCTTATGAATTCGTATGATCTCATTCGCACTCCTTTGTATGATCTGCTTACGCCCCACATACAGTTATGTTTGGGGTGGACCTTCATGCTTACATGCTTTTAAAAATCATGCGTTTTCATACAGTTCATATCGTACAAATTCATACAAAATCACCACCTTGTAAATTGAGCTTTGGCACTCATGAGGACACCAAATTGTCATTAACAAATTGTCATTTCCCACTGATTGTTGAGGTAGTTAATGGTTAGGTATCTTAACTGTGGGTTCTAATCGACAGACTGGACCTCCACTAAAAGGTGTGCTTAGCTTCTTATCAAGGTTAGGGATTTGGAAGTTTGAACTAGGAGAAAAGGTAAAAATAGTAATCAGGGTTAAGTCTTGTTTACATTGACTTACACAGATACACGTCCAAATCAGCGGTTATACTTCATGTGCACTGCATTGCACGATTCTCTGCTAAAGTGTATTATTTTTATTCATGAACACGTAACAGGTAATTTCACAGTGCAGGCGGAAACATGGTTCTTTTAAAATTATTTGCAGCCATTCTCTGCCTCAAAAAAAGTCCAACAGTCCATATTCTTACAACCTTTCCTCAAGTTCGGATTGCCACATACAAAAATTGCAAGCACCGTGAGGTCACTGTTGGTCTGCACATTTTTTTTACTTGATAATACTAAAATATTCCAGGAGTCAAATCACAGTCGAGATGAGCAGCATAATATGGCATTGCATGATCTATTATGCACCACCTGCATGGCCTATCTTAATATATTACATGAAATATTAAACTCCTATTTTTTATTAAAGATGGAAATCTTATTAGTTCTTTCATCACAATTAAATAAGGCATTACTATGTATGTCACTAGGTGCTCTGCACTAATGTCTAATGGTAATCAGTTTTTTTTTTTAATATATACTTCTTATGTTTTTCTGCTAAAATCTCCGTGCTATGTGAGCTTCCGGTATGCTACAAACTGTGGTACTAGCAAACAATTTCAGTCATATTTCTAAAAAGTGTTCAGCTTAACAAATTATATTCCAATCTATTATATTCTATAGTATTAAGTATAGTAAGCATACCATTCTACTATATTAAAACATAACATTTTGGTCATGAGATGAAAAAAAAACATAGGATTTTTTTATTAATCATAACATTTGTTTTTTCTTGCAGGAACAACATTCATATGCTTTTGAATTTGAAATGTATGTTTCCTCTTTGGTGATAACTCATGACTTTGGTTGTGTGAGTGTAAAAATAACAAATATGGGAAATGAAACTAGACAGATAATTGGTGGTAATTATGAAGTAAACACAAAAACAGAATTTGCTCCTACCTAGTAACAGAAGAGTTTGCATATGATGAACCAATCAAATTGTAGGGAAATTATGTCATGTTTTATGTCATTTTGCCATACCCCTATTCTATGAAAACTATTGTATTATAAGACAGTGTGTAATATTATATTTTTAAAAAAAGTATTTAATAAGCCACTCAATCAAAATAGTAAACACAAGTACAAGCCAAGAATACTTAGAATACTTAATTATACTTTTAAGTATATCTCGATCAACAAGTATAGGCCAAATATACTTCGACTTTTCTGTCAGTATAAGTCAAGTATACTTAAGTGCAATTTGAAGTATATTTCTGAGAAGTACATAAAAAGTAGACTGAAGGTATGCTTTATTATTTTTAGTTTAAAAGAAGTATACTTATAGCCCACTTGAATGAACTTCTTTTCCGTGAGGGAATTAGACTCGGCTGACGTCGACTGTAGACGCTCTAGAGTATAAATATTATAGTAGTTAGGTTTGGGGAAATATCTACGTCAAGATCAAGAAGCTTTAAATACCTTAGTGTAAAGGTGAATCACATCAAAGTTGCTTTATCCTGTCATGTGATAGTTCCTCAAGACTTACTTTTCTGCTTAGTTTTAACCTTCTTAAAGATGCTTGTTGTAAATCATTTTAAAACATTTGTTTTTTTAAATAATATATCAAAAGTAACATGCATGAGTGTGTAAGCTAACTCTCAGTCCCTCACTGGGCGATGGCTAACTTTCGATCCTGTTGCGTGGTACATTTATCATTTATAAAAGTGTCTGAATCACGAGTTTATTCATTTTGTAAAGGTTACAGAGTTCCATAAGAGGAATGACCTATAAGAGTGAAAGAGAGGGAGCAGACACAGTACTGTTAAAAGAGTGATGCACCAAGGTCAGATTCAAACAAGTACAATGAGGGAGAGAACATGTGAAGTGAAGGAAAAAAGAGGAGAGAATGAAAAAGTCTGTAGGCTGATATAAGGAAATTTGAGACACGGGTAAAGACAAAGGCCCAAAGAGAAGGAGGAGGGAGGCGGTGAATGCATGTCAGGCAAAACTCTAATCTCTAATTCCTTGTGGCAAAAGCTTTTCTGAGTGAGATCAAAAGCTGATAAACCTGTCCATAGTGTGTGTGTTTTGATGCTTAAATGAACACACGGGGGAATAATGTTTTGTTAGCGTACAGCTGTTGTAGTGATTTGCATAAGTGACCAGGAAACATGTTATTAGTGTGGCTTTGGGACCTGTAGGTATATGCATTAAAGGGTGTAGATTAAATGCACTGACCCAGAATACTGTGCTTATTAGAATCCCTAAAGGTGACTTTGGTAGTTGATGAAGCATTATTGCGTGATCAAAGTGTCTGGTTATGTTCTGCACAGTGAAATCAGCTTGCTTGGAACGCCTCTTTCATTTACTGGACGGCACAGAAAACTCAAGATACCCAAGATAATTGCTGCTGGATTGTGCGTATCAAGATACACTCTTAAAAAGAGAGGTTTCTCAGAGATGCCATTGAAGAACCATTTTTGGTACCTCAAAGAACCAATCAGGCGACAGTTTATATTTAAAAAATATAAAGAAACTTTTTTCCACCATAAAGAACACTTTGTGGAATGGAAAGGTTCACATGGAACCATTGATTCCATTAAAGAACCTTTATTTTAGGAGTGCAGGCATAAACATTCACTTGTGAAAGACGTGATACACTTCTACCTGCTTTTTATTGCTCATACGTTGCTCTTTTAAAGCTCAGGGTACCACAAAGTATTTACTAAGCATCAAATCATTTAGTCCCAGATCTGCTAAATAAGTAAGAATAGAGCTATAAAATAAAGATGCATGGTTCATTTTGAAACCTTTGGTTTTTGAATGCAGACTTTGGTGTCTGAGCAGTTTTTGACATTGCTGAGATCTCTTCTGAAACTCTAGAGGAGACGTGAGATTACTCGCGTGTTTGTCTCAGGGGAGATCTGAGAAGCTTAAGCTAAAGTCTACATTTTCTCTATCATTGCTGTCAAGGATAAGCAAAGTTAAAAAGATTTCTTATGTGATTCTTCTTCCCTACGTGCTACTCAGGGCTTCTAATCTTACAGACTCAATATCTGAATCCACACTCAGCTCACATTTCTGCTCAGATGTGTTGTGAAATCCATAGATCACTTCCACAAGCTGTCCACTTTGTTATTTCACTATTATATCAGGGTGATATGGACAGAGATATGCGCGTGTACACAGAGTCATAAATCTTGTTAAAGCAGGGATCCAAGGCCATTGTGACATCATCAATATTAAGTACACAGATAAACCTGACTGCATACAATCAAACTCAATGTAATTAGAACAGCGGTCTCTAAATAGCCCCAACCGAGCGAGCAGACAGAAGCTCACAGCATGAGTTTCACATCGATATCACAGTCACATGCAGAGACTCGTGTAGAACATGCAGGACTTGAAACAGTCTCATACGATTGAGGTCTGCTTTTGTATTTGAAAACAACCTTTGAATAACACAGAAAACTGAATACCATGTCCTGAATGCAATACTAGTGCTTGCAAGGCAGAAAAGTAATAGTCAAGTCATCTTTATTTCTATAGTGCTTTATAAAAAGCAGATTGTTTCAAAGCAGCTTCCAAAAAAATAAATAATAACACTAAAATAATGATCAATGATGCAAAATAAAGCAGCTATTCAGCAGACAATTGTGTCGTTGTTCAGCTCAAGTCAGTTCAGTGTTGATTCAGTTCAGTTCAATAACTGTTTAAGTTAATTAATCATGAAATGAGTTAAATTTACCTATAAGAAGCTCTAAGAAACTACAGATAGTAGTGTCATACAGCTCAATTCAGTTTTGTTCTCATCCAATAGTGTCAGTACAGTGTGTTTTTTTTTTTAAGTTAGCCAGCCAGCTCTCGCATTTTTTTTTTTTTCACAAAAAAACTCATGGCCCCCAGAATATTTTTTGTATGAATAACTGAACATACAATATATCAAACGAAAGAAAAGAATGTTATTATCAGGGGTGCACATAACTGTTGCGCATAAAAATAAACGATGCGCAGCATCAAACGTGGAGGGAAGCGCTTTTAAGTTCCAACATTTTCGGGGACAGGGACACATTTACTTACTGGAGTAGGATTTTTCTCCGTCTCTGGTAAGATAGCAATCATGATGATAAGTGTGTTCATTAATTATTAGTTGTTAATAGGGGTGCAACGGATCGCAGTTGATCCGTGATCCATACGGACCAGGCCCCACGGTTCGGCACGCATGTGATTCGCGGATTAACTGCTACGTTTAACCATCATTAAGTGAAAGTTTATCATTTGGACGTGTTTTGTCTTGCTAGTTTACACATTCAAAAGATTGTAAACGTGAAAGAAGAGGCGAAAATCGGGACTCGCGTTCTATTATCTGTGCGCAGAGAGACAGAGACAGAGAGAGAGAGAGGCACGTTTCAGACAGCATTCTAACACCGAATTGATTTCTCTTTCACGTTTATCTGAGTTAGAAAGGACACATACACCTAAAATGATGTCAAAATACGCTTCAACAGCTTCATAGTCCTATACCTATATATATATGTTTGATTATTGAGTTATTTTACATGTGCATAAGCAATGCTTCTATTGGTTGTTTCTGCTTCTTCGTAGCCTGTGTTTTGATTGTACTCTTTCAGAAGATGCGTATTAGCGCCACCGCCTCCTACCGTATAACAGTGAAAACAGTGAGAGAGTCAAGAGTCCATTAACCCTAAACTAAGCAAAACAAAGGCGACAGTGGCAAGGAACCCAAACTCCATCAGGTGTTTACAATTTACAATTATTTACACAGAACATCTGTGATTTCATATAATGATTTGGGCAGGAGTGGGATCTCTGTAGCTTTAACTCCTATTTACAACACATTACAAATAGCACAGAATATATCTAAATCATTATTAAAGGTACAGCGAAATTTAGAGGCTCAGAAAAATGAAGAGAAACAATGTGAAAAAGTAATATACCACAATCACAGATGTTCCTATAGAAACAGGATTAAAATTCTCATAGGACCCTGAGTTCACTTAAAAACAACAATGGCTGTGGAAGAAAAACAGACATTTTCAATTTGGACGGGATTAAAGTCACAAAGTATGTCTGTGAATCACAAAATTGCCATCCTCAGGGTAAACAAGTCCAATTCGAATGAGGATTAAGGTTGAAATTATCTAGAAAACAGAGTTTGAATGCAGTCATTAAATGGTTCAATCTGAGTTAAATGCTGAAATTTGGGCTCATAGTTCAGCATTCGTGTTCTTCGGATAAAAAGAACATGACAATGTGGCATCTATTATGCATTGGAAGCGGTAGACCTCAAGGATTTTATGATTTTTTAGCCGTCAAGAGAAATTTGAGCTGTCAGAATAATTGTGTTTAATACCTAAAAGCGATATGATACAGCAAATTGCATTTGCACAGTTCTTTCTATTGTTCTGCAATACAATACATCCTTGAATTGACAATATAGTGTAGCATGTTGTATGATATAGTTTAACCCCTGCACTTATAATACATATATAAAGAAGTAAAAATATCGACATGATTTTCCATGAAATCCTATAATTGCAGACCTGTATTCGATTAGACATTAGATATCCTCAGTGCATCTGGGAGCTTTATTAACAACAATGATCTGAGTAGATGCTGGACTCGGGGGTTACAGACTTCCAGAGAAAAAGGGATGATGCGTTGAGTCAAGTCAAGTCAAGTCAAATATATTTATATAGCGCTTTTCACAATACAGATTGTATCAACGCTGCTTCACAGTATCAATCAAAACAACTTAACAATGTTTGTTTATTACTGGAAAAAAAAAAAAGACATCCAAGTTTGGTAGAGCTGATCAATGGTATGATTGGTTAATTAATTTGAATATCCCCAACTGAGCAAGCCAAAGGCAACAGTGAAGGAACCGAAAAACTCCATCCAGTGACCTAAAGGTGTCCTAACACACCATCAGATGACCCAATGGAGAAAAAAAAACCTTGGGAGAACCCAGGCTCAGTCGGGGGCCAGTTCTCCTCTGGCGTTTATGAACTAGAGGCCGAATTTACAGTAACTGTAAGATAAAAAATTTATATGAATGCCTGGCTAAATAGAACAACAATGGTTGAGTACAAACACAATGACTAACTAAGCTGTTCTGTATGAGGAAGCGCTCTGCATCCCACTGTGTGCGTTATTTTTGTCCCTTTCCGCTTCTCTTGCATTTTCTCTTCTGGAGACCTCATCACATCTTTTATCAATGGTGTGCAAAAGCATCAGAATGAAAAGGAAAAACACTGCCAAAGCCCTGATGAGCAGAATTTCCCTTCAGAACACCTGTCGTCGGGCTGACCAAAGACCTGAGCTCACATGCTGAGGACAAGCATTTTTTTGCTAGGGTTGGGAGGAAACTTATGGTAATTTTGTTTTGAAGAACAAGAGTGAAAGTAATGGCGATTTGCTGAACATCTGGCTGGGCTTTCACTCAAAATCAACTAGCTGCCATAAGAAATTACCTATATAGTCACTACTGTCTTTGGGAGTGATTAACTAGCGATGTTACTAACTTAACTGCATTTTTCAGTAATGTGTGTATCGAAGTTGTGTATCTTTTCCAGTAACACGCTTTTCTAATAAGTGGTGATGTAGTGTGACAAAACACTGCATCGCTGCTTTTTGTCACATTGTATTGAACACAGAACCATACTGAGCGAGCTGAGGAAATAATCCAAACAATAAACAGCTGTTCGGATGGTTCATGTATACGAATCTTTTTTTTTTTAAGTTTTTGCATGGACTTTTTGTTTCTTCATAGCAAAACATGTTAACTGCTGTTGTTTGACTGTATTTCATAATGTACGCTGTTTTGCATTGTAATTGCACTTTGAATTTAGTGTATAATGTATTACTGTAAATTGAGATGTTTATTGTATAAATTGCTAAATAAATGATATCATCTGATATAGATTTAAAATATATATTGCTTCCTGAAATAGCCTCAGTTTATTTAGCTACCTTTTGTTTGTAGTTTGTAGCAAAACGTACTATTTCAAGGTAGCTTGACTGTAATAGAACTTAAATTATGAATAGCTTGAAGCTTGGCAACCTATAGTTTCAAAGTTATTCCCCTAGAATTGATTTTCACCATATCAACAAACTATTTGCTTGTGTGTGTGTGTGTGTGTGTGTGTGTGTGTGTGTGTGTGTGTGTGCGTGTGCGTGTGCGTGTGCGTGTGCGCGTGCGCGTGTGCGTGTGTGTGTGTGTGTGTGTGTGTGTGTGTGTGTGCGTGTGCGTGTGCGTGTGCGTGTGCGTGTGCGTGTGTGTGTGTGTGTGTGTGCGTGTGCGTGTGTGTGTGTGTGTGCGTGCGTGCAGAGCAAATGGTTTGCTCTGATTGGGAAATGATAGCATTAAATTACAGCGACAGGAGCGATTTGATTAACGTCATCACCACACATCCCTCATTTATAGATAATCATCAATCTATCGCTCACTCATGTTAATCTAATTGTGCAATTTGTCACGCCTCTGTCTCTTTGCAAACAAATGCAGATGTAACAGTCTAAATCATGTAAAGGGCCATTTTCTGACCTCAGCTCTTCTAGCTTGACACCCATGCTTGTTTGAGAGACCCAAAGGCAATTTAAATAGATTGAAAGATATACTTTAAAGTACCAGGCTTTTCTAATCTCATAAGAATTGATTATAAATAAAATTGCAACTATTTTAACGTCCTTAAAACATCCTCCTTGAAATGTTACATTACTTACATCCATGCATACAGCTTTAATTTCTATTTTTCATGTGTTTTGAAGAGATCGAATGAAGCCCAAACAGAAACAGATACCAGTCACTTTTTTTTTTTTTTTAAGTCTATGCATAGTGTGTGGTAAAACAGAAAGATAAAACTCGGCAGACAATACACTCTTAAAAATAAAAGTTCCAAATGTGATTTGTGCAGTGATGCCAAAGAAGAACTATTCTGGGTTCCTTCTTTGAAGCATATTTTAATAATCGAAAGAACCTTTTTTTTCACTATAAATAACCTTTGTGTCCAATTGAAAGGGTCCATGGATGTTAAAGTTTCTTCATGGAACCATATTGCAACAAAGAACCTTTATTTTTAAGAGTGTAATGTCTGCTTTAAGTTTTTAATGAGGTAAAATGTACATTAAAGAATTTGAAAATAAGACAGGTAATTTACTTTGGAAATTACTATTATTTTTTGGTAACACTTTACACGAGCAATACATTTCTTACAGTATAAATCAATCTTTGTCATTTAATACATTTTAAAAAATGTTAGTTGAATGTTAGAAAAAAAAACAACTGTTCACTGTTAGTTCATGTCCATTAAATATTAACAGATATAACTTTTGATGTTAAAAATATGTTAATACTTTGATGTATTACTAAATGTTGATCAATAGTCAATAAATCAATATAAGTCAATATAAGATCAATAAATGCATTAGAAGTAAGTTTCATTGTTAATTCATGTTAGATAATATAGTTAACTGCAAACAAATGGAACTTTATTGTAATCTGTTACCTATTATTTTTACATTTACATTATTGGGATAGGGGACCCTAAACATAAGCATTACAGTCAATTTCAACAAAATATGAGGGTTAAAACACTTCTTTCTCTTTCCTTTATATCTTTTGACTGGGCTTCTCTTAGACTAATATCTCCAAATTGATTCTGTAAGAAAAAAAGGAGACGAGGTAGGGATGTGTGAAGGAGATGCGTGTGTGTGTGTGTGTAAGTGGTTGTTAATGCAGTGGTGCTACCCCTGTCAGTGTCCCAGGCCTTCATCTTAACCTTGCTGTGATAATTGGCTATGCGCAGACAGGCACTGAAATGGGAGTGCAGAAACTGCGAGCTTGCCAACACACACCCAGAGGAGAGCAGGGAAGGAAAGGACACACACACACACATCTTCTCATTTTACCTATTTGATGCTCTAAAAGTTTTTTTTTTTATCTCAATCCCTCTGCCTGACCTTATATCAAAGGTCTTTCTACAGTAAAGTTCCTTCAAACTGTAGTTACCTAAAATGCGAAACCACGCTCATTTCAAAAATTTGTATTCCATTGTGTGCAGCGCATACGTAATATCTGGCAACCCGTCATCTAACTGTTTGCCAAACCAAAGGCTGAATGTCATGATTCTTTGGAGAGAAAGGTCAAAGCTTTATCCAGTCGAAGCCCTAAGGCTCCACCTTGATCAATAAACCAGCAGAAATGAAATATAGAACATGAAAGTCAAACAGCTCATCAAATTGAATATAAAGAAATAATAAACAAAATTAGATCAAATTAATCTCCAACAAACTATTGCTATTTCACCGTGCTCGACTCAAACGTTTTTGGCATTTGATATGAATGGACAAATAATTGTGTTTGAGGGTGTGGGTGGGGTGGTGGGTAGCTGTTTGGGTTTTTTAACGTGGAAGCTTTCAAATACTCATTAAATGCTTCAGAAAGCCTGTCCATCAGATAAGTCAGACTCGTTCGCGGCATTGACTAAAATCCGTTTAGCTTTGTTGACAGATGTATAATTTCCACGCAATCCCTATATTGATCCACTGTTGGAATCGGTTAAAGGCTTGTCGCGTTGCTTTCAAAGACACAATGAGAGCAATTTCCCAATGTCTATGTTTCTCCTCAGCATTCATTCCCCAGGGGCCTTTCACCCATCTACGCTTCTTTCAGGTGGACAGTAGGAGAGAAACTCGTAATCAACTCACCTGCTGTGTGGCCCCGGTTGGTGGCGTCATGGTCGCTGTCTCCCTGCTCGCTATCTCCATGCCCGCTGTCTTTAGAACTGACGATATCTGCCTCTTGAAACGCTGAACTATAAGGGAATTTTCATTGTTTAGTAGTCATTTGGTAATTGGAGCTTTGTACTGCATTTAGAAGTATTGATTGTTTTGGTTATTTAACACTTTTGGCACAGTTTTACATTTTAGACTGCTGATTAAATTCGATATCAAATTCTGAATCAGACTTGTGCTGTGTAGTTTGAAACATTAGGATGACACATGTAACGCTGAGTAAAATCTTGGGATTTTGGCTAGGGGCCACATCATTTATACCGCTCTTGCTTTATATCAGTGTGTCTGTACCTATTTAACCATATTTTTGGGCACAAATTGTACCCAGAAGTTAGCTTAATTTGACAAAACCTCCTTTTGGGGACATCCTCATTTGTAAAAAAAAAATTAAAAATAAAATTATAATAATAATCTTTTTTTTGTTTGTTTGGAACATTCTAAAAATGTCGAAAGATTTCTGTTAGGGTGTGGGTTTTATTTAGGTCATAGTATTTATAACTATATAAAAATAATAGAAGTCTATGCAATATTCCCATTTGGATAGCTTGAACTTATAATAGAAGTCTATGCAATGTTCACATTTGGATAGCTTGAACTTATAAGGTGTGTGTGTGTGTGCGTGCGTGCGTGCGTGCGTGCGTGCGTGCGTGCGTGGGTGCGTGCATGCATGCGTGCGTGTGTGCGTGCGTGCGTGCATGCATGCGTGCGTGTGCGTGCGTGCGTGCGTGCGTGTGTGTGTGTGGCCTGGTAAACCCTACATTATGGGGACAAAATAAAAGATGGCAATATCCGAAATCTTTGTCCTTGTGGGGACATTTTTTGGTCCCCATGAGGAAAACAGCTTATAAATCATACTAAGTAATGATTTTTGAAAATGTAAAGATGCAGAAAGTTAGTGTAAGGGGATAGAATATACAGTTTTTGTACAGTATAACAAATATTATGTCTATGGAAAGTCCCTGTGTGTGTGTGTGTGTACAGTGAATGTGAGCAGTCATCTCACCTGTTAACACGACGGGGTCTATCCACCAAGTAGCTAAGCTCAGTTCTCTGGTGCTTGGTCTAAAAGACATAAACAATAACAATAATTGAGTATGACATTCAAAGTATGACATTCTACATGTATCATTAAAACACTGGTCAGGCCTCTGTTCAGCTCTGTCCATGCACTAGAGCACCTCAACCATAGAACCGCCTTTGTTCCACTGATACCCAGCGACTGTGTGCTTTGCATACTTAAACTCTTGTCCAATACACTCCCCCCTCCCTACTCAGTCTTGACTCCAGAGGGATACACCCTTTCAGAGAATGCCAGGGGATAGTAAAGTATACCTTGTTGGATGGCGGGAGCTCACTTAAGATAAAATGGCTTGTCTCAGAGGCAAAAAGCAAAGATGTTAGAAAAGATGTTAGCATAAATTTGTAACCACCCTCAATATTCACTTTCCCCATATATTCCAAGTATTGATCAATCGATATAGTATTTTCATTGATCTTTTCTGAAATGTTTACATTAAGGATTCCCTCAAGTCTTGAATATGTGGTTACATCCTGTGCTGTAGTGTAATTAAAGGATCTGAAAAAAGCACTACAGCTCTGAGCTACCTTTAAAAGCACTATGTGAGTCATAAGCAAGCAGGTGATTACAATCTGACATTACTAACACAGGAAGCTGAAAGATCACCACTGAACAGACTTTTAAGGTGCATACATGTATAGAGAGATACATTTGGTGCACTGTTTCCATCCACTGAACTTGTCACAATATATTCTATCATTTTTACTCAATTTGATGAGTTTTCAGAGTCTCCATTTTCTGCATCAGTAATTAAAGTCAAAGTGGTTGAAAAAATGCAATGAACTTATCAGTGAATATTGTAACTTTGGCACCACTTTGATTTTACTTAAATCAATTAAACTTATTTTTTTATTATTTTTTAGAATGTGAAATTTTATATTTTATAGTTTTCTCGACATTGTGAACATGTTCATGATGTATGTTAATATGGTAATGAGATGCTTTTGATGTAAGCATTTCATACTGAATTGACATAAAGTGTTGCCCGTATAGGTAATAAAATGTGTTTTCACCTCGCTCGATAAAATGCTCCCGTTAGAGATGATATCTGGTTGCTGATCCGCGTATCCGGCAACGATTGCCCCGCACGGGTTGTGCTCTGTGTCTGTGCTCCGGGATGGACTGCACGGTTTGAGAAACATCAGGTCGGTTTTGGCAGACTCCGGTGTCAGGCACACCTGGTAGCAGTAGTTCTGATTCTGGTGGTGCGAGCCGAAGCTACCCGACTCTTCCACTGGCACCTGTGCGGTACTGGCCACATTAGTGCTCTGAACGAGCATGATGTCCGATTTACTGAGCTTCTTCTTGCGCCCGCGCGCTTGGCGACTGCAGCACTGACAGCACGAGTCTCCGGCCATGCACGTGTAGATGTTCAGTTTCTTGTCCTTCTGACAGCGGACCGCCAGCACGATCATGGCGAGGAGGAAGATGAAGGACACGGAGCCGAGAGCTATGATGAGGATGAGTGTGAGGTCCAGCGAGCCCTCTTTGGACTTCACTGACCCCCGGTCGCCGCTCCGGCCCTCCACTACGCTGTCCACAAGCACAACGTTGATGCTCGCAGAGGACGAGAGCGGCGGCTGGCCGTGGTCGCGCACCTCGATCAACAGGTCGTACGGGTGCGGCGGGTCCCGTTTGCTGGAGACCCGGCGCGCGGTACGTAGCTCGCCGGTTCTCCAGTCCATCCGAAACATCCCGAGCTCGTTTCCCCGGAGGATGCTGTACGACAGGCGCGCGTTCTCACCATCATCAGCATCCGTGGCAACAATACGGGTCACCAGGTATCCCGGCTCGGCTGAGCGGGGCAAATGTTCCCTCGCGGTGCCGTTTTTGCCCAAAGGTGCAATTACAGACGGTGTATTGTCATTCTGGTCCACTATGATGACATTAACGGTGGCGTTGGCAGTTAACTCGGGCGAACCGGAGTCCTTGGCGTGCACCATGAAACTAAACTCTTTTATTTGCTCGTAATCAAAAGAGCGCAGAGCGTACAAGTAGCCATTCTCAGAGTTGATTGACACGTAGGTTAAGATGGACATACCCTGTATTTCGCACTCCAATATGGAGTAAGTGACATAGGCGTTCTGTCCAACATCTGGATCCACGGCGCTCACCGCGTAAATGTAAGCGCCCGGGACGTTATTCTCTGTCACGTACACGTCGTAAACCGCCTGCATGAATCTAGGCGCATTGTCGTTTTCGTCCGAAACGTGCACTTTGATGGACTTGCTTGTGGAGAGAGAGGGCACCCCCTTGTCTTTGGCGACCACCGTGAGCGTGTACGACTCCGCTTTCTCGCGATCCAGCGGGCCGTCCGTAACGATCGTGTAATAGTTTTTGAAAGACGACTTGAGTTTGAACGGAACCTCGCCGTGGAGCTCGCAGGTCATCTGTCCGTTCTCCCCGGAGTCCCGGTCAATGACGCTTAGCAGAGCGATCACCGTGCCCGGGGCAGCCTGCTCGCTTACCGACTCCGTTACCGTGCTGAAACTAATCTCTGGCGTGTTGTCGTTCACGTCGATGAGTTTGACCAGAACTTTGCAGTGCGCAGGCACGGCGTTCGGCCCCATGTCTTTCGCCTGCACGTAGATCTGATGCGTGCTGCTCTCCTCATAATCCACCTCGCCGGTCACTTCAATCCTCCCAGTGCGCGAGTCGATGTTAAACAGATCCCGAATACGCGGCGGATTGTGACTACTTAGAGAGTAAACAATCTCTCCGTTCGGGCCCTCGTCCATATCGGTGGCATTGAGCTGAATAACGAGCGTGCCAACTGGAGAGTTCTCACGCAAGCTCACAGAGTAAACGGATTGATCGAACGTGGGCGCGTTGTCGTTTGAGTCCAGTACTTTAACCACTAGCAGTGCGGTGCCGGTCCTTGGCGGCTGCCCTCCGTCCACGGCGGTGAGCACGTACCTGTGGACCGCCTGCTGCTCTCGGTCCAAGGGTTTATCCAGAACGAGCTCCGCGAACCGGTTGCCGTCTCCCTGCGTCTGTACGTCCAAATAAAAGTAGTTGTTGGTGGTGATGGCGTATGTGTTCAAGGCATTAGTCCCCACATCAGGGTCGAAGGCGTTCTCCACCGGGAAGCGGGTGCCCGGTGTGGCGCTCTCGGTGATCTCCACGGTGATGTCCGTCTCTGGGAAACTCGGCGGATTGTCGTTAATATCCATGACCTCGATCTCGACGCGGAACAGCTCGAGTGGGTTCTCCAAAAACACTTCGAGGTGTAGGTGGCACGGAACGGTCTGGCGACATATCTCCTCTCGGTCGATGCGCTCGTTCACCACCAGCGCTCCGTTCTCTAAGTTGACCTCCAGGTACGGCGTGCGCGAGCTAGGCACGGTCTGGAAACGGCGCGCGGAAAGTTTGGTGATGTCCAGCCCCAGATCTTCGGCGATATTTCCCACAACCGTCCCGCGCTCCTGCTCCTCCGGTACCGAGAAGTGCAGCTGCGATAACCCTCCATCCAAGATCGAGAAAAAGAGAAATATCAAAATCATCTCCAAACAACAAGTGCACTCCTCTTTATCCCCTCGCTCTGTCTTGACTCCTTTTCTTCTCCAGTCACAGCTTAGGAATTACCCATCGCTTTGGTCTAAGAAAACATTTGCACTGTGCAATTTCCCAAATGAACAAGAAAGCTCCTGTGTTGTACGGTGTCAGCCTGAAACCATGTTGCCATATGCGCAAGATCTATAGCCATTTGATATAATGCTGTCTCAAGGAGAGCAGAATTTAGTAGTCCGTGCGTCACAGAAAGACATTGCAGAACCTACAGATAGCCCGATCCTTAATACTGAGAAGCAAAACCTTACCAAAACTCTTTTGCTTAATAAGTGGATAGATCAATTTAAAAATAAAATCCTGAACGCGACCTATTGCAGACAAATAACACTTTTCTACATAGGCTATAGTTGTCTAATGGTTCATAATAACTGCGGGATGCTTAGAAATCCGTAGGTCCCCTCTTCTCGAGTTCTGCAAGGAGAGTGAGCATCAGTGCGTTGTTTTGCGCAGAGCTCTTGCCACAAGCAGCCAATGGACGCTCCGGACTGCCAGCGCTGCGTCACCTGATTCGACCGTGGGAATGTCAATCACACGCGCCCTCCCTCCTCAGTGCGCCCTTACATCCCCACTTCAGCTCACTTTAGAAGACATGTGAATCAATTCTCATTCTCCGTTTTAAGTCAAACAGGCGCATTCAAGGTAAATATTAGCATGGGAGAACACGATTCACGGTGTTCTGAAATCCCTTTTAGCCTATCTGTCAGTTTCTAGTCTTGACCAATTCATTCATTTGTCTATTTAGCGTTTTAATATAAGTAGAATGTAGCTACGTGTTTGACTGTATTTGACAAAATGATGAATGTCATACTTATTTAGGAATCAGTTCTTAATGACGACACCAGAATGTTTTGAATCTGAAGCAGGGAAAGTGTACTCTTTAGTATGCAGTTCACGAGCGCGCATGCTGAGCGCGCGTGTATGTGGAGGAATCTCTGGAAGGAAAAAAAACATGGTGGTAATTTCAATGGGGGAAAAAGATTAAAAAAACTTTTGAGTAAAAGCGTGTTTACTAGAGGTCACCTACAGTATAAGGTTAAATAGGATACGTCTTATTATGGTAAAATATTGTACAAATGTTTTACACGTATGCACGGGGAACATGAGTAGCCTACAATATTGTTGAAAGTATGCTTTTAAGTAAAAAGTATAAATCTCCTTATACGTGATGGGCAAAGAGCATTCCCAGAAATCCCTGCTTGAACCATCATGTTTGTTTTTTTATTAGTAGGCTACATTAAATGCTAGTTAGTATTTTTGCATTATTTAAGCGTCACGTGTTACCCTGATGGTGTTATTGTGAGTAACTATGTGCTGTCTTTGTCTTCATTGGTTTCAGGCCAACTTTCAGTGATGTGCCCTTCCATTAAACCACCAAATTGATCATCAGTACATTTTACAGCAACAAACAAACAGCTCACATTGGTGGGTGTCTAGGATTAACAACACAATTTCATGACACCTACCAGCAAAATATAGGCTATGCCATCACTGTTTCCAGCAAATAGCCACAGGCAGGGTTTTTTTAACGAAAATGTAACATTCTACAGTGGGGCTTCTTGTGGCAGACCCTTTTTTCCAACTAATGAGATTGTCATCCGATTGTTTACCTGCGAGCCTCATATCAGTAACAAGATTTATCTCTCCGTCTTTCCTTCCGTTTTATCTCATTCTCTAGACTGCTGTAGCCTATGCCTGCAACAGGATACACTGATTGTTTGATATCAAGTCAAGAAACAAACTCTCATTTTAGAATGCACTCCTCTCTTTTCCTCAGGTATTAACACAGTTATGTGTGGGTGCTGTGTTAAGCTCTTGTCACACGTCTACCAAGTTCTCTTCGTGTCGCAATGAGTTGAAAGCTCTCGCGCTGTTCGTCTGTTCCGCGTGCACTATCCGCCCTCTAGCGGAAGCACAATGAACAACTGGTCTGTCATGTAGCCTATAACTGTGAGGGGAGAGATTTTGGACAAGACAGGTAGTGTTTTATTATGTAGCCTATTTGAATCGTCACCTCAAGGGCAAATGTAATAAATAATGCATATTATAGTGTTTTATTGATTTGAGCCACGGTTTTGTTGACAACCGACAGTGTTTGAATTGCTCTCAGTGGTGATTTTAACAATAAGCTCTCAACAGCAGACACTGAAACATTCAGAAACAGCATCTATATTTCTGAAACGAGTAACATGAGACGCGAGTTTGCTTTTTGCCCTACGAATCTCCCCACTTTAGAAAACTCCTCACAGGCGTCAGTTTCCCGACATCAGATGAATTTCAGCAAACAACAGCGCCTCCAAGCGGTCTGTTAAATCTTCTGATCATCCGTCACGCTGCTGAAGATGATTATCTGGGCTATAAGGAGATGTGTATAATTAAGAAGCTTTAATGCGAAAGTAATTTTGAGGAGCTATAAAATAAGCACACTGTAAACTCTGCCAGTGTGGAGATGAAAGTACAGTTTTAAGAGAGATAAGGATAATAATGAGTCATTTCTTTCCAAAGTAACTCAGCTGGGTTTTAGATTTGTACAACATAATAGTCAGATTGTCATTAGGACAAAATAAACCCTGACTGGTTAAACAGCCACACTGAAGGGTTTGTTGGGCTTTATGTCCTGTTGACTGTACATAGGCGGGCCTACTTATAGCCTACTATATTGCACTTACCACATAAATGAATAAATGGACATTAAAGGTTGATCTGAGTTGTTGTATTAGCTTGAGCTAAATTAACATTTAGAAACCACAGTGAGACTAAACATAAGCAAAACATAGCTTTCCCGCATGAGCAGTCACTACTTCACTGCCCTGGACAACAGTTATCATTTGCAAATATTTGCCTGACTAACAAATCAGAAACAAGTATTTCAGAGGGAACAATAAATATTGCAGACAGCTTTAAAGGGGCAGTTCATCCAATAAAGAAAACTCTTGTCATTATTTACTCACACTCATGTCAGTCCTGAATGTCTGACTTTCTTTCTGTGTAAACTTCTTTTTTTCCACACGGTGAAAGTCAGTGGTGTCAAAAAAATAAAATAAAATTAGAAATACATTTCTTTGTGTTCCATGTAGAAAAAAAGAAACAGATGTGACACATCACATTAGAATTACAAGTGACTGAGTAGTGGTGACCAAATCTTCATTTCTGGGTCAATGTCTTTAAAGGGGACATTTTTACAAGATGTAATAGCCTCAGGTATCCCCAGAATTTGAGTGGAAGGAAAAACATGCTGTTTTAGTGCATGCACCTTTAAATGCAAATGAGCTCCCCACCACGCTTTCCAGAAGAGGGCGGAGCTTTTACAGCTCATGCCTCAGATACTCTGCCAAAAACGAAAAAAAAAACCAACAAAAAAAAACATCTGTTTGGTTCTCTTTCATCATGCTTAAACTGTACAATACATAGAAGGTTATGTCAAAAACATACAAAGTTCACATGAACACCGTATGTTTGTGAACGTAAACAACAAATAAATTGAATGTGTATATTAGATCTGTGTATTAAAGTGAAAGTAGCTAATAAACTGATATGCTGCTGAATCAAACAACAAAAGAAAAACAGAAAAACACTCACTGCTCTTGACTGAATAACTTGCTTTAATAAGAATACATTTCTTACTTGAATGCTGCTGTTAAATGCTCTGGCCAGGAGATAAACATGGCGGAGTGTGTCCTGCTCCCTCGGGGCGGTCTGCTAATAGGGCAGAGTCCGTCAGTAGTTGTGGGCGGGGCCTAAGAATATGTGATGTCACTAAAGCTACAATCTGCAAAGGGCTTGTTCTGAGACCGCTTTTGATTAATGGAATTAAAAAAAGTATTAGTGGGTGGATTTTTACCATTATAGGGTGGTTGTGTACACAATTCCGACACATATTTATGTTCAAACACCATGTAAAAGTGAATTTTGCATTATAGGTCCCCTTTAAGATCTTAAAATGGAGGATTTTATTTGGTTTACAACATGTTTGTGGCTCTCTCACTCTGTCTTTCTCTCAGATGGAGTGATTTGTGTTCCATTCATCAATCAGCACGTCACAGCTGGGGGATGATAGGTGTTGTACTACACCACTCTTTCTCTTCCTCCTTGACCTTACAAACTAAACGCATCTATTACTTAAAATCAGTGCACACCCGTGTTTGTATCAGAGAGGAGGACAGAGGTAATGATATTGTGCCATTTTGAGAAATGAAATGATGGTTGCCAGGATATGACATGATGAGCATCTGCCGATTCTGCCGGCAGCCAACCAATAATTGTCCTCTTTTCATCTCTGTCTCACTTTCTCTTTCTCAGCAACATTATTCTGCGAACGATGTCTGGAATGAGATGGGCCTTGGCGTTTTTGATTTTGTGCAGCGACTATCAAACTCTTTAAAAGATTTCAAACTCACTCATCCCTCCCAAATCCCACCTCACACAACTCAACGTGGAATAACGGTGTTGTTCAAATATGATGTGAGAACAATGAGATTGAAGTCAAAGTTTACTGACACTAAGCCGGACCAATTCTCTGTTAAATGGGCTATTACACACACAACAGCCAGCGAGTGTTTGACTGGGTAAGACTTCATTACAGATTTCATTCTCGCTCAAGGTGTGGGATCTGTATAGCTGTCATTGATTGCATGAATGTGCGGGTTAATTGGCTTTTGGAGTGGGTTCTCTTTGATTTCGCCCGGCATAAGTGAGATGTTAATGAATAGCGAATCCTCTTTTGGATGCGTGCTGGCGTAGGCATGAGAGTTAAGGTGAGAGAGTGTGGCTGATCTTGATGCTCAATATGACTGTTGCTCCATTGTGATTAATACACAGTGACCCTGAACACCCAACAATTAGCTCAATTAGTTTGGATCAATAATGAATGTAACCAATTATTAACATTTAGCTCAAGGTCATCTGCCATCTCACAAACATGCCATGTTACATTTAGATAAAAGTGGTAAGTTTTTATGCCAGGTGATATGACACTTTCCCTTTGAAGTGGTCTTCGTTATTTGAAAGGCTGTAAATTTGTTTCTGGCTGTAAATTTAAGAATGTAACCGGGTCGTTCCTGCAGTTTGGTGGATTTGGGATTGAGCATGTTTGTGGAAAAAAAATAAAATTTCTAATATTTTATCATCAATATCTGTCTATTAGAAACACTGGTCAAGCTCAGACTATATCACCTAATAATAACCTAAATGTGTCCACCCTGTTACATGACATTTTTACAATGCAATGTGTAACGGTGGACGTTTTAAGCTAATGAAACCCATAGGAAAGAACAACATGATTGACATTTAGGATGGTTTTAATGGATATATAAAATCTATATAATAAATAAAAAAGTAAACATTTATTTTCCTGTCCAGTATAAATTGGTACAACAGAGTGGACATTATATGGTTTACACTATTCAATAAATATTCTAAAAATTAGGTTGCTGTCCCATAGTAATTTAGGGCATGTGCTTAAGATTTTAAGGGGCAAGTAGAGCCAATCACAATAAATTGTTTTTTTTTTATGTCAAAGAGAATAAGTAAATGTACTCTGTCAAGTGCTTCAAACTGGGTTTTTTTTCTCCTTAATTATTCATATACTAATCATTATGAATTTGTGTTACTGGGGTACATTAATGCATGGAAAACCATGTGGCATGAAAGTTAACATTTTATGTAAAACATAGCCTATGCTGCATGGGGGCATACAATCTACCAAACTGGAGGAATGGTATAGCCAATGCAAATCATGAGAGGTCCAAATAGCTTCTAAGATGTGTGTGTGTGTGTGTGTGAGTTGGTCCGTTTTTTTAATACCATTCTTTAATGAAGTGACTCCAGCTTTAAGTCTCTTAGAGACTTCGATGCTGACGTGACAATAAAAATATCCTATAGACTCAGAGTGAGGCAGCCAGCTTCAGGGGGGAACGCTACGCTGCGATTACCGCTGCAGCTGTAACAAACAAGAAGGAACAATCCATCAAGCGTCAACGCCTCTCCAGATTTTAATTAATTACACTAACTTAGGACAAGGTCGGGTGCGTGCCGCGGGAGCGGCAGGGGGATGGATCGATTCGAGCATGCGCGACCCCGAGACGCAGAGCTTTTGGCTGAAGTCATTAAGAAGTTTGAGTCCTTTTGTGTCCAGCTTTTGTTCCAGGAGCCTCGCCGTTTAATTATCCCACGTAGCAGGCATGGAGGTGGATTTAATGCATGTGCATAATACAAACATATTCATCGAGTTCATCTCCATTATGATGAAACAATGCACTTTTTTGCGTCCAGATCATGTGCGCTGCAGGGAAGACAGAGCGAAGGAGAGGCAGGAAGAGCTTGTGAAACACATTATTCTTGGAACTCTAAGCAATCGACTTAATGGAAATACGATTCTTATCTTTGGCCCATGGAGACTCTGTCTTTAATTTACTCATAGATCATCGTGCTACGCGGCCTATTCCTATGTAGCCTACTCCTATTGCTAAGTACAGTCATAATGTAAAAGACTCAATCATACACCACTGAATTAAACGGACTAAACTTATGTTACGTGGATGTTTTGGATTTCACTGACAACATAAGAGCAGCGATTGAAGTCAGTCACGGTACAGATTATTTAACTGTGTGTATAGCAAGCAATAGGCTACGAACAGCTCAATGTGACATAGCCTATTAACCATATATTGAACAATAAGTGAAGGAAATACTAAATTGGACTCCTAAATTTGAATACAGTTCATAGTTCACATTAAATTTCTGTAATTATTGACACGTTAGATTTGTTCCAGACCTGACTTTCATTCTTCTGCGGAACACAAAATAATATTTAAAGAGTGTTGGTAACCAAACAGTTTTGGTTACCATTGACTTTCATTGTATGAAAAAAAAAATCATTTTCATTTTTTGGGGTAACTATCCCTTTAAAGTCTTTTGGCTTTTGGTATAAATGTAGCCCTATGGTAGTGTGCTCCAAAATGACAAAATTCTCATTTAGAAAGACATAAACATTCAAATCTTACAGTTTCTCACTTCCGCCAATATGGATCAATTATTTTGATGACATCACTCTGCACTTCAGCTTCTCATAATTTTCTGTCCAATCAAATGTTCTGTAGAATCTAAAGTGTCCCGCCCCCTTCATTATAAAAAGACTCTGAAGCTGCTGCTAAAATCTGTCATTTGTCACATTTACTATTTTCTCACATAGAACTGTCCACGTTGCTTTCACTCTTACCTATATTTTTTTGTCAGGTTTGGGGTGTTTTTGCTTATAAATGTTTACCTTTTTATTAGCCTGTGTGATTTTAATTTCCAACCTTTTTGACCCAGCCTGTGTTGGCAAAAACTTTTTTTTTAAGTGTTCATTGTAAATTGAAGTAATCACAGAAATGTACTGTATGTGTTTCTTTTTTTTTCTTTTTTTTTTTAGTAAATGGCTGTAAAGTAGTTCACAGTATTAATACCGTATAATCACAATGTATTTCTGGCGTCTTTGCTGCTAGTATTTTATTGTAAAATTAAAAATACTGTATTTCGATTTTACAGTAATATGCTGTAAGCGATTTCACAGTATTCTTACCATAGAATTACAGTAAATTGCTGGCCTTTCTGGTGCCCGTATTTTACCGTTATTTTACAGAGATTTTTTTACAGTGCACTAGATGCTTTCATTCAAATGCAATGACATTCGTACATTTTTCATGTGGTGTAGGTGTCACTGTATGATTAAGCATGTCACTCATTGCTGTGTGAAGTTATAACAGAAATAATAAGTACTGTTTGTTTGCCATTCATTATTAACTGCTGTTTGTGCAATGAGGTTAGGAGTTCATCGAATGATTATTTTAGCAGAGACCCAAGATGGAAATGTCTGCAGAGTCATAGAAAAGCAGACAATATTTACTAGTCAGCGAAGATCTTCTTTGGTAGCACTGAATATCTCTCGCCAAATATGGAAGACAGAGAGAGAAAAGAGAGGAAGTCCTTTGATCCCACCGTATGAAGAGGTGGTTTGTAGGTGGACGGTGGTAAATAAGAACATAGTGTTGGCATACACAGTGACATACAGAACGTGAAGAAATCTAGGCAGCACACTGTATTCACTGTATCAATAACTCAATTTATGAATAAAAGAGTAAAATTACAGTTGTATTACAGGCTTCCTCAAAGGTTAGACTAGGTAACTCTCACAAAGAGAATATCAGAGATGTCCACACACTACTGTAACTAATGCATGTGGGGATTGAGTGGATCAGTTTGACCAAGACAGATGATAGATAGATATACTCTATAACTAATCAATATTGTATTGTTTTTTGAGGGGAAGTTCAGGTGCAAGACAGTGGCAACATTAAATGTGAAGTGCACCATTTAAACACACATAATAGTGCAAGTCGTTATGCAAAGTGCAAGACAGACACAGATTACAGAATGCAAATATATGTTCAGCATAATAAATTATAAATTAATTAGACAGGCTCAACAGATTGCAGTGAATATAAATGTGGGCATGACAACCAGGAACACGTATTAACTGCAGGAAATGTGCCTGCAATCATATTTCTGATGTTTTTAAAGTGTTTATGAGGTATTCTTTAAAGCACAGGACTCAGAGGGTTCTCAAAATATGCTTTTTATGTGGATTTTTTTGAAAGTTTTATGAATCACCCAGATCGATAACAACAATTTTAGAAGAAAGCTCTGTCCCGATGTGGCTGTCCTCAGGCACACTGTATTATATTCTAGAGTGTGTTTTGAACAGTACGTGTGAGACTCAACTTCGCTTTTAAAGCAGTTGGAGTTTTGAGTTCCTCTGTGCGTCATGCCACTTTTTCATTTCTGACAAACCCCACTGAACCTGATTTCTCAGCTCTGAGCTTTAGATTGGGGAGACACCATCTCAGAAGTTCTTTATTTTACCCCTGATTTTTTGTAAAAGTCCTATTTAAAGCTGCATTCCGTAACTTTTGGGGTTAAAAATTATCCAAACTAATTTTTTGAGCAAGTACATAACCAGGCAGTGTTCAAAACTATCTGCTTGCCTTAGCTCGATTCAAAACGGTAAGCTTGTAATAATGTTTTTAATTCCAGTGGTACTGGTGGATTTCCGCGGGAGATTCAAGCATGTCTTAATTCCCGGTCCATGCGAAAACAAGGATAGGCCAACATATCGGAAGGGCATTAAATGTAGTCACGCAATGCTGATGCTGTTAACATTAACAATTTGAGAACAAAGTATAATTTGCACGGTTTGACGTGATATGATATCCGATCGTTAGATTTAATCAGCGCGTTTTACTGCAATGCTTTTCCTCCCTTAGTTGGTCAGAACAAAAGTGGATGTTACTTGTTTAGATGACATTGCGGAAAATTCTTATGTTGGTCATTCATACTGCCAAAGATTCCGAATGCCAGTGTCCACACCGGCGTGGTGACTGACAGCCGCACATTCTCCTCAAAACATTGGATTCGTCCGCGCTGTGCCGTGCCAAGGCACAACCCATAAGTTGATAATTCCGCGAATAACTGCAATTTCAGATTTCAAACAGAGATGGCGACAAAGAGTAAAAACTACGGACTGCAGAGCATGACTTCTTTGTAGAGGCGGAAAGTAACAAATTACATTTATTCGTGTTACTTTTTTAAGTAGTTTTAAAAATCTGTAATTTTACTTTTACTTAAGTAGCCTATGTTTTGTTTGAAGTATTGTACTTCGCTAAATTTTAAATATCCGCTGCTGAATCGCGCTCTGGAAACTACTGCATTGATTGATTGATGAGCGGGAAAACAAACGCGCTAAAATCAAAAGAATGATGGAGATGGACAAGGCAGGGGCCAGTGATGCAGACCCAGCTGAAAGCAAAACCCTGGCCAGTATGGGGATACGTTGGATATAGAACAAACGAACGCGTGGGTTGTCCTCAAGGATATTCAATTAGCAAAATATGTGGACGGAAAGTGGCTGCAAAATGAAGAAACACCGAACATGTTTGGGAACACCGTCCCTCCGTGCAGATAAAGGTATGTCCCGTTTACAAGGCCGAATGATTTCTTACAGATGGATGAATGAATCAATCGAAAGTAGAGCTGTACAATGAATCAAATCACGACATGGTCTGTGTATATTGAAGCGCAAAAAGACTGCTATAATCTGCTTGTTCGCGTGAATGAGCTGCGCCGTTTTGTCTAACGTTGCATACTCCAGTGCATGACGCTGGTGTTTTCAGTCTCACGATATGAGGACATGAACATTTCCAGAACTGCTCTGAGAGAACGCCTAATGAGCATTTTATTATTTTATTTGAGAAAAAAACACTGTCAAATACTCTCTGAAACAGGTCTTCACTACAACCGGTCACTAGACTAGAAGAAATTATGACAGAAACATAGGCCTATTAGCTTACTATTGTAGGCCTACAATAGGATGTAGGCCTACTTCTCAAAAGAATAATAATAATAACAATAATAATACAATCTATTTAAACATTGTTTAAGGAATATATATATATATTTTTGGCCCATGGTTTAATTTAGTAAATCTCTGTTTTGCAGCACTTTGCCAAAAAAAAAAAAAAAAAAAAAAACGTTTGTTAAATTTTCATTTGATTACCACCTTTTTTTGATCATATATTTGTAATAAATCAGAAAAAGATAAATTAAGTTTCTGAATAAAAATACATTTCATAAGATTCTGGTATTCTTAAACATTTTAATCAATTGTTTATGATTAAAAATAATTTGATAATCTAATTCATAATCAATTACTATTATTTACTCTAGTATATATTTGAGTAAGTATTCTGTATTAATGCAGATAAAGTTGGGCATAGTTATAGCCAACTTTGTATAAACAGCTGGGTGATAATATAGTTACATTTTGCAAAGAAATAAAAAAATCAGGCAGTTGAGATTTGCTATATAGCACTGTACAGTAAAGATACAGTTGGATATAATATATCGAAATTTATAGTATTACCTGTGTGATAATACAGTTAATATTTTGCACGTAGGCTAAATAAACAATCACACAGCTGAGATTTGCTATGTGGTATATTGCTTATTGCTTTTTAAACTAGTGTGATGTACTATGATATATTTCTGCTAAAAGTTTATTTTGTCAACTTTGTAGGAACACACTGGCATTTAGATAGCACCCAAAGCATGAACTAAAAGCCAAAAAAAAAAAAAAAAAAAATGTCTAAGGGACTTTTCTTCGAGCATGACTGATGTACAATGGTTCTGTCAGAGCTTTTGTCAACATCATCGTCTCGGAGTCCCATAATCTAAAATTTGAGTGCATTTCATCCTTGTGCACAGCACCTATTTATACTACTCCATGTAAAGACTCTTGCCAAGGGATCGGAATAAAGTGAGCTTGCAGACCAAACTGTAAAACAATTTCATACCTCAGGTCAAAAGCAGTCCCCAACACCTACCGAAGAAAAAAGAGTGAGTGAGAAGTGAACCATAGGGATAATTATGCTTTCAGGAATAGATTAAAACCCCACATGTCACTGTAAATGCTCTCTCAACACGTGTAATTTCATAAAGTTATATGGCAGCATTACGGAACCCTAAATGTTCAGCTTCTGAAGATGATAAACCGAAGGCGTACTATATAAGATGGAGGTTTAGGAGTAGCTGACGTTTCCGGCGATGCATGTTGGGTGGATTATAGATGCTTTGGATAGCTTGTGATGGATGATAAGAGGTGTTATCATGTAAATATGGTTTAATAGTTTTTTTCAGCTTGAGTGTATAAACTAGCTCAGCTATCTCTCTTTTATTGCTATCGCTTCCTCTTCTCTACTTACCTTGAAATGACAGGGTAAAAAAACAAGAACATGGCACAATAGAAGAGGTCATCTGCTATTTGCCAAAAATGCAATCCTTTTTTCTGTGTAAAAATGCTCGCTGCTACCTCACCTTCTCTCTCTCTCTCTCTCTCTCTCTCTCTCACTCTCGTGTTGGTATGGATGAGTGGCCAGCCCATTTAAACTGCGTGAAGGACGCCGCACGCTTGAAAGGTGGCCTTGTTCTGCATGTAGCTTTTCTTTCTCTCAACCTGCTTTTATTTCATTCACTCTCATTCCAGCCCCCTCTTTAACTAACTCTAAAATAAGCAGTGAATTGGCATCAAAGAACACTCACACTCTTTTCCATTCTTTTCCCCCTTTTCTTTTCTTCTGGAAGAAGGGAGAAAAGGTAGACAACACTATCGATGGAGGATTAGTTCATTTTTGTTGAGCTAATCCTATAAAAACATATTACTCTGAAATCCTGTTGCATTTTGGACTCTATTATAATTTTAATAAGAAATTCACTTCTCGTGTATCCTGCATAAATATGTTTTTGTGAATTAAGTCAATCAAGTTGGTAAATGTATTAGTTGCTATGCTGTTTTAGTAAGGACACCAGTAGGACATTTTATACACATTCTTATATGATTGGGTGAACTGTTCATTTTATACACAAACACAAACCATCATTACCATTCCGGCAACGATCGACGCGCGTGCGTTCACGCGCTTTCGTGTTTTGTTTTGCTCTGCTCTCTGGCTGCGCTGGCGCGTTCGTTCTACGTCACAACAGTTCCTACTCTACGTCTTACCTCGTACGCCGACTTCCATCACCCGTGAACGCGCGTCGATCGTTGCCGGAAGTCAGATATTTTCATTTATAAAGTTTTAAATATGTATATTTTTACGACAAAACCGCACGGATTACCCTCAGAAGGCCTTCGTTTATCCCCCTGGAGCCGGATGGATTACTTTTGTGAAGGATGTATTCACATTTTGGGACTTGAAGGAGGTGGACCCCATTGCTTCACATTATATCCACTGAAGGGTCTAAGACATTTTCTAAAATAACTGAAAATGTGTTCGTCTGAAACAAGATTGACAGATGCATCTCAAACGGCTTGAGGGTGAGTAATGCATGGTTTAAATATCATTTTTGGCCGAACTATCCCTTTAAGCGTGCAGGGCAACCAACCAGTAGAGCATTACAATAATCTAGCCATCAAATGTTGTTGTGTAAATGAACAGCCAAAAAAAAAAAAAAAAAGCATAAAAAGTTTTTCTGTTTTAGTTGAAAACAGTATCGTGTAAACGTTCCCTCTTTCAACTTTAATCAAGGACAAAAACTAAAATTTCAAATAACAGTTCTGAAAAATAATAAATGGTTCAAAAGAGCACACTACCATACTAACCCTCCACTCATTTAACTGAACTGCCAAGAATTAAGATGTTTATATAAATTTAGATTATTATGTACAATTAGATTGCTTAGAATACAAAATGTCAGTTTTCATTTCTGAGATGATGCATCTTGCTGAAATTAAAAATACATTGTGACAACAATGTAGAAAACAATTTAGCACACAACTGTTCAAGATGTTTATTTTCGCATAATGTATTCTGTTTTATATGCTATATAAAAATAGCCAGTACAGAGTTTGTAGTAAGCTAGCATTTCATTCCTAATATAACAATAATTTGTGAAAATGGTGTGTGTGTGTGAAATTAGATGGCTGTGTAACATTTTTGCATGTTTTAATTTGCACAGTAAATTCCAACTTGCTAACCAGGAAGTTGACATCAGGTCTTCTCCTCTAAACCCACCCACTAAATCACCAGCTTTTTATTGGGCTAATTAACCTCCAGCGGTCACCTCAATTACACTTGTGTTTCCGTGGTGACATAACCTTTCTTTGCACCTGAACATTAACAAGCGGCTACAAATACCACGATCACACACACACACACACACACACACAATTATTGTTGTGTGTGTTCGTGTAGTTTTGCAGGGCCCCATTGCTTTCTGAATTTTGATTTGTCACCATAGGAAAACCTTCCCCGGTATTCTTGGGTTCATCACATCACATCTTAGTAAGCAAAATCAACATTTTAATCACTTTAAAGGTTTTTTTTATTTTATTTTTTTTACATTTGAAACCCAATACTTATGTTTAAAAGTGTAATTCAGCAATTTCTGAATTAAAAAATGGAGAGTGGCAGAAAACCAAACAACACATCCAAATGTCACATAGGGATGTAACTATGACTTATATGATTAATATATTAAAATTTGTATATTTTTTTGTTGATTATTTTCATTATTGATTATGATCAATTTTATCATTTAATTGTTGCAGCTAGGGATGTCAATTTTCACAAATTCCCATGATCGATCGTCGTTTAAATTAACGATCAATTAATCGATTAATCGTTAGCATTAATGGCAAACAGCACAGGGTCTGCAAATGCTGCTCAAAAAGCTATGTTACTCACCAAATGAATAAGAATGTTTTTTAATCTAAATAAAGGCTCAGTAGGATTGTAAAATGTTTTGATGTGATTGATAAATTAAATTAACTATTTAATATATAAATATAACGACAAACACAATGTGTCACCAACGCCGCCTCATATGCGTGCTTGTCAGAATGTGTGACTGTTGTGGAAGTGCTAGAACAACGCACTGAAAACGACAACTAAACCAAATGAATTCACAACCATTTAATAAAATAGTGTTCTCATGTTATGTAATATGAAAGTCCCAAATTAACCATCGTTATTATTAGTTGTGCATTCTGCTTGAGCGGCGCGCGCTGAATGAATAACTGTTGAGCACTTTGTTAGCGTTTATTTAACTCAAAGAAACGCATCCTATTTGATATTAATCAGATATATACAAAATAAGCAGAATATTACAAAATTATATCTGCACAAAATGACGTGAATGCACAAGTGAACTTAAACTGAGTTACGTGCCATTCAGAATGACTCATATGTTGTGGTGGACGTGCTCAAAGTCTCTGACGAGCTCTTCCTGGAACAACGCGACATGGCATCTAAACCCAAATAGTTCACAATGTTTTATTACAATAGTGTTCTCTTTATAATCTTGTGTAATATGACAGTCCCAATAGTCATTATTAGTCGTGCATTGTCGTTTGAGCTGAGCGCGCTAAAGATCACGTCGATTCTTAACCAAATGCATCCAATATGAGACCAATCAGATATAGATAAGCGTACACAAAATAAACTATTACAACTTACATTTGCACAAAACAAAAGGCTGCGAATGCACACGCAAACTTATAGTCATGATGGTGTAAAATAGTCCCAAACAACTCCGGGGTGTGTCATTCAGTGGGACTCAACACTTCACCACACCGGCGCGCTCGCTTACATGTTTCGCGGTTGAGCAGCACGCACGCGCATGATCCTGCTTAATCGATGATCGATAAGTTTTATCGATTAAATGTATTATCGACAATTAATCGATCGTCGATTAATCGTTGACATCCCTAGTTGCAGCCCTAGTTTGTGTGTGTGAGGTTTGCTAAATCTTGCATTATGGGGACAAAATGTCCCCACAAAGATGCCAATATCCAAAATCCTTGTCTTTCTGGGGACATTGTTGGTCCCCATGAGGAAAACAGCTTATAAATCATATTAAGTAATGCTTTTTGAAAATGTAAAAAAGTTTGCTGTGTATGGGGTCGGGTTAGTGTAAGAAAATAGAATATACAATTTGTACAGTATAAAAATCATTGGGTCTATGGAAAGTCCCCATAAAAGATGAAAACACAGCGTGTGTTGTGTGTGTGTGTGCGTGTCATTTACAGATCAACAAAAACTGATCAATTAAGATGTGTTGTAATGACCTACTTCTTTTTTGCTATTTTTTTTTAAAGAAATGAACTTTAGCAAACTGAGTGGCAAGGTAGAGTAGGTGATATGCCGTGTCCTCTGTACTTCCTTTGCTTTGTGACTCTGGGTGACACCCATCCATGAGAAAGAAACCAAATGAGATCTATTTAACATTCTTCCAAAGTTTTGCCATCAAAAGTGTGAGATTTCAACTCAACATTTTTCATCAACTTCTTCCAAAACTAAATAATATGAACTATTCAAATCACATTGTTTATAGATCCTTGATTGATTGATTGATTGATTGATTGATTGATTGATTGATTAATTGAAGGGACATAAGTGGCAGTCCTAGAATATTTGGTGTCTAGATAAATATAAAATTAAAAAAAAAATTGATGTGTGTAAGATAGAGAAAGATCCTGTGGGAGCACATGCTTCATGCAACAGTTTGAATAAGCACCACTTCTTATACACTAAAACATATGAAGTCATTCTATTTAAGACAACATTTTAACTTAAATAAAACATAATTGGGGATTCCATTAAATGGATAGTTAACCCAAAATCATTTATTCACCCTCATTCCATTCATTGTACTTTTACTGTCTGGACAAAAATAAATAAAACATTCTTCAAAATATCCTTGTTTGCTTCCCACAAAATAAAGGAAGTCATACAGGTTTGGAACAACAGAAGTGTAAGTAAATGATGAGAGAATTCTCTCTTTTTTGGCTGTACTGTCCCTTTAAATCTCCTTAGTTGTGAAAGATCAACTTTGAGGAATACAGTTAGCCTCTGGGTAGATAAGTCAACTTTTACTGAAGGGAATAATGATTGTCATTGTGGACACAATGTATTTGGAAGCTTTCTGGATGTAAAAGTAGAGAGAGAGAGAGAGAGAGAGAGAGAGAGAGAGAGAGAGAGAGAGAGAGAGAGAGAGAGAGAGAGAGAGAGCAACAGACACCCTCTTCACTCTTAGACAGAGATCTTTTGATCTATACTGTATAATCAGCCATATGAAGCACAGGATTGATCAGAGTGTGTGTGTGTGTCACAGTGTATATGTATTTTCCTACTGGATATTTAAAGCTTGTCTCTAAGGGTCTAGCTAGCTGGTAAATTTGCTGATGTCTGAAGCAGAGAAATGTTGGCCAGCCAGGCATTCGATGTGCAGAATTTAACACATTTTTGGGATGTTAAATCCCCTCCCCTTTAGAGTATTTGTATCGGTGTGAGTACACATGCTCTTATAATTGTCTTAATGTTGATACATTTTTAGAAGCTGCTTTTGAACACTCAAAAAGTGCATGCAGTTAGTAGTAAGCAATGTATTAGGGTTAATTTTAAGACCTGAGCCACGAGCAGAAGGCTGACTCGATGTCACTCGGATGAAAGCTGTGATTTAAAGAGAGGAAGAGAAGAGGATTATGTAAGAGAGGGTGGGAGAGTCTTGATCATAGTACTAAAGCATGTGCCCCCTCAGAATTTATTTATTTATTTTTGGATTTTGAAAGCAATGCCAATATTGCACCTTGTGAATGATATACATTTATTTTTTTAGGGCTGTCAACGTTAACCAAAAATAAAATGTGTAAAGGGTTAGTTCACCCAAAAATGAAAATTAAGTCATTAATTACTCACCCCCATGCTGTACCAACCCCGTAAGGCCTTCCTTCGTCTTCGGAACACAAATGAAGATATTTATGATTAAATCTGAGAGGTTCATGACTGCTACATAGGCTCCCTATGGGAATGAATCCTGACGGCCCAGAGAGTCATTAAAGAAAATGTTTAAATATTCCATGTATTTCAGTATTATGTATGAGCAGTCTGCAGAATGCTCAAAAATGTCTTGACAGTTTGACCACATGAGAAGGAAGGAAGGGTTGCACAAACTAGTCGACTAGTCAACTTTAATGCTCTGCCATGAAGCTTTAAGGCCGGGACACACCTGTCGGTCTGTTTTTTAGTATCAGTCGGCTTAGTTTTTTCTGTGTTTTCCGCACCGTTGGTTCTAGTCGGGCGCTGTCAGGGTTCCCTTTCAAGGGAACTTCGAGCTGCGTTTGAGACGCGTGGGAACGCTCTGCGTGATTACGTCGTGAAGCACATGTAAAATCAGTCCAATGGAAGCCCGAAACGTCATAGGCGGGTGACGTCATAGACCAGGAAACTATAAAGCACCCCTGAATTCAGACCGCGCCAGCTTCTGTACCTTCAGCAAGCGCTCTCTGTGAAATCTGTCCTTGTCTATTTATTGTTGTTTGTCAAAGCCCAATATATATCACTATCTATCATTATAGCGAGCAAGCAAGATTATAGACGTTGTGTTGTTCCCTGCCCTCGTTACATCACGGGTGGGACACACATAAGCTTTTTGTTGCTGTTTGGGAGTGGAGCATGCCAACAGTCAGTTCTCGAGGGAGCTGACTGTGAGCATTGCGAGAAGCTGTCCGTGAGGACGCTCCGCTCCCGCCGGGCGTTCTTCGAGGAGGACGGTTCGGTTCGCGTTCCCCGCGCGGGTCTCTCTGTTGCCGAGGCACGGAGACGACTCGCATAATTTTCGGGGTTCGCAAACGGATCTGACAGCGGGGGTTGGGACGGGCTCCGCCCTATCTCAGCTTTCACATGCCAGATCTAGTGTGCAGCGATTTCCATCGTTAGTGTTTTGTTTTAAAAAGAAAGATAACAAAACAAATACAAATATTAAGAAAAAGGCAGATGTTTGAGTTTTCAATGAATAAATAAATAGTCAGCTCATAACTCTGCTGAATAAAGAGGAGCTTTTTAAAAAAAGGAGGTTTTATAGTGCTGTTGCCAGTTAAATATTTACTGGCCAGCTGAACATTATGAGATTGAAAATAAAGAAGAGTTTGTTAGATGAAATGTATCTTAAAACAGGAAAACTCTGTATCTCAGCCTCCTCGTCGGGGACTGCGTTTTTTTCCCTATCTCCACACTGAGGTGTCGGGATCGTGGAATAAACCGGTTTGTATTTTATGTGTTTAATCCCCAGATGTCTAACTATAGTAATTTTTGGGTATTAAGTATCATAGTATGACAGTGCCTTGGGTTAAAGAGACGCTTGCGAGCTTTCTCTCTCCCGAGTCGGGGTCATCGTTATTAACCCCGAAGTTACCCACCAGCCATCTTAAATAATGAATACATTTTTATTAGGCAGCGCTGGTGGGTAAAGTATATAAGGACATGGATGAATGTGAGGGGCGACTCTCTGAGGAGAGTCGCAGCGCTGCCAGTTCGGTTGTTTCCTGCAGGTGGCCACAGAGTGATATATGTATGTATATATATATATATAAGTTTTTCTGATATAAAGATAAAGGAAAATAAAGATATAATTATGTCTGTTCTTCTGGACGCTCCGCTTTCAAGAAAACTAAGATATAAACCATTCAGCGGCGTTCCAGAGGTTTCTTCCTCACCAATCTAATGTTCCTGAGACTGCTGGGCGGGAGCAGTCTCGGCCTATTAAGCTCCTCTCAGCACAAAGTGCAAAACAGAACGTCGCCATTCGGGCTCCTCCGCAATTGAGGGGTATTTGGGTGGCGGTCGCAGTCTAGCTAGTTAGAGACATGCAAGATCTGAGGACTGTTTTATCTCTAAAATAGCTTGGACAAAGAAGAAGCCCTGACGCCGAGGCGATCAGGCTTCTAAGGGTGGTCCCCTCTGGGGTAGGGACAGTTTTGAGAAATCGTTTCTCCTCAGCGCCCTTTGGGGTGCGACTCTGAGGAGGGTCGCAGCACTGCCAGTTCGGTTTCCCTGCCGGTTCGCCGTTTCAGGGCACCAAGGTGTCAGTGTCCCCAAACGAGCCTTCAAATAAGAAAAAAGAAGAGCAGTCAGTTCGGTTTCCCTGCCGGTTCGCCGTTTCAGGGCGCCGAAGTGCCTGCTTTTTCCAACGATCCTCCGAGGAGGGTCGTAGGAACTATGCTAGTTAGAGGTAGGCAAGGTCTGAGGACTGTCATCATCTCTAATAAAGCTTAGACAAGAAGTCCTGTCGCAAAAAAAAAAAAAACGAGGCTATCAGGCTTCTGAGGGCTCCTCCGGGGCAGGGACGGTTTTGAGAAATCGTTTCTCCTCGGCGACCTCTGGGGTGCGACTCTCTAAGGAGGGTCGCAGCGCTGCCAGTTCGGTTGTTCCCTGCCGGTTCGCCGTTCAGGGCACCGAGGTGTCAGCGTCCCCATACGATCCTCCGAGGAGGGTCGTAGAATGGTCAGTTCGGTTGTTCCCTGCCGGTTCGCCGCTTCAGGGCACCGTAGTGACTGTTCAACCAAGGGACGGTTTTGAGAAATCGTTTTTCCTCTGCGCCCTCTGGGGTGCAACTCTCTGAGGAGGGTTGCAGCGCTGCCAGTTCGGTTGTTCCCTGCCGGTTCACCGTTCAGGGCACCGAGGTGTCAGCGTCCCCATGCGATCCTCCAAGGAGGGTCGTAGAATGGTCAGTTTGGTTGTTCCCTGCCGGTTCGCCGCTTCAGGGCGCCGTAGTGACTGTTCAAACAAATCCAGAGGCCAGTCTTGAGAGACTGGTTCCCCTAGTAGAATTTCTGGCAGCGTGGAAACTACTGCCACATATTTCTCAGTGGGTCCTGCACACTATAGAAAAAGGTTTCAGAATTCAGTTCGGTTCTCGTTCGTACAGATTTCTAGGGGTCCTCCTCTCATTGGTGGACCCCGAGCAGGCTTTGGTTATGGAGCAGGAAGTACTGCCACTTCTGCAAAAGGAGCTGTAGAAGGGGTTCCTCCTCCCAGCAGACAGCCATTACTTCATTGTTTCCGAAAGAGGATGAGGGAGGTTCCCGAGGTTTGCTTTCGGGGGCGAAGCATACCATTATCGGGTTCTTCCATTCGGCCTAGGTTTTTTACCCCACACCTTTACAGTATGGGTGGATGTAGCTCTGGCTCTTCTGAGACTCCAGGGCATTCGCGTATTATACTACATCAATGATTGGTTGATCCTGACCCAATCTGAGTTTATGGCAGTTCAGCATCGAGATGTCGTTCTGTCTCATTAAGGATGTTGGGGTTGCCTCTCAACGCCAAGAAGAGTGTGCTCTGAGGACCACTTTTCTAGGTGTAGCGATTCTCGTATTGGGGTATATCTAGGCCAGTCACTCACTGTGAAACAGTTTCAGACTGGTGGGTCTCATGGCAGCTGCGTCCAACGTAATTACTTTTGGCCTTCTGCACATGAGACCCCTGCAGTGGTGGCTCGGGACCAAGGGGTTTTCTCCGAGGGGAAATATGTTTTCGCATGATCAAGGTCACGCGGCTATGCCTTCGTGCCTCGGTCATGTGGAAGAACCTTGGTTCCTCGTCCAGGCCCAGTGTTGGGGGCTTCTTGTCGACGCATATTGCTATCGACGGATGCTTCCCTCACAAGTGGGGGCGATCATGAGTGGGCGCTCGCAGATGGTGGACAACACACTGATGGTCTCGTATATCAGAGCAGATATCCTGTTGAGGCAGGGGCTGAGGCCCAGGGATTGGAGACTTCACCCCGAGGTGGTGGAGCTTCTTAGGGAGAACTTTGGTCAAACTAAAGTCAAGTCGACCTTTCACATCGTTTGTACAAAGCATTGCTCTTTTTGGTTCTCCCTCACGCATACAGCTCCGCTTGGACTGGATGTGATGTATTAGGTGTGGTTGAAGCTACACCAGTACGCATTTCCCGATATCTTTGCTCCCGGGAGTTCACCCTCTTTTGGAGTTTGGATACTGTGGGCTCGGCCTCTGAGGGGGCCCGGCTCATAGAATCCGGTCTCTCGACTGAGGTCGTTGAGACCATTCTCTAATCCGGAGCTCATTCCACGATAAAACTGTATGCATTGAAATGGAAATTATTCTCCACCTGATGTGGTGAACGTCATTTAGATCCTGTTAACTGCCCTGTTGGTTCAGTTCTTGATTTCTTGCAAGACCGTTTCTCTGCTAGGTTATCTCCTTCTACCCTAGAGGTTTACGTGGCGGCTATATCTGCCTACCACACCCCTCGGGGGGGTACTTCTATCGGGAGAGATCCTCTTTTTACTCGTTTTCTCTGTGGTACACTGAGGTTGAGACCTGCACTGCACTCTAGAGCACCGGCTTGGGATTTGGCCATTGAACTTGAGGGTCTGGCTTTGGCTACCTTCGAGCCCATTGAAGAGGTTTCAGAGAAATTCCTCTCTAAAAACTTTATTTCTCCTTTCTATTTCGTCTATCAAGAGATTTGGAGATTTGCATGCCCTGTCGGTTGCTGCTCCATGTCTGGAATTTGCACCTGGTATGGTGAAGGCATTTCTCTACCCTAGACCAGGTTATATTCCTAAGGTCCCAGTTAATGTTGGGGGCCTTATAGTGCTGCAGGCATTTTATCCTCCACCTTTTAATACCCCAGATCAGGAACAACTGAACCTGTTATGTCCAGTTCGGGCATTCCTACGTTCACAGGGCTGCCCTGTGGCGTAAGTCTGAGCAATTGTTTGTCTGCTTTGGGTCACTCAAGAGAGGGTGCCCTGCATCTAAACAGGTAATGAGCAAATGGATAGTTGAGGCTATATCATTGGCTTATGAAGCAGCCGGTCAGCCTTCACCTATGGCTGTACGGGCCCATTCTACAAGGAGTATGGCGGCCTCTACGGCCTTAATTTCGGGTGTTTCCCTTCTTGATATCTGTAATGCGGCAGGTTGGTCCTCTCCACATACATTTGTCAGGTTTTATGACCTTGACCTCTCCACTCCAGGGGCAAGGTTGCTTGCTTCTTAGTGTGCGCAAGGACTTCACACAGAACGGGCATTTGTCACTATGGCGTAGTGGGTATGGGATTCCCACCGCGTCTCAAACGCAGCTCGAAGTTCCCTTGAAAGGGAACGTCTCAGGTTACGTATGTAACCCTGGTTCCCTGAGAGGGAACGAGACGCTGCGTTTACCTGCCATACTTCCTGCATGCCCTGATCGACTTGCTTCAGGTTTTTTCAGAAGCTGGCGCGGTCTGAATTCAGGGGTGCTTTATAGTTTCCTGATCTATGACGTCACCCGCCTATGACGTTTCGGGCTTCCATTGGACTGATTTTACATGTGCTTCACGACGTAATCAAGCAGAGCGTTCCCACCGCGTCTCAAACGCAGCGTCTCGTTCCCTCTCAGGGAACCAGGGTTACATACTTAACCTGAGACGTTTTTTGGGGTGATTTCAGCATGTTGAATCTGCATTGGGCCGTCGGTGAGGGAGAGAGAGAACTTTGATTGGCTGTTCAGCTTAGCGAAAACGAGCAAAGAAGTCAAGACGGTATAAAGAAGGCTGTTATAATTTTACATCATCTTGAGCATTCAAATGCACAAAAATGCACATATCTTTAAAATAACATAAGCAAACTGAATTAAGAAAGTGATCAGGGCTGTGTCATATGCCATAGCTGTGCAGAAGGCAACCTGCGTTCGAGCCTCATCTTGAGGTTTATTTGTTCATCGACTCGACTTTAATCACATAAACGTCGACTTAAAAAATCTGAAGTGCTTCAACCCTTAATCAGGGTTTCCGCTGGGTCTTAAAAAGTATAAAAAAGTCTAAAATTTCAAAATCACAATTTAAGGCCTTAAAAAGTCTTAAATTTTCTGAAGTATTGTGTTCTAGGTCTTAAATCATTTTAAACAGGTCTTATTTTTCCTACGTCCAAGTAAATCTCATTGAAATGCTCCCGCGGCGCTTTGGAATGTTTTTTATTTATTTATTCTGTGGTGTTGTAGTTCCTTAGTTTGCTAGTCCAAATATAATTCGCTGTATAGAGTGCCGAAGTGATGACGTCACTTTGTAGGACAACTCGGAAGCTATAGCGGCTCATGGGTTCCCTCGATCGAAAAGCTATGCATTTTCCCCATAGACTTTTGGAAAATCGCAAAAAATAAGATCTGTGTTTAACAAAGAGTTGTGACCCTTACACGTTTTGTCTATCAAGATAATCTTTACAAGTTAATCCAAAATTTATTCATTTTGAAGCCTATATAAAGTTTTTAAAAAACACAAGCAGACACAATAAAGTTTAAAAAACCACAAGCAGGTTATAACTGTGTGTTCTATGTCATAGATCAAAACGTGAAAATATTTAGAGGCTTTGTTTACCACAGACCTTATTTCAGGCGATTTAGCAAAAACCCATTCAAAAATCCCATAGACTTTAGAGCGAGGGAACCAGGAGTGCTAAAATGCTAACTCACTTCCGCGTTTTGGCCTACAGAGTGACGTCGTAACTTCGGCACTCTATTACGACTACAAAATAGACCAACATGCAACAGCCAATCAGCTTTGAGCTTTCGTGTTATTGGCGCGTGTCTCGGATACCACAGACAGACGTTCAACGGATTTTATTCAGCTAACGTTATGGGGAAGTGCAAGTTTAGCGATACTTGGCTTGAAAAATCTGAATTTCGTGCTTGGTTAAAGCCAGTTGCAAACAACGTATTTGAAGCCTACTGCTTCTTATGCAAGAAAGCTATTAAATTGGGAACATTGGTTGTGTAGGCGCTGGAGTCACATGCAAAAAGTGATAAACATCTAACTGCTGTGAAAGGTCTCCAGCAAATGACAGCCATCAGCCAGTTCTTGCAAGTATTTGGCGGCTCCAGCACTAACTTCTACACTGCCTAGGCGAGGCCCACACAGTAGCTCTGCAACTCCCGCAATCGACCTCCATGTTGCTTTTGGATCAGAGCCAACACTAAAAGCGGAGGTGCTCTGGGTTCTCCACACAGTGACAAGACACTAGTCCTACAGTGCAAATAAGAAAATCTGGGAATTGTTTCAAACGATGTTTCCGGGCTCTGACATCGCTAAATCCTTCAGGTGCGGTAAAGATAAAACAGCCTACATTACGTGCTTTGGAATAGCGGATTTTATAAAGACAGAACAAATTTCCAAAATCCCGGGACCGTTCGTGCTGATGTTCGACGAAAGTACTATGTTCAGTTTGAATTAATTAAATGACTTGGCAAGTAATTTTGAGACTCTGCGTTTCCTTTGTACGTTTTTTTTTGTCTTAAATTTCATTCATAATGGTATTAAAAAGGTCTTAAAAAGTCTTAAATTTGACTTTGTAAAACCTGCAGAAACCCTGTTAATATATTCACTCACTCACCTAAAGGATTATTAGAAACACCTGATTAATTTCTCATTAATGCAATTATCTAATCAATAGGGCTGGGAAAAAAATCGATTTGATTTAAAAATCGAGTTGGTAGGTCAAATCGATTAATATTTTCAAAAAATCGATTTTTTTTATTTTTTTTCTCCCCCTTTTCAGTATAGCGTACATACATTTTGCATTCGCCAAATCTTCCTTCAGTGTTTCTGTAGCACACTCCCTGCGGCGTAGTTCGGGTACAACAGATGAAACTCTCTCTAAGATGATTCAATGTTACTACTTGGTCTTTAGATAAAGGTCTATGGTTTCGCATAAAACAACTTTATATTGCTGGACTTTATTGCTGTACCTAAATCATGTTACTTTCTACCGGGTGTCTGTTAGATCACAACACTAGCAGAGCACTATAATTGTTCTTCACGCGCACAATGACTGAAATTTAAAACTGTTAAAAGAAAAGGCTAAATAAACGATTGCATAGATACTGTATAATACAGTACTACGCATCAACATGTATTTCATTTGTGCTTTGAACTTTTCAATGCGGGCTCGACGCGCTGCGCGCTGTGACTCCATGTGGCTTCAAGCGCATCATTCTGCACTCGGGGTGCGCATAAGCGCTTTGTGTCGCACTGTATTGAGTCTTTCATATCATAATACTTTTGCGCAATGAAAGATTATTAATAGCCTTTCTTGTTCTGTCCTATCTATCAAATGTTGCTGCCTCATCAGCTGTGCTATACATTTAAAACATGTCTCAATTTTATAGTAGACTAGGCTATATAGTAGGGCTGTAACGATACACCAAACCCACGATTCGATTCGTAACACGATTTTTGACCCACGATTCGATTCGTATCGCGATTCTATCACGGGGGCGGGGCTTGAGGGGGCGGGGCTTGTGGTGAAAAAAAGAGATTTTGAGAGAAGAAAAAAAATACCGGTATTTTTATTAAATAACATTAGGAAAAACCTGTATAATCTAAACACCAAAGAACAATAATAACTATGAAAATTATTAAACTATACTAGGCAGTGTAGGCTGCTGCTTTAGGGTTGTGTTCTGTGTTCCAACTAAATTGATTTCGGGATGGTGCCGTAGGATATGCATCTGCATGTTGGACGTGTTGCCGGTCAATTGAGGATTAATTTAACGCACTTTCTGAGAATTTATATTTCAAGTTTTGGCTGCAAATTTCACGTCCATAATGCTGAAATTGCCAAATTTTAAATAATTTATCCTCAACTAGTTTTGTGGTGTAGGTCTACGTATTTTATAATGTTAACTTCAAATAATACTAATAGTAATTTAAAGATGTGGTAGTTCTCAATACTGAATAAAGTAATCATCAAATGGAAAATAACACGGTAGTATTTTAGTCCTGAATAAATTAAATACATAGGCTATTAATCCTGATTCCTTTAACTTAAAGCCGTCTTTTGTTGTTTTGACTACAAAATTAATGACAGACACATATGGCTTCCGTCACTTTAAGAGCTAGTGCACGGATCCTGTGTTCATTATACTGGCATGCGTTTTATGCCTATTAAAGACAAAACCGACTATGTTTAGAGTATAGCCTACTCACAAAGACCGAAATTGACAATTTTGCGTGTTAAAGCAATATAATCCGCGAAAAATAGTAACTGGCCAGCTATTTTTGAGGCGGATTTTCTATGAATGTGCGCATAGAAAATAATCTCTCAGAGAGCGCGCGAGCACTGATTAGTTTAAAATTGCTTGAATGTTTAAACTGGTAAGACTTAAAAAGACTTTTACAGTCTATGGTCCCGACTCCAAAACGCGAGTGTGTATTATCGCCGCATGCAGCGCCTGCCTTGCACAACACATTATGAGAGAAGAGAAAGAAGACGCGCGCGGCACCGCTGAACACTCACGCTGTTTGTGAAATTGCGTCTGGAAGATAGTTGTTAAAAGAATGATTTGATTTTATTATCTGTGTGGATTACGATTGCGGGTATTTCCCGCATTAGAAATGGGAGACCTGCGGGAATGATTAGAATTATGCGCAATACCCGCAATCCCGCGCCGAAATTCGAGCCCTGGTTCTGGACAGGAAGGAAATCTCTGGGAGTTGGAAGGGGTGTGATCGCGATTCTGCCTTCTCACATCGCGATACAGGATCGTGGACCTGAGTATCGCGATTTCGATTTTATATCGCGTATCGTTACAGCCCTAGTTTAAACTGGTAAGACTTAAAAAGACTTTTACAGTCTATGGTCCCGACTCCAAAACGCGAGTGTGTATTATCGCCGCATGCAGCGCCTGCCTTGCACAACACATTATGAGAGAAGAGATAGAAGACGCGCGCGGCACCGCTGAACACTCACGCTGTTTGTGAAATTGCGTCTGGAAGATAGTTGTTAAAAGAATGATTTGATTTTATTATCTGTGTGGATTACGATTGCGGGAATTTCCCGCATTATAAATGGGAGACCTGCGGGAATGATTAGAATTATGCGCAATACCCGCAATCCCGCGCCGAAATTCGAGCCCTGGTTCTGGACAGGAAGGATAACTCTGGGAGTTGGAAGGGGTGTGATCGCGATTCTGCCTTCTCACATCGCGATACAGGATCGTGGACCTGAGTATCGCGATTTCGATTTTATATCGCGTATCGTTACAGCCCTACTATATAATAATTTATCTTTTTGTTTTTTTTGTTATCTTGTTTTTCATGAATGTATTTTACAACAATACAAAGAGCAATGTGTAACATTTTACCAGATTTAGTGCTCTTATTTGTTCCCCACTAAATATTTTTCACTAAATGTTCAGATTTTTTACAATTATTGTGCACTTTCTAGACTGAATTTTACTGCTGAAGAATTTTACTGCTGAATTATCCACTAATCTAGTTTATAATAGGATTTTTGTCATAGATTATGATCATATATTTTTTGGATTTGTTGTTTTTCTTTACAATGAAGCTGTCTGTATTAAGTAGATTGTGTTTAACACACAAAAGAGTGATTATCAGTTCAACACACAGAGTTATAGAAATTCTACTTGATTTTTAAAGAAAATCGAATTGAATCGTAAATCGAGTTTTTTATAAAAAAAATCACAGATTTCTTTTGGGAAAAAAATCGCCCAGCTCTACTAATAAACCAATCACATGGCAGTTGCTTCAATGCATTTAGGGGTGTGGTCTTGGTCAAGACAATCTCCTGAACTCCAAACTGAATGTAAGAATGGCAAAGAATGGTGATTTAAGCAATTTTGAGCGTGGCATTGTTGTTGGTGCAAGACGGGCCGGTCTGAGTATTTCAATCTGCTCAGTTACTGGGATTTTCACACACAACTATTTCTAGGGTTTACAAAGAATGGTGTGAAAAGGTAAACACATCCAGTATGCAGCAGTCCTGTGTGCGAAAATGCCTTGTTGATGCTAGAGGTCAGAGGAGAATGGGCCGACTGATTCAAGCTGATAGAAGAGCAACTTTGACTGAAATAACCACTCGTTACAACCGAGGTATGCAGCAAAGCATTTGTGAAGCCACAACACGCACAACCTTGAGACGGATGGGCTACAACAGCAGAAGACCCCGCCGGGTACCACTCATCTCCACTACAAATAGGAAGAAAAGGCTACGATTTGCAAGAGCTCACCAAAATTGGACAGTTGAAGACTGGAAAAATGTTGCCTGGTCTGATGAGTCTCGATTTCTGTTGAGACTTTCAGATGGTAGAGTCAAAATTTGGCGACAACAGAATGAGAACATGGATCCATCAAGCCTTTTACCACTGTGCAGGCTGGTGGTGGTGGTGTAATGGTGTGGGGGATTTTTTCTTGGCACACTTTAG
>CM060591.1:9268085-9460585 GCA_030578255.1 Tiaroga cobitis | reverse complement strand
CCGCGAAACAGGCCTCTCAGCCCCGCCCTGCGGCTGATGCCCAGCGCCAGCCAAGAGCAACCAAGCGCTTCCCGCTTCCCCGACGCCAAGGCCCGAGACCAAGCGCCGCGCCCCACACAGCGCCGCCAAAGTCGTCCTAGCATGCAGGGGAAAGAGAGAGGGCACGGGTCCCGCACTCGCCGGACCACTCTCGAAGAAGCCAACAAAACTTCCCACAGCCCCCTGTTCAGTTCAGGCGGCTGGGGATTTTATTACTGCAAACAGGCCCGCAACAGTAAGCGCGTTCTTGCAAACAAACGCCGTTTTCATGGCGACCCAAATTAAGCACAAAAAGAGCATGTTTCACAAATAGAACACATGGGTTCACGGTCCCCCTTCATCAGGCGGCCCCTCCCCCGTTGTAATACTGACTTCCACACACGCAAATGCTTGTACAGCCAGTCCAATACTCAATGTGTGCACAAATCACAATATAAGGGTATCAGGTCCCCCTTCACTAGGCGGCCCCTCCCCTGTTGTAACACTGACTTTCCCACACGCAAATGCTTGTACAGTCAGTCCAATACTCAATGTGTGCAAAAATCACAATATAAGGGTATCAGGTCCCCCTGCATTAGGCGACCAGCCCCAATCTGTGTGTCAAGCCCTAGCCACACGGGTTCTAGCCTGGCAAGCTATCCCCGGTGTGTCGAGTTGGGTCATAAACACTATAAAGCGAGGTTACTCGCTCCAATTCGCTCCCAGACCCCCAAAATTTCAGGCGGTTCTCGAGACTTCGGTGAGAAGCAACGTGGGTCACGTGCTTCGCACCGAAGTACAGAATCTTTTAGCAAAAGGGGCGATAGAATTAGTCCCCCCCACGCACGGGTTTTTACAGCCGCTATTTTCTGATTCCAAAAAAAGACTCGAGAGCTATGACAGCGCGACTCACACCAGAGCGCCCGCTCTCAGTGCGAGCGCTTGCAGGCACTTTCAGAGGGCGCGAGCGCATGCCACTGAAGAAATTTCAGAAACTGCTTGGTCTCATGGCAGCAGCATCGCCAGTACTCCGCTTGGGATTACTGCGCATGCGCCCACTGCAGCATTGGCTGAAACGCCGTGTGCCAACTCACGCATGGGAGTCAGGCAACTTGCGCGTTATGGTAAATCACGGTTGTTTAAGAACCCTGATTCCTTGGCGGGCTCAGAACTGGTACCACAAGGGGGTGACAATGGGAACAATTTCCAGGAGGAAAGTGGTTCTTACAGATGTGTCCAACCTGGGTTGGGGAGCGCTGCACGAGGGCATGCCTACATCCGGCCTCTGGTCGAGCACGGAGCAGAGCTTACATATCAACTGTCTGGAGATGAAAGCAGTTGGGTTGGCCCTGAAGGCATTTCTGTCGAACCTCAGAGGTCACCACGTTTTAGTCCGCACAGACAACATGTCAGTGTTGCTACATAAATCGCCAGGGGGCATCAGGTCAGGAAACCTGCATGCGATGGCGAGAGACCTCCTCTTATGGGCACAAACCAACCTGAGCTCTCTGAGAGCAGCGCATATCCCAGGCGTCCAGAATGTGGGCGCGGATATGCTCTCACGGGCCAACACTCCCCTCGGCGAGTGGTCCCTTAACCCACAGACGGTCAGTCTGATATGGAAGGTGTTTGGCGAGGCCGAAATCGACCTTTTCGCCTCGAGAATCAACACCCACTGCAAATTGTTCTTCTCGAAGAACAGGGACGCGCTGGCCCAACCGTCCCCTTTATGCCTTTCCCCCCGTTTCGATGATTCCACAAGTCATCAAACGGGTCAGAGAGAGCGGGTGCCCAGTCCTTCTGGTGGCCCCTCTCTGGAAAACCAGACCGTGGTTCCCGGAACTGGTTCAGTTATCGGACACAATCCCATGGCCTGTCCCACTGAGGAAAGACCTCCTCACACAGGCGAACGGGACATTGTGGCATCCGAGACCCGATTTATGGGCCCTCCATGTTTGGCCCCTCAACGGGTACCCAAGGACCTTCCTGAGAAGGTCTTAAGGTCTTGGATGCGGGTCGCTCCCCGTCCACGCTCAAAGTGTATGTGGCAGACATAGCAGCACATCATGTTCTGGTGGCTGGCCAGTCACTGGGAAGAAACGACCTGGTCGTGAGATTCCTTAAAGGTGCTAGGAGAATGAACCCCTCCAGACCTCCGTCTGTGCCGTCTTGGGACCTCTCCACCGTCCTGGGGGCTCTGAAAGGTCCGCCTTTTGAACCGCTCCAATCGGTTGATCTAAAACCTCTCTCGCTGAAGACCGCTCTCCTTATGGGGTTGGCATCTATCAAGCGAGTGGGAGATCTGCAGGCGCTCTCTGTGAGCCCTGCATGTTTGGAGTTCGGTCCAGATGACTCCAGAGTCATCCTCAAGACCAGACATGGTTACGTGCCTAAAGTGCTCTCAACACCGTTCAGAGCACAGGCGGTGACGTTATCAGCCCTCCCTCCTTCTGCAGAGGATGGAGAGGTTAATCTTCTCTGCCCTGTCAGAGCGCTGAGAAACTATCTGGAGCGTTCTGCGTCTTTTAGACAATCAGAACAGCTTTTTGTCTGCTTTGGTGGTAGATCCAAGGGGGATCCAGTCACTAAGCAAAGACTGTCTAGATGGATAGTGGATGCTATTTCTATGGCTTATACCGCAGCGGGTCAAGTTTGCCCTATAGGCATCAAGGCCCATTCGACCAGAGGTATGGCCTCGTCATGGCCTTGGTCATCTGGCATTCCCATTAGTGATATTTGTGATGCGACCTGACGGTGTCTGGTCTAATTATACATAATTATGCGGTTATGGCTTGTTCTGTATGCTCAGGGGTCCTGAGTTGCAGTGGCAGCCAGTTACCCAGTGCGGCGTTTTGCATAGCGTCCCCACTGCGTATAGCTACGCAATACGAAGTGACCGTTCGAAAGGGAACGTCTCAGGTTACGTATGTAACCCTGGTTCCCTGAGAGGGAACGAGACGCTGCGTTTGAGACGCGGTGGGAACGCTCTGCGTGATTGCGTCATGAAGCACGTGTAAAATCAGTCCAATGGAAGCACGATACGTCATGGGTGACGTCATAGACCAGGAAACTATAAAGCACCCTTGAAAACAGACCGCGACAGCTTCTGAAAAAGTCTGAAGCAAGTCGATCAGGGCATGCAGGAAGTATGGCAGGCAAACGCAGCGTCTCGTTCCCTCTCAGGGAACCAGGGTTACATACGTAACCTGAGACGTTCCCTTTCAAGGGAACTTCGAGCTGCGTTTGAGACGCGGTGGGAACCCCATACCCACTACGCCATAGTGACAAATGCCCGTTCTGTGTGAAGTCCTTGCGCACACTAGAAGCAAGCAACCTCGCCCCAGGAGTGGAGAGGTCAAGGTCATAAAACCTGACAAATGTATGTGGAGAGGACCAACCTGCCGCATTACAAATGTCAAGAAGGGAAACACCCGAAATTAAGGCCGTAGAGGCCGCCATACTCCTTGTAGAAAGGGCCCGTACAGCCATAGGTGAAGGCTGACCGGCCGCTTCATAAGCTAGTGAAATAGCCTCGACTATCCACTTGCTCATAACCTGTTTAGATGCAGGGCACCCTCTTCTGAGTGACCCAAAACATACAAATAATTGCTCTGACTTACGCCACAGGGCAGCTCTGTGAACGTAGGCATCCAATGCCCGAACTGGACATAACAGGTTCAATTGTTCCTGATCTGGGGTATTAAAAGGTGGAGGAAAAAGGCCTGCAACACTATTGGGCCCCCAACATTGAATGGGACCTTAGGAATATAACCTGGTCTAGGGTATAGAAATGCTTTCACCATACCAGGTGCAAATTCCAAACATGACGGAGCAACCGACAGGGCGTGTAAATCTCCAATTCTCTTGATAGATGAAATAGCAAGGAGAAATAAAGCTTTCAAAGTGAGGAATTTTTCTGAAACCTCTTCAATGGGCTCGAACGGAGCCAGAGCCAGACCCTCAAGTACAATGGCTAAATCCCAAGCCGGTGCTCTGGAGTGCAGTGCAGGTCTCAACCTCAATGTACCACGGAGAAAACGAGTAATCAGAGGATCTCTCCCAATAGAAGTACCCCCCAGAGGGGTAGGAGATAATCCAGCAGAGAAACGGTCTTGCAGAAAATCGAGAACTGAACCAACAGGGCAGTTAACAGGATCTAACTGACGCTCACCACACCAGGTGGAGAATAATTTCCATTTCAGCGCATACAGTTTTCTCGTGGAAGGGGCTCTGGAATGGAGAATGGTCTCAACGACCTCAGTCGAGAGACCGGATTCTATGAGCCTGGCCCCCTCAGAGGCCAGGCCCACAGTTTCCACAACTCCGGTCGAGGGTGAAATATCGTGCCCTCTACCTGGGACAGCAGGTCCCTCCTGATTGGAATCTCCATAGGAGAGCCGCTCAGAAGAGACACCAAGTCCGAGAACCAAACTCGAGTCGGCCAGAAAGGGGCTACTAGTAACAGACGGGCCCCTTCCCGGCGAACCCTTTCCAGAACCTCCGGGAGCATAGATATCGGGGGAAATGCGTACAGGTGCAGCCTCGGCCACACCTGCATCATCGCATCCAGTCCGCGAAGAGCTGGCTGCGTGAGGGGGAACCATATAGAGCAATGCGTTGTACAAACGATGTGAAAGGTCGACTTGACTTTAGTTAGACCAAAGTTCTCCCTAAGAAGCTCCACCACCTCGGGGTGAAGTCTCCAATCCCCTGGGCCTCAGCCCCTGCCTCAACAGGATATCTGCTCTGATATACGAGACCATCAGTGTGTTGTCCGCCATTCGCCGAGCAACCACTCATGATCGCCCCCACTTGTGAGGGAAGCATCCGTCGATAGCAATATGCGTCGACAAGAAGCCCCCAACACTGGGCCTAGGCGAGGAACCAAGGTTCTTCCACATGACCGAAGCACGAAGGCATAGCCGCGTGACCTTGATCATGCGAAAATGTATTTCCCCTCGGAGAAAACCCCTTGGTCCTGAGCCACCACTGCAGGGGTCTCATGAACAGAAGGCCAAAAGTAAAACGTTGGACGCAACTGCCATGAGGCCCACCCGTCTGAAACTGTTTCACAGTGAGTGACTGGCCTAGATATACCCCATTACGTTTGCTGTAGAATTGCTACACCTAGAAAAGTGGTCCTCAGAGCACACTCTTCTTGGCGTTTGAGAGGCAACCCCAACATCCTTAATGAGACAGAACGACATCTCGATGCCGAACTGCCATAAACTCAGATTGAGCTAGGAACAACCAATCATTGATGTAGTATAATACGCGAATGCCCTGGAGTCTCAGAAGAGCCAGAGCTGCATCCACGCATACTGTAAAGGTGTGGGGTAATAAACCTAGGCCGAATGGAAGAACCCAATAATGGTATGCTTCGCCCCCGAAAGCAAACCTCGGGAACCACCTCATCCTCTTTCGGAAACAATGAAGTAATGGCTGTCTGCTGGGAGGAGGAACCCCTTCTACAGCTCCTTTTGCAGAAGTGATAGTACTTCCTGCTCCATAACCAAAGCCTGCTCGGGGTCCACCAATGAAAGGAGGACCCCTAGAAATCTGGGCGAACGAGAACCGAACTGAATTCTGAAACCCTTTTCTATAGTGTGCAGGACCCACTGAGAAATATGTGGCAGTAGTTTCCACGCTGCCAGAAATTTACTAGGGGAACCAGTCTCTCAAGACTGGCCTCTGGATTTATTTGAACAGTCACTACGGCGCCCTGAAGCGGCGAACCGGCAGGGAACAACCGAACTGACCATTCTACGACCCGTATGGGGATGCTGACACCTCGGTGCCCTGAACGGCGAACCGGCAGGGAACAACCGAACTGGCAGCGCTGCAACCCTCCTCAGAGAGTTGCACCCCAGAGGAAAAACGATTTCTCAAAACCGTCCCTTGGTTGAACAGTCACTACGGTGCCCTGAAGCGGCGAACCGGCAGGGAACAACCGAACTGACCGCTCTACGATCCTCCTCGGAGGATCGTATGGGGACGCTGACACCTCGGTGCCCTGAACGGCGAACCGGCAGGGAACAACCGAACTGGCAGCGCTGCGACCCTCCTCAGAGAGTCGCACCCCAGAGGTCGCCGAGGAGAAACGATTTCTCAAAACCGTCCCTGCCCCGGAGGAGCCCTCAGAAGCCTGATAGCCTCGTTTTCATGCGACAGGACTTCTTGTCTAAGCTTTATTAGAGATGATGACAGTCTTCAGATCTTGCCTACCTCTAACTAGCTTAGTTCCTACGACCCTCCTCGGAGGATCGTTGAAAAAAGCAGGCACTTCGGCGCCCTGAAACGGCGAACCGGCAGGGAAACCGAACTGACTGCTCTTCTTTTTTTTCTTATTTGAAGGCTCGTTTGGGGACACTGACACCTTGGTGCCCTGAAACGGCGAACCGGCAGGGAAACCGAACTGGCAGTACTGCGACCCTCCTCAGAGAGTCGCACCCCAAAGGGCGCTGAGGAGAAACGATTTCTCAAAACCGTCCCTACCCCAGAGGGGACCACCCTTAGAAGCCTGATCGCCTCGGCGTCAGGGCTTCTTCTTTGTCAAAGCTATTTTAGAGATAAAACAGTCCTCAGATCTTGCATGTCTCTAACTGGCTAGACTGCGACCGCCACCCAGGTACCCCTCAATTGCGGAGGAGCCCGAATGGCGACGCTCTGTTTTGCACTTTGTGCTGAGAGGAGCTTAATATCTCAGGAACATTAGATTGGTGAGGAAGAATGATGAAAGGTTTATATCTCAGTTTTCTTGAAAGCGGAGCGTCCAGAAGAACAGACATAATTATATCTTTATTTTCCTTTATCTTTATATCAGAAAAACATATATATATATATATATATATATATATATATACATATATCACTCTGTGGCCACCAGCAGGAAACAACCGAACTGGCAGCGCTGCGACCCTCCTCAGAGAGTCGCCCCTCACATTCATCCATGTCCTTACATACTTTACCCACCAGCGCTGCCTAATAAAAAATGTATTCATTATTTTAAGATGGCTGGTGGGTAACGTCGGGGTTAATAACGATGACGCCGACTCGGGAGAGAGAAAGCTCGTAAGCGTCTCTTTAACCCGAGGCAATGTCATACTATCACAGAGAGCGCTTGCTGAAGACTACAGAAGCTGTCGCGGTCTGTTTTCAAGGGTGCTTTATAGTTTCCTGGTCTATGACGTCACCCATGACGTATCGGGCTTCCATTGGACTGATTTTACACGTGCTTCATGACGCAATCACGCAGAGCGTTCCCACCGCGTCTCAAACGCAGCTCGAAGTTCCCTTGAAAGGGAACTACTCGGTTACTCGCGTAACCTCAGTTCCCTGAGTTAGGGAACGAGTATTGCGTTGCCAGCCGCACTATAGTAACATAGCAAGTTGTCGCTTCAGTCGTTAAACCTGGTATAATGGTGAATTCCGGGACTATTATAGACTGAGGTCACGCCCCCTTGGCGGGCTCTGACGTGTATGACGCAGAGTGATCTCATTGGTCGCACGTCAGAGGCGCCCGCGCCATTGGATATGCAGTTGCCGCAGCGCAGCCTATGAGCGAGCCAGACGCTCATGTTCTAGCTGTGCAGCTGCAAATGCGCTTTACATAAAGGCTTCAGTAAATCGAGGAAAAGGAGTTTCCCCACTGCGTATAGCTACGCAATACTCGTTCCCTAACTCAGGGAACTGAGGTTACGTGAGTAACCGAGTAGTTTTCTATTTAAAATACTGTGTCCTAATCTGACATAATAGAGCGTCAAGTGATTAAAGAAAAATCTCTACAATATAAATCAGTTTTTGTCCTCACCAGCCATGACCACAACATGTGAAAAGACATTGTGTCTGTTGCTTGCATGGTTTCTATGTCTGTTTTTACCAGTGCCTGCATGTTGAGTACTCCATTCTTGAGTTTGACATGAAGTCAGGCTGTGTCTTTGTATAAAAGCTTTTGTATCATTCATCTTTATTTTCTCAGTTCTCTTGTTTTCTTCATTTCCTAAATGTTTAAATCTCTTTATCATAATCTTAGCAAGCTTTGTGTAAGATTCTTGCAGATTGAAAGTGAGAAAGATATGTTCCGTCTGCTTTAATAAACAGGAGGGAAGACTCTCTTAAAATGAAACTGATAGATCTTGAATCTTGACTAAGTATTTTTAGATGTTCTGAAAGTTACAGTGTTGACTTGTATTTTTCTTGATATTTTGAGAAAGTTTGATTAAGTAGGCCTATGCATTTCCCATGATTTTGCTCTTTAGTGTCTAAATTTTACTCTTTGACTTAAAATGAACAAACTTGTTGACAAAGTTATATATACTTTAATCACAAGTCAGATTCATTGAAGCGAATATTGTGTGCTTTGCTGTTTGTTTTTAACTATTAATGATTGAATTCTGAACTGTGCCTGAACTGAATCTAAAATAATCTATCTCTGCTGAAGGATCGTGTGAACTTAAGGAACTTTATCTCATGAAATTTATGGGGGGCTTTAACTTCTTAAAAGTATTCTGCATTTCCTTTTTTTCTCTTGTCATTTCTTTTCCTTAAGCCTAGGCCTCAGATACACTGATTGGCTAATTGAACTTAGCCTTTCATGTTGGCGATGCATGTACCTGAGCGATGGAAATGACGGAAACTTTGAAGAAGAAAGTCAGTGCGTTAATCAGAGTATCTGTCAACTTCAAACACCGTCACTATTTTAGTTGCAACACAAACACACACTCACACACACACACCCTCATCACACCATTCTGTGTGTTAAAAACAGACTTCTGTTTTTAACACACATAGACACACTTTGGCATAGCCAGAGCCTGTGAAAGTGAGAAAACTCTCTTTAATTACAGCTGGCAGTTTGATGTTCCCTTTCCCTAAAAAAATCTCTTTTTTAAACAAAGTTCAGCGTCCAGAAAGCCACTACCATCAAGCTGGTAAGACAGCTCCTTAAACCTTTGAAAACTCACTTGGACATCCATCCATGCTCATGTCCCTTTATCCGTTCCTTCTCAGAATTCTGTATCCAACGTCCAGCTTCAGGCTGTTCCAGATGCCTGGGTGAAGAAGGTAGTGCTCTATATTCCCATACTGCTATATTCTAAGTTTTATGATGCCCTATGAAAAATAAACAGACCAAAATTTTAAAGGGGTCATGGCATGGATTTTTTTGCTTTAATATATTCCTTAAGGTTCACTTACTGTATGTTAATAAAAAAATTTGCATACAAAAAAAACAACATTTGCGACAAAATATTATTTTCAACCCTCAGTTCTGTTTGAAGGAGGCTTCTCCTTTGAGGCTTGTCAATATTCGGACACTTTATGATTAGCTAACATCAACAAATAGGAAATAGTATCAACGCCCCCTCACTATTGCAAGGGACTGTTTTTCTAGTTTTTTTTTTGTTTGTTTTTTTACATTATCGATATAATACTGTCATTTAAGGCGTCAGTGGGCGTGGCCTGGTGGCCATTGGTGTGATGATGTAAAAAGTTTTTGGAGCTTGGTTAGATAAATGCTTTTTTTTTGTATTGAGGAGGAGTTTTTAAGCTACTTGCGAGATGTTTTAATTGTACAAAGACCTTTACATGTTAAAAGATAAAGGAAAAAAACTTTCCTTACAGTGAGCTGCTGGAACTGGAATATTGAATCAGTGATTTGAATTCAATTTGTGAACAAGTCACTTATTTCTTTTGATTCAACTAAAAGATTTGACTCAATAGCACAAATGATTCTTTAATCAAACATTTGATCACGTATATGCCAAAGAGAGCAGAAAAACGTCTTAAAATTTGGTTTGGTCCTCACAGAAAGATATTTTAATGGTGCTTTTTGAAGTTTGAAAGCTCCAGTTTGCATTAACTTATTTCATGTTAAAAATGCAATCACATTATTAAAAATGTACATTTAAATCGTATAGTGTCAATGACATGAGTAAATGATGACATAATTGTCATTGTTGTGCAAATTCCTTTGAACGTAGTCTTGCAATATGTTTGCATGTCAAAGGATGAGACAGGGAGGCAGGCTCCCTCAGATTCACGAGGCAGGTTGATTAAATGTGGGAGTTAATGAGGGTTTCCGTATGAAAGGGGGTCGGAGTGAGTATATGTTTTGTCTGACTGGGCGAGGGTCTGACAGGGTCAGGGCTAAGGTTTTGTGGTGAGTAAGACAGTAATTAAACATAACTCTGTGCTAATGAAGAGAGAGACAGATGCAGGGATGTAATAATCGATGCGGGAGAGGGAGACAGAGTTCAAGCAAATGTTTAAAGAATAATGAACACCTCTGACACCTGATGCACATGTGTGTGTGTATGTGTGTGTGCGCATGTCAAGTATCAACCAGGGTGGGAAATTAACCAGTCAAAACCAGTCAAATATTTTATTGCAACAGTGGATGATTTTTGCATTATCTATCACTATGGCAGGTGAGTGACCTTATCATAAAATAAATATAATCAAAAATTATATTTTTACAAACTCATTGACCAAATGTATTAGGGTCTGCAAGGGACCTATTTATGAGATCGTTTCCTTTTATTATTGTTTTTATTTTCAACATATTTGTTATACCACATTTGGCAGAAAAGTATTTTTAAATATTAATGAGCAGAGAAGCAGTTTTGTAAAAATGTGATTTCTTAATATGGTTTTCATTATGATATCTGGACAATTTATTGCACAGACATTTTTGACTTTATGTCCCAAACAAATATCAAAATGTATTTTACTTCAGAAATAAAAAGCCCAACATAGAAGAGGTGTATTCAAGTCAACATAATTGGCTTTAATAGGGAAAAAATACAAACTAAAGCTCACAAGCTGCAGAAAAAAAGTGTATGTTCCTTTGTTTACTCACATTCAAGGCGAGTTTTTCTTAAGTTGTTGCTAGAAATGAACACCCTAATAGCTATTTATGAACATCTGCTTGTCCTAGTTCTGCTTCTATTTTGTGATTTTGATATATTGCTATTCTGCTTATATGAATTTGATCACTCTATGACTTCCACGTACTATTTTGTGCTTTATTATCAGAAAAAAACTGTCTCTATATGTTCATTTGTTAGGGAGATGTTTGCGGAAGCAGTTTGGTAGCCATGAGAAAAAAAAGAGTCATTAACCACCTAAACTGTCTACTTCCTAAAGTGAAAAATTGAGCTTTTTATAGGGGGATGTTTATCTGGAGGAATCTGAAGTGAAGATAAGAGCAAATAAACACACTCAGAAGGAGACTTAATGACTTCATTAGACATTACAAATGAGGACAACAGAAATGCTGCCAGAAGGGTGCAAGTATGTGATTGTGTGGCCTGGTAAACCCTAATGGGAACAAAATGTCCACACAAAGATGGCAATATCCAAAATCATATCCATGGTCTCCATAAGGAAAACACCGTATAGATCATACTTGTTGCATGTTTACAATTTTTTTTTAAATCACGAAGTTTTCTGTGATGGTATTATTAAGGGTAGGGTTATTGTTAGGGGATAGAATATACAGTTTGCTGGTTTCCATACAATGACGGTAAATGTAGGTTTTATGCTGGTAAAACGGCAAACAACTACCATTAAAATACTATTAGAGTGGTCCATATGACTTGTTTGCTATGTATTCCATACCTCTGAAGTCCTATCAAAGTGTTGTGTGCAGAACAGACCGACAATATGGTTAATGATGACAGTTGTACTTTCTGAAGCCTGTTTTTGTCATGATTCACTTATAATCCTCCTCACTTATTGTCTGTCCACATCCTCATCATCACGTTTTTGGTGAACCATTCCTTTACAGGTGTCTAGGCGAACTGTAAAGAAAACAAGGTTAAGATAGGCTACTGTTTAAGAAGGGCTATTTGCAGTTTTTTTTTTTTTTTTTTTTTTTTTACCAAACGTGTAATAAATGTTTTCCTGTAAAATTATTTTGTCAAACACATACAGAAACTCTCCTACACCGGCCGTAAAGCATCTCCTTGTGATTCATGTTTCAGCATACATACAAATTAATTCACATTGTCACATGCTGTGTTGTATCTCTACAGTCTATCGTCCTTTAGAGGAAGAACACCAGAGCAATATTCTCAAGAGACTGTACCTACGGTCCCTCTTCAGTCATTAGAGATGCTACTAATCCATCTTATATCTCTCTTTCCCACCCTGTATCTCCCTTTATCTCCTGCTCGCTCCCTCTCATCTCCGCACGCGTGTGAAGTTGTCTAAAGTAGGCCGCCGGAAAAAGTTCTGTGGTAATTAAACTGCCTCTTTTCTGCCCGACGCTTTGTGTTCGCATATTTAAATGTGACAGATATCAAGTAAATGAACAAGAAAGAGACGGAGAGAGGGAGCTAAAAGCTGTTTTAAATGTCATGGGAGTATGTAAAGAGTATTAGCTAATGTGTGCATTTGTGTGCACGTGTGTGTAACAGCTCTGCAGTGAAACTGGTGCGCTGGCTACCATGCCAACAGGGCTTTGAGTCTGCAGCGATGGCATAGTGCCCGCCCCAGCGTCAAAAGGCCCATTTTTAAGACTGAGATGTATCACTGTCATACTGCACGGTGTGTGTGTAATCATTGAATAATGCAAATGTAAGCAGAATTAACCTACATATGAGCTCACTCATGGAAAATGATCAACTAGAGAATCATAGATGGTAGAGTGAAAAAAGTAATTATGCATCATTAGCCACATGTAAACATTTAAAATGAATGTCACAACTTCATAAGGCTGTATACCATATGACATTTTCAGTAAACTATGATGAAAAAATATAATGTGTTTGGGGTCGTTTCTCATTTTAGGGGCCTTTTACACTACACTGTTTTCGACTAAAAACTGGAGAAAAAAAAAGATTTGTTTTGGCTGTTCATTTACACTACAACAGCGTTTTGTCGGCCTGAAAACGCAAGCTTTTGAAATTGGGTAGTTGCAAGTTTTTGAAAACAATACCGTTATTGTCTTTTGTCATGCGCATGCATATTATGTGTTCAATCTGTAGGAGCGCAGAGTTTCTTGTCATCTGTACGTCAAAAAAGCGAAGGAAAAACTTTTCAGTTTTTATAGTACATTGTTGTCGAGTAAACATCAAGGGGGTAATCCATCAGCCGGAAGTTGAAGCCTCGCGGGAGCCGCCATTGTAGCAGAACTTCACCTGCTGTTAGCATCCCATTGACTCCCATTCATTTTGGCGTCACTTTGACAGCGAATAACTTTACATCTGAGGCGTCCAAAGGCTTAATTTGTCGATTATTTATTTTTAAAGAAACACGACAATGTATAAAATTCTCCATTACTTTGTATCTTACGTTACGACCCCGTAGAAGCCGTTTTTGTAAAAATAGGCTATATTGCGTCATAACCACGGGACTTTCTGTCGCACAATATAGACATTACTGTATAGACAGGAGGAGAAGCTCGCGGCAATCTTTTACTGTCTATGAGGCATTCGGGGGGACATGAAGGCACAAAGTCAAGGTAGAAGCCCATAAATAGAGAGTCCATAAAAGCAACGGGACAAAATATTTCAACAATTTTTTTGAGGAATTAGGTGATTCAGATTTGTCTTGGCACAGCTACTAGAAGATTTTCAACTGTCAGACTGTTGTCACGCTCAGTTTGAGCCTGCGCAGTCGCTCAGACATCAGACAGGAAGTGCAATAATCGGGCTTCAAGTCTTCTCCGTTGAAATCAATGGGGTCGCTGTGTCTATTTATTTTACTGTCTATGGTAAACATACCCTTAATGAACCATTATTGATTCTTAATTGAATCGATCTTTTAGTCTATGCTATTTTATATATTTTTACTTAACCTGTTCTTCCATATTTTACATTAATGGCGGCTATAAACAAGGTTAAACTGGTCTGCTCGTCTTAGCTGGTCTCTCAGACTGGTTTGTTAACTGGTTTTACAGGGATTTTGGGCATTTCTCAGCTGATCGCACTGGGGGACCAACAGGTCAACCATCTAAACCAGCTTAATAAGGCCAGGCTGGATAAATGGAAAAATAGCTTAAACCACAGAAGACCACCAAAGTAGTGCAGGCTGGTTTTAGCTGTGCACCAATGATTAGAACCGTGTCATTTTATGATTAATATAAGGCAGATTCAATATTGTTTCCACTCGTTCCCATGTTCTTTTGATATCAGAATTCGATCTGTTCCTGAGAGAGAGAGAGAACTGTATCTACTGTTCTCCCACATACTGTCCTCTTTATCAGCTGCTCTATTGCATTAGCACCAAGTGCAAGCTCTGAAAACCATCCTTCACATTCATGCTCACACTGTAACAGGGAATTCTAATAAAAGCTCTTTAATGCTGAAGGTTAGGTGATTTTCTGTTTAACTGAACAATGCTTATGTAGAAGACAAGCTCTTTTTAATTCTCACTTGTGAATATACACAAGTACACAGTCATTCACTATTTACACAAGGTGTTAATGCATGCAAACCTCTCCTTCAACTCTCACCAGCACACACATTAAAACTAAAAAGACTCATTCCATTATGCAGTCGCTTTTCTCACACATTCACCTACTTATATTGTGCTGCCTTATGGCTTGTAAGCAAAGTAAAAATACTTGAATTGTAATATGGTTTATTCATTTATATGCTTAATCATTTGCCTGACATGTTCAATGAAATCTGATTTATAAAGTCAGGATGCAATAACCTGATGCTTAAATATTTAACTTTGTTTTTCCCAGGTAAAAATGTTTCATTTATTCTTGGTTTCTTTAATGATAATGCCACTGTGGTGTTTAAGTTTATGCCAAAATATTCCTGGAACACGTTTGGAATTAATTCAACACATTTACTCAGTCTGTGTAAACTGAGTTGCCATCATTCCTGCATTGTCTCCTTCACACCTCTTCTGTCCCTTTCCTCAGGCCTCAGGCACACAATCTCGGATCACACCATTGACATTTAACCGAATGAGAGAGAGAGGGATAGAAGATAGCAGAGAGGTACACCTATAGGCCTGGGAAAATAGTTTGTAGGAATATATGAGTGAGGGGGTGGTAGATAAAGAGCTTCTGACATTTCGGCCTGTACACAGATCGGCCTGGCCGTCAACGCAGTCAGTATGAAGCTGCCCTAGAGCATGCTGGGAGGAAAAGGGATGGTCCTGTGATCCTGATGCGTGTGTTAGAGTCTCAAAGGATGGTCTTTATTATTTGTCACTTTTTTACTCTTTCTTTCTCTCGGCTCACCAACATCTCCCTCCGGAATAAAGTCATCCTTTAACCTTTGCCATCTGACCTCCATGGTTGTATGATATAATGTCAAAAGCCTCTTAACAAGAGCAATGTGTGTGTTTATCTGTTTGTGAGTTCCCAGGCCATACCGAAACCTTTTAAGGGTAGTGATGTCTAGCCTGACGTTTGACTGTCAGATTGATGCACTTTTCAGCTGCTTCTTGCCAAGAACGACTGATCGACATGTGAAGTGGATAAGCAAGCACATTTCTTTTTATGTCCCACAGGGATGTTTATCTGAAATAGTTGATACCACAGTTATACATCAGTGTAGAGAAGAAACATTCCAGTAATTACATAGTTGTGTTGGTCCACAGAAAACATCTACAAAATGAATAGACTTTATTTGACAGGAATTTTACCCAAAATGAATAACTATAAAAAGCAAGGAAGTTAAGAAAACAAAACAAACAAAACTGAATATAAGATTCTGCTCAATAGAATTAACTTGATGTAGCTGAATTAATATTACAATCAGTTAATCTGTTCATCCAGCGAACACTCAGTATTGATCGTCTATCAACTCTCAGAAAGGATTTTCGGGGCCACAAAAAAATAACCATGTAAAAATAAAATGCAGCTGTGATCACATCGTTAAAGTGACGTTGATTTACAAGCAGTGACCAAAATTTATTTGCAAGAATTTGCACAAAAGTTTGAACTAAATCACATACACATAACTAATCTAAAAAAAAACAAATACACACAATCACGCATATAAAATCTAGGGGTGGGAATCTTTTGGAATCCCACGATTCGATTCAAAATCGATTCTCGATTTTGAATCAAATTTCAAATCGATATATGCATAGATTTAAAATCTATGATCAAATCTAAAATCAAATCCATGCATAAATCGAATTGGAATTTGGTTTAAAATCGAGAATTGAACAGCAGAGAAATGAACATCAGCTGCTGTTAGTCCCAATCGAGCGGGAGTTATTTAATTTAAATGCTCATTGTCAGTTCATGTTAGTTAACATTAACCAATGTAACCTTATTGTAAAGTGTTATCGTTAACAATTCACTCTCATAGAATCAATCATTCAAACGTACTGAACTGAAATTGTCTCTTTTGGACATGTACAACTTGACATAGATATAATTTAGGAAATATATCAGAATGCTAATCAATATTTGTCTCAATCATATTTTTAGTGTGCAGTGTTATTAGCAGTGCAATAACGGAAGTGTCTTCACATCTAGGGTGAAAGTGACAGACTAAACTTTAACACATGATATTACGCCCTCGCTGACATTGTAAATGACTAAATAGCATGCTAAGGTAATGATGTAAATAAATTGTGGAAGCAATTATTAGATTTCCTCTTCTCTTGAAGTTTGTCATATTTTTCATTTTGAGTTGTGTAGTAGAATAGCTCTTGAAAATGGATTTATGCAGCAGTCTTATCATTGGCTGGTAATGTTTATATCTCACTAGGGTTCTCTTGTTGGCAATATTAATTCTTCAGTGAGGTTCTCATCCCAGTAATAGTAATTTTTCAGCAGGGTTCACTGCGGTCCTGTTGCTCTGGCAGGGTAAATAAGAGAATGACTGCTTGGAGAGCTGTCTTCAGTTGATTGCTTTGTCATATCCCCACCTGTTAAAGTGACTGGACTGAATAATGAGGCCAGCATGGTGATATTGATTCCACAATTGTAGGTTAACATTAACAACTAGGTATAGGAGGGAACCATGACTTCTGACATGCCTGTTATTATGTTATCAAAGGAAATGAAGGCCAGTGTGTGATGTCATAAGATTGACAGCTGATGGGTGGAGTCACAGCAGCGTTGTTGACATTAATGGATGGTACGGCTTGTGAAATGGATGATGTGGCCTGGGCTGTTTGCGATTTAACGTCTCAGATCAATGCCCTCAGGTTTATCAGCGAGCGAGAAAAACAGAATGTGTTTCTCATTGAAAAAGGAGAATGAAATAACACGCAAACATATTTTTCAAAGACTGAGATATTTGTCATCTTGCTTCAGGGGCATCGCTCACACCCCAAAACTCACAAACCTGGCCAGCGATGATGTTCTCACACTTGCAAATGCACGCGCACACTCCGTGGCATACCATAGGTTGACAAATGTGTCCAATATCAATCCTTCCTCACAAAAAAAGCATCATGCCTTTATCATTCTTTCTCCTGAAGATTTATATGCTCCATCTCATTTCATCCCTCTTTCATATCCCTCCATCAAACGCACAGCAGAGTCGGACCAAAAAGTGCATGGGCTTTTACATGTTAATGAGTTGTTACACAATGTCTCCCACCTCTCAGCACAATATGTTATATAAAACTGATACGTTCTCATGATACATGCTGCTCGCGTGTCTGTGATGTAATCGTAAGATAATATAGATTTATCTTTAATGAAGTGCAGTTCCTCCTGCCTTTGTTTTCATCATCAAAAACGAAGCAGACGTGAGATGTTGTTCATCATACTAATGCTAACCCTAATGGCTAAGGTCTTTTTCAGGCAGCGTTTGTGCAGACGCCTTATGCACTGTCTCAGAAAAATGACGGATGTTTCTATAATGATCTATCCATCCTGCCTCTGACGGCATTAGCATTTAGCCCTTAATAGCGCAGCTAGCCTGACACTATGAAGATTCATCATCTAATAGTGTGTGTGTGTTTGTGTGTGTGTGCGCAAAGTTTAACTTGTCTTTAGGGAAATGCCTTTATATTGTATATGAGGCATTTGTCTGCATTCACAAGCTACTTGGAAGCCAACTCTAGATTGCCAAGCTAAAAGATACTTATCTTTTAAAGTATAGGGTATTTGGAAACATTTTACAATAAGGTCTCATTTGTTAACATTAGTTAATGCTTTAGTTAACATGAACTAACCATGAGCAATATATTTTTGCAGTTTTAAAATGCAATTTGTTCATGTTAGTTCACTTGTGCATTAACTAACCTTAACAGATACAACTTTTGGTTTTAAATGCTTGTAAATGTAGAAATGAACATTAGACCAGATTAATAAATGCTGTGGAAGTATTGCTTATTGACTTGTTAGTTCATGTTAGGTAACTCATGTTAAAGAGGACCTACAGTATTATGCCCCTTTTTACAAGATGTGGTATAAATCTCAGGTATCCCCAGAATGTGTCTTGAGTTTCAGATCAAAATATCCCACAGATCATTTATTACAGGATGCCCTAAATGCCCCTATTTGGATGGTAGCAAACACACTGTTTTTGTGTGTGTATCTTTAAGTTCAATTGAGCTGCTGCTCCCCGCCCTCGTGACTTTATGGCACATGCTTCGGATACTTCAGCAACAACAAAACTGAAGATCCTTATGCAGCCAATATGTCAGAAATTGTCAATACCGGTGTTTAGCCTTATATGTTCGAACCAGGGAGAGACTGATGGAGAGGCTGATTGAGAGACTCAGGACGTAATAACTTTTAGAATTCAACAGGACCTTTCTGAATGGTTAGTTGATGAATGTATGTCATTGCTAGAGTTAACTTATCAAGTTATCAATCAGCATGTTGAGTCATGATTAGTGTTGTCACGATACCAAAATCATTGTTTCGATACCGATACCAAGTCAAGAATTGCGATTTCGATACTTTATCGATACTTTTCCTGAAAAGGAAAAGTAGGCTATTTCTGACCAAGCGCTTCACATGCACCTCCTTTGCGTAGGTCTGTGCTCTTTAAATGCTGTAATAATAACTTAATATATATAAATCACTGACGAACATGCACATGCTCTGATTATAATCATATAGTCTATAGATCATTTTAGCTGATGTTTGAAAGCTATGCATTATTTTAGCAGCTTGCAAATTATTTATGCTACCTATGAAAGTTGGGAGGAAAGTTGTACACCTAATACAAAAAATAAATAAAACATCTCCAGTTAACTAGCAGAGAATTAATTTAGTTCACTATTAAATAAGATCTAGCCCTAAAATCTGTTGTTTTTTAAATCAAGCGGAGCGCTCTTTTTCGCTGCTATCAGTTGCATGGATACAGTGTCTTTTGCGGCTCGCGCAGTCGGGCACCATCTTCACTCGGACGCGCGCTTCAATCTATCGCAGCCGGATGGTTTCAGTGTTGCCAACTTAGCGCCTTTGTCGCTATTTTTAGCGACTTTTCAGACCCCTTTAGCGACATTTTTTCAAAAAAGCGACCAGCGACAATTTTAGCGACTTTTTGGACAAACCTCAGTAACCTCCAAATGTTGCCAGTACTGTCCTGCGAGCGCGAGCTCTTGCTTTCTCCCTGTCGTCACTCTCTCTAGCTGCGTCTCCCCTGTTCAGTATTAGGGACTTTAAGGAACAGCTGCTGATAGAACGGCAACGGGAGCCGGAAGTAAACGGTTAACTGCCGTAGCTAAAGAGCGCAAAAATCACTAAGCAACAGTAAAGAGGACGGCATATGGGATAATTTAATCATCAGACAAAATACAAAAAAAAAAGTGTTTTTAAAAAGTAAGAGAAGGCTTCATTTTGGCATTTAATGATATACAGAAACGATGATAATGCCACATAACCTAAAACATAACATTAACTTTCTTAATCTGTCACGTAGTAACGACTACGGCAAATCAGCTGTTCTCCCGTAGTAGACGGTTACAGTAGAACGTCGCGAAGTAGCAGTTAATGTCGCGCATGCGCAATAGAACGACAGAATGCCGTTGCTGTTCCACCAGAGGCTGTTGCTTAAAGTCCCTAATGGCTGAGAGGAGCGCACGGCTGCTGACAGACGCGAAGGAGCAGTGTTTTTCCACGGACTTATCACTTATCTGCTTTTCTTTTGTTTTATATTTAAAGAATTTAGTTTGTTTGACCATTTTAATTTTATTTCTTTTCTTGTGCTTATTACTTGTAACACTCACTATCTCAGAGCTTAGTTCATCCGGTTCCCTAACGCTCTCAATTCAGATAATGTTCCACATAGGCCTATAAAAATGTAATTCACAATATTATACTCGTTCTATTGTCTGACAACAAAAAAAATATTAAATGAGAACAGCTTTATTTGACATTCGGCTATATTATATTAAATAGAGCATTAATTTAGAGAGAAAACACACTAGGCTGACAGAACGCAAGTAGGACGCGATGACGTCATTAATATGTTAAGTGACGTATGACGTCATCTAGCGACATTTAGCGACTTTTAGGGAAGGCCTTAGCTACTTTCCTTTGAAAATAGTTGGCAACACTGGAATGTGAAAAACTGGAAAAGAACTTGCAAAGTATAACAGTCAGACCGGCCCTCGCGGCCTCGAAACACTACCGGCCCACCGGGAAAAGTCCCGACTCTCCGGATTGCCACTCCGCTACCGGCCGGCGGCCACAGTATCACCTGTGCTCGCACATGCAGTCATCTCGCTGTAGTGTTTGTCTCATTACAGCTGCAGTGTGCGAGGAGAAACACAGACGTCCATATGGAGGGACTGGAAGCGTGCGTTGCACACGCCAACATGAAATCTCTTACAAATCTGGAACGCGGTCATTCATAAAAGTATCGATACTAATAAATTTAGGTATCGTGAGGTTTTTAATTTCCGAGTATCGTGATACTTTTGAAGTATCGGTGCACCGTGCAACACTAGTCATGATCATCTATTGTTGTATAGTTCTCAACAGATACATAGAGCCAGAGAATAGATTTTGCATGGAGATAGAGCAGGTATCCAGTGTTTCCCCTACAATGTATTTAGCAGCGGCGCAGCGCCGCCACTGGATTTTCAGCGCCGCTGCAAAATCTTCACATGATCAGTAATATCACTACATCCACTTACACACCTAAAAACACTGAGACGCGGCGTCCGCCGGCTCTGCTAATGCGGTGGCTCTGAATCCACTTGTTGACAAGAAAGGAGGAAAGATATGGAATTCCAAAATATGGAAATATTTTCGATTAGGCTAATGTCACGTTGCCATAAGGGGCCGTTCACATAGCGTGTTTTTCTGAGCGTGCACTGCAAATTCGTTATTTCAAATGTAGGCGCGCGGGAAGCGCGCTCGTTTCTCCAGGCCGCCTCTGTTCATGGTTGCATAGCAACGACAGACGCCACGGGAGAGAGCAAGCGCTTTTAGAAAGGAGAAAGCGGCGCTCTCCATGAGGACGAGGAAGTAGCAGCAAAGAATTAATTGATTTCTAGCCCTTGCATTAGCTTTACTACTAGATATATTTATGGAGATGAGAAATAAAAAGCCGCCCTGTACAGCTATGATCAGCTGTTCGGCCGACCTGTCGATGTTGTTACAGAAAGGCCGAAGCTGATCGGTTGGTTTTTGTCACATGTCGTGTTGAGATGAGATGTTACGATGTTTTCATCTCGCCACGCGCGCCTACAATTGAAAGAACGCATTTGCGCGCAAAAAACGCGATATGTGAACGGCCCCTAAAGTGGACTCGGGTGCGGTTGTATCCGGGTAGTTTTACGAGCAGGAGTACATGAGCACAGTCTCGGACCGACACCCGAGTGCTGTTATTAGTCCGCCAGAAAAGCAGTTCTAGGCTTATTCTTGGCTGGATAACTCTTTTAAAAAGTCTTTTAAAATGAAATACGAACACAGTTTTGGAATAAATAAAGGTACAGTCAAGTCAAATAAAACACTTGATTGTTCATGTTTGTTCACTTCATTCATTGTGCATTAAATAATGTTAACTTAAAACTTTTGATTTTAAAAATGTTAAAATTAAAAATGTAAAAAATTAAGTGCTCACAGATTGGGTGTGGCCTAAAATTTTCAATAAATTATAAATAATCTTTTTCTGGGTTGTGCCATTTCATTTTTCCCCAATCAATATCTACCTTATAGCTGAAAATGAACACAAAACAAAAACGTGAAAAATCCTGTCTAAAATTATAAAATGAAGGTTTCTGTTTGTGACCAGTTCAAGGTGCGTGCTGCAATAATCACCTTGAATCTGTTGATGGTATGTCGTATTTGTATGTCTCAAAATGTCAATTTTTATCCACAAAACTTGCCAGAAGTCATGGTTTAAGGGGTTATTTAAAAAAAAATTCTTCCGGAGGTACATGCCCCCAGACCCCCCCCCCCCCCAACATGCTCCGGCACGGGACAAAAATTTCTAGGGGAAACACTGGGTATCCTTTTGTGTGATTATGTTTATAAATGATATAGTCAACTTTAATTTGACATTGCAAGTAAGTAAACATTCCACTTTTATTACAAGTTTCTTATCTTTACAGAAAACATACACAGTTTAAATCACTTGTATTGTGCATAAATAAAGGTTTATACCAATTATACAGACGGTGAGCATTTTCAGGTAAAAAAAAAAAAAAATCTTCTGGCTAAAAACGTGGATGAATTCCTATATGCAAAATGCAGTCTTTAGGTTTTTTAAAAAAACATGAATTGAATTAAGAATATGTTTGTTGTTTAAATATTAATTTCCCATCAATGACACCAGTTCAGGTGGTGGCAGAAATGCACCAAAAGCTGGTCTGTCAACTGCCAATAAACTGAAGAAAAAAGAAAAAAAGAAGATGATGATGATGATGATATCATTCAGGAAGTGACATAATATTGATGGAACAACACACAAACATCAGTAAGTCTTAGCAATTGATTTTTTTTTTAAATTGTGTGATGTTTTGTGGCAGGTCCTCTTTGCTATTCTGTGTGATTTTTGAATGTTGGAAACCTTTTCTTGCAGTTGAGTAAATAATCCCGTTCCAACACGCCAACATTCTCATGGGGTTCTAATTGTCATTTACAGTTAAATGAAGCTTTATGTCTGAAGTCAGTAACTTTAATTTCAAAGTTGTGAAAAGAATGGTAACCTTCTAGCATGAGCATGCAATTGCTGTCACATAAGTCACATCTCCAGAGATATGTGTGGAACTATGGGCACAATGTCATTCTGTATTGTCTTTGCAGGAAATGACATTTAAACATTTTTGGAATAATTGTACAGCTTGCTAGATATTTAATGTATCCTAATGTATCCTCGCATAGTTTTACAAAATTCAATCTTGAATGGTGAGCATTGGTATTAACTATAAAATCCAAACTTTAGCAATTAACCTGCTAAATTATTGGTTGTGACGGAAATGACAAACTGAGGAATGGTGTAAAATAATGTAACATAAATATACCATAAATATTTAAATGGTTTGCTTATTTCACTATTTATTTAGATTAGATCATAGATAATATATTTTAAAATATAATGTAATATAATATATATATATATATATATATATATATATATATATATATATATATATATATATATATATATATATATATATATATATATTAATTTTATTGTAATGATTTTTAAAGATTGGATATTGTAAGCAAATTTTAATCAAGAAAATAGACATATTTATATGAAGAACAAAGATTCAGATAAAAATGCCACTGAGGGTGTGATGCGTGCGGTGATCTGAAACACAAAACTTGATATGTTTAAGTCTTGGCACCTGGTTTATTTGTTGTAACCTATAGAACCTGTTCTGTGCTCTGAAAGCATCACATGAGCTAAACAATTCTGAAATGAAAGTTTGAGTGTATAGTAGCTTTGCTTAGTGAATATATACTCTGCAGAAAACTGGAGTCTCTTAGTAACCCTCTGTTTCACGTTCTTTTCTTTGTCTCAAGCTTTCTTACCTCCTTCATCCGCCCACATGCCTCAGTCATTTTCTCCCTCTTAATTGCTCCTCCTGCTGGAACCATTTTCTGAAAGCAATTTTTACCTTAGTTGTTTTATCCCAAGCATGTCCACTACAGCAGACAGATAAGCTATCTTAACCCATTCTGGGTTTTAATATTACACCCAAACCACCCTTTACCCATAATTCAAAGACTGAATGACTTAATATGTCGTTGTATGCATGTACGGATGTATTATCTTTTGCAATGAATGAACAATTTAAATCTTTAATGCATGAACCATGCAAGTGCCTCACTGTAACTGCAATCTGCGCTATTCTAAAAAGTTTAAAGTTATTTTCGGTTCTCATCGACATTATGCCTCCAATGCTGTCGATAGTGCTTAACTTGTATTGAACCCGGAACATTCCTTTAATGCTCTAGAGTCGCAGCAGCTGTCTGCCGAGTGGCATTATCTGTCTCGTTGGCAGGGCGAGTAAGGGGTCAATAAAGGGGTTGTGGCGGGAACGGACACAGTGTTTAAGAGATGAATAGAGACACATAATATGAGTTTGATTTTGGGTCTAAATGTCTAAAAGGCAACATAGCAGTGGAAAGCACTGGGTTCTTTTGGCAGACAGTGAAAGAAAGCATCAGAGAGGGATGTAGAGAGAGACAAATAGCAGTAAGGCTCTTATTTAGATAACAGAGTTCTGGTCTGTGGGATACATGAGCTGCCATTGTGAAGATGCTCCATTAAGGAAATGAGCTAGAACTATATCTCTCTCAGACAACGGTAATTACACTCAGTTCATATCCTCTATCTGTTATATCCTTTCGCATCTCCCTACTGTTTTTGAATAGTGAACAGGCTTTTTTGCTGAGCCCTCCATCTTCAAACATATAACCGTGTTTCCAAGCGAAACATTTAACTGAAGCGGACTCATGTCACAAAATGCAGTTTTTGAAAGGTTCACCTCATAAAGAGCATTAAAAAAGCATCTGCATTAAAATAAATTGACTAAATGAAAGGTGGCTGCATCTCTCATGTTTTCCATCCATTAGCAATTTAAACATCAGTCCATCAGTCAAAGAGCGAGCCATCGAGAAAGCTTTTATCTCGCTGTTTTGTTTTTTTCTTCTTTTTTTTTTCTCTTTTTTTCGTGCCGTTTTCATTGACCATAGAGCTAATAGTAATTTTATCCAGCGTTAAGCGAGCTGTCAGACAATCACTTTGCTTAATTTCATCTCCATAACTTACATATGTATGTGCTCAGTGCTTTCATTAACCTTGCAGGCTGACTGGCGTTAATAATGATTTTGTTATTTGTGCACAGACTTGCAAAATACCTGATGAATTATTCATATTTCATTCCTCCGTTATTAAAGGCTGATGACCGTTTAATCGCCTGAACTAATATATAAAATGGATCTATTTATTTATATATTTATATATAATATTTTTGTTACTGTTTATTACATTGTGTTGCTATTGCGTACAATTTAGGGAAACTTTAGTGTAACTATTTTAGTGTCTTAAATGTAGATCTTTGTTTTATGTATTTTTAAAATTATGAATATATTCTGATGTATCATGATTTCATGATCTATTTAGAGTCTGTTGCGTACCGAGGCACAACTATGTTTAGTATGGTGTTGCCTAATGTTTTACTGTAAAATATTGAAAGGTGAAGTGTTTAAATTTTTGAATGCTTTATCATATTGTCAGTGATGGTTGTAAAACACACAAAATAAAGCGCTGGATCTAATCACAAGCAGTGAGAGTTTAATGAAAACAAACTGAAAAATCACTTCTCTGGATATACATGAACCGCAAACAGAACAACCATAACATAACAATGAGATCGCACAATGAACAGAAGAATCACATGGTTTAAATAGACAGAACAATCAGCGAAACTAATAACAGGTGCACATAATGAAATCAATGAAAAACCATGGAAACTAACTGAAAACTAGGACACAGACCTAGAAAATGCAACAAACCCACCCTAAACTGAAACTAATCTACATGATCCCTTATATCTTTGAGACATTTATAAGTAATTTGTCGGTTGATTTCCCAGAAAACTGTTAACACTGTGGCTCTGGTGCTATCAAAACATTGCTCTATTTATTTCAGCATCTCGACCAGCCTGATATGGCAACATTGCCTCAACCAATGGGCGGGACTTGTGAGTCAATTAAATCTAGTACAATTTGGCTATGACTAGCCTTTGCCAAGTCAACTGCATTCCTGTGATGCAAAGCAAATATTTTAGACTGGAGCTCCATTGTAGAATTTTTCTGTCAAATGTTTACTGAATGGTTCAGAATGTAAATCTCCAGCCTTCATGCAAACCCGCTGTAGAGCTGCTGTTTCCCACCAGATTGAATCTTTCAAACTGACAAACATTCAGAAAGATAAAAAGAAAAAGAAAAAATCTCAGTGGGCACAGAAGGCGAAAAAAGAAAAGAAAAAGCAAAAGCTGTTTATGATAGTGCTAGGCTGCCCAAAATTATACTGTTTCCAGCTAAATTCCACTAACCGCTACAATCTCTTATGCATGGCATCACTGATAAGGGGTGGAGTTCCATAAATTTGCAAGTTCCACTTCATATCACCTTATTCCTAATGTACGAGCGGGCATGGCCATTTATAACTTGATTGTGTTGAGGCGTCTGGTCTCATCCGCTTCCATTTATATTAACTGTCCATTATGCTGCTTGATATCGCAAACTGTTATTTTATTTTATTTTATTTTATTTTAAATTGGAAATACGTGCCTGCGACAACATTTCTACACAATAATATTGTTTCTCGTTTTGCGACACTTTTTTTAAAATGAAATGTCCAGTGAGTAACGCTAAAAGATGAACCTGAATCTGTACTGCCTTTGTAGTGGTGCAATGGATCACAAAACTCACGGTTTGGATAATTTTACGGATCAGAAAAAAAAAAGAAAAAAAAAGTAAGTTAGCCTTTTATTTATTACTTAAAGCTCACTTGAAGCACTTCGATACCACAGCAAAACCTACTAGCCTAACTGATAAAGTTCAAACATTATTAAAGAAAAGTGAACATTCAGTAATAAAATAAAAACAAATGAACAAGCAGAGATGAATACTAAATAACAAAGTTACAAAGTCTAACAGTAGTATTCAGGTACAGAAATGAATATTTAGGCCTAAATGTAAAATAACACTTTGTTCACTGTAGAAATTAAATATAGGTTAATCTTTGTTAAAGCTGTATTTTGTTGTTTTACTAACATTAATGACACAGACAGCAGCTGGAATATTAGGCTGCAGTCACTTTAAGTCTGAAACATACCTCTCTCTCTATCTCTCTCTCTGCGCGTGCGGCTGTGCGCACAGATAACAACGCGCGGGTCCTTCTTCCCCATTTAAAGTCATTTGAATGTGTAAACTGGCAAGACAAAACACGTCTTAACTTGTTATCATAATTTGTCTGAAAAGGATTAAAAGTTGTTGGTATTTGACTGTCTTAATTTCAGCTGGAAACTGCAGGGATTAAGGGTTTTGCAAAAATGTAGGTATGGCGCATTTTGTGATTTTGTTAAATCTATGCAAAAAGTGTGAAATTACTTTTGTTGGTTAAAAATATTACCAAAATACCCTAGTAGACAAATGAAATGGACTTGTGAGAGTGTGAAAAGTGTTTTAAAGAAATGTATTTTCCAAAAGTCGGGGCCAAAAGTTGCCATATTGAAGGAACACACATATGTTCCTTCATGTGGTGAAAGATTCATGGCCATCTGTTAGCCCTGTTAGTCTTCGGGGATGTGGCATTATTGCTCTGAGACACACCGTGAGAAATGGGAATGAAAGAGGGAAGGCTGCAAAACGGTAAGGGACACAAAGAGAAACGCCCAGAAAGCATTGTGTATTAATGGCGCCTAATATTAGTGTACAAAAAGGACCTATATGACAGACACAGATGCAGCTCCAACACGTATACACACACAAACAAACAACCACATTTACTCAGGAACAAACAGACTGTGTGCACATTTTTCCTTCTAATAGACCTCCAGAAGGAAAGCCATAACATGTACCATAACTGTTAAAATCTACTCCTTATCACTTTAAACTACTCATTATGCTATTCAAAATTTGTCTTTGGGGTTAATTTTAAAATGTATTACTCGGCTATGATCAAATTCTGTGGCTCTGTGTATCTTTTAAATGAATCGTTTGCTCGGTTTGATACGGTGGCCATCCGAGAGAGATCAACGCGCTGCAACTGAAGAAAACTTGCAAATAGAAAAACACACGCAAATTGAGAAAACACCATCAGTTTTACAACTGTGCTCCAAATACTCACAACACAACCAAATACAGAAACGCACTGCAAATAGTACAGACCACAACGGAGAGGTTTCTAGGGGACCCCAATAAGTGACGAACCCGACTGGGACATGCTTATTGCTCGTGAGCATCCCTATGCCTTACTCCCTTCGAAGGGCAGACAGCAGAGCCCTTGAAGTGCAGACTTTGGAGAGAGCAGGGCGCACTTGGTGAAGGGAGCAACGAAAGACAACGTAATTTCCTCATTATCTTCACCTGGGGTGTTCCCGTGACAACACAACACGGTGTCCAACAGCTGAATAGCTCTTCTTACAACAGACATTTCTTATTATTGCTGTTAACATAACTGTCGCAAATACATTTTATACAAGAACGTTTTTAAAATATGCGCTATATATCTGTGTGCGAGTGTCTCAACTTTAAAACTTGCCGTCTCATCTTTGGACCCTGCATTACCTAACATTTCTTACCTATGAAGCTTGTTTAAACATAGCATGACAAAAAATTTAACAATGTAACTGATGTATAGATTAATATATTACCCTTGTGTTTATTTTTCTTTCTTTTGTTTGTTTTTTTTAGTTCTCTTTCATAGGTTCACTCAACGCTGCGTAGCTTAGGACGCAGTGGGAACGCCCTCTGGGTGTGCCGATTGTCTGAAGCCCTTATAGAATCACGCCAATTCATTGGCTGATGGCGCGGGCGCCGCCCCGACGCTCTTGCGTCGTCACATTATATTAGTGCGCGCGCGCCATCTGCTCCTCAGATTTCTCTGCCTTCACGAAGCGGCCATCTTAGCCCTTCGGTCTCGGTTTTTCTGGCCCAAATAATTCGGATTATCATCAGCATTCTTCATCTGCACTTCAGCGACTGCGAATAGTGGAACTCAGTTCTCCTTGCGGTGAAGTGCCATGGAGTTTCGTCGTTGCCCGCCGCCATGCGTTCGCTTTATTGCGAACGACGACCCTCACAGTAAGTGTGTTAAATGTATGGGTTTTTCGCATGCGCGCGAGGCTGTTTTAGGCTTGTCTAAATGCAAGTTTTGTGACAACCTGCTTCTCAAAACCCTCCGCTCTCGGCTCGCGGTTTTTGAGAAGGAGTCATTCGTTCCCCCCCGTCGCGCTCCCGAGGCTGCCGAGGCCTCGTTGGAATCCGCGACCTGGGCTTCGGATGTAGAGCTCGAGGATATAGAGTACGAGCAGACGGGCCAGGCCCTTTCTCTCCCTCCCTCTCCCGAGCACGCACGCGGTGTTCGGCCAGTCGAGTTTTCGCATGATTATTTATGCCCCAGCCCGAGAGCGCGCGAGACGGTTTCTTTCGGCCTGGAAGATATTATTTACACTACAGCGTCCGACTCTGAGGATTTCGGGCCTGTTTTAGCTACTGACGGTCTCCCGCCTAGCGGCCAGGAGGCGCGGCCTACTGCGGCCTTATCGACGTGCTTTCGCGCGCTACGGAGAAGCTCTCTATCGACTGGCCCGACGAGCCCCGCGAGTCACAATCGTCTAAACTCGACGAGAGATTTTTAATTGGCCCATAATTCTAGGCCTGAGCGGAGAAAGCTGTCCTTCTTCAGTGATCTGCATCACGAGATCTCCAGATCCTGGAAGCAGCCTTTTTCCGCGCGTCTAACAAACGCGGCAGCCGCTGACTTCACCAACCTCGTTGGTTCTGTGGAGCAGGGCTATTCCGCCATTCCAGCGGTTGAGGACACGTTGGCTACTCACCTTTCTCCATCGTCTGCTCCGTCGTGGAAATCTCGCCCCCTCCTTCCCTCTAAACCGTGCAGGACTACTTCCGCCCTTATCGGAAAGTCCTACATGGTAGCTGGTCAGGCAGGCATGGCCCTACATACTATGGCCATCCTCCAAGCCTACCAGGCGGATGTCTTGAAGGAGATGGACGAGGGAACAGGAATTACGCCGGAAGCTGTCAAAGAGCTTCGTAAGGCCACGGATCTGGCCTTAAGAGCCGCCAAACACACCGCACGCGCTATAGGTCGTTCTATGGCAGGGGCGATTGCTGCAGAGCGCCACCTATGGCTTAATCTCACGGAGATCCGTGATAAAGAGAAGGTTTTCCTCTTGGACGCCCCAGTTTCTCAATCTGGTCTGTTTGGGGAGGCGGTCAACACTGTGGTTGACAAGTTTCGGGCTGCAAAATCCCAGTCAGCTGCCCTCAGGCAGTTTATGCCCAGGAGGGCTAGAGAATCCTCTAACCCCTCCCCGGCTCAACCCAGAGAACGTTCATCTCATAGGCCGGATTTTGCTGCTAGGAGAAGTGACTCGGTTCATCCCCCACCTGCTACGGTTTGGGGAGCCCGCGGTCGCCCGTTCCCCCGCCAGCGACCTCATAAGCGTCTGGAGCTGAAGCGGTCTAACAAACCCTTCGCTCCAGCCTCCTCGAATCGTTCCTGACCCGCAGGTCAGAAAGAGGAGAGCTTCCCCCGATTTACGAGGTTGGGACAGACCGCGAAAGCGTTTCTGCCCACCTCTAACTCGCTCTCCTTCTCCAAACCTGTCACTTTCGCCACCCGGCGTGTTTCGAAGTGCAGTTACTACTCGACCTCGTTCAAACCGTCCGGCGCAGGAGGACGGAGACGCGTTCAGCTTTCTCCCCTTGCCTCCGACGCGTTTGATACCTGCTGCTCGCGTCCTCGGGGACACTTTCGGTTTTCCTCAGGAGCAGGCAGACCCTATGATCTTGATCAAACAGGCAGTGGTACCTCCCGCTACGTGTCAGGACGTCAAGTGCCCTCCTTCACGTTGGACCATGCCACCCCACAGGAGTCAGCGCATCACCCTAACTCAGGTATGTCCGCCACATTGCAACACTCCTCTTCCTCTCTCTCATTTCTTTCAAGAATGGAGGCGTCTGCCAGGAGTATCGCCCTGGATCCTCCGCACGGTTCGGCTCGGCTACACACTTCAGTTCTGTCGCCCGCCCCCTTGCTTCAACGGAGTCTTTCCAACCGTAGTCAACAGCGCCTCAGAGGCTTCTGTACTACAGCAAGAGATTTCGTCCCTTCTCCTCAAGGGAGCAATAGAAGAGGTTCCTCCGAAGGAAGTCGAGCAAGGCTTCTTCAGCCGTTACTTCTTGGTCCCAAAAAAGGGCGGAGGTCTGCGACCAATACTGGACCTGCGCCGGCTAAATTTCTCCCTTTACAAAGGGAAATTCAAGATGTTGACGCTGAAAGCTATCATATCTCAAATTCGACCAGGGGACTGGTTCGTGACAGTAGACTTGAAGGATGCATATTTTCATATTCAGGTCGTACGGCGACACAGGAGGTTCCTCAGGTTTGCCTTTGGAGGGAGGGCGTACCAGTACAGGGTCCTTCCCTTTGGTCTCGCTCTAGCGCCGAGAACGTTCACAAAGTGTATGGATGCTGCTCTGGCCCCGTTGCGGCTCCAGGGCATCCGTATACTCAACTACCTGGACGATTGGCTCCTTTTAGCCCAATCCAGGGAATTAGTGACTCACCACAGGGACATTGTCCTCCGTCACATTCAGTCTCTCGGCTTGAGGTTAAACACGGAGAAGAGTGTTCTTACCCCAACTCAAAGCACAGTTTTCTTAGGGGTGCGCCTGGATTCCGTTCTGATGCAGGCCCGTTTGGCTCCTGCCCGGATTTCCAGTCTTTTGACACGTTTGGCTCGCTTCACGCTCGGCCATCGTGTTTCTGTGGGCACTTGCCGCAGGCTTCTGGGTCTCATGGCCGCAGCATCCCCTGTGCTTCGCCTAGGGTTGCTCCACATGAGACCGTTTCTGTGGTGGATGAAACTCTCAGGTGCCCGGTCCACAGGATCGGCTCTTCGCCTGTTGAAGGTGTCGCGCAGTTGCTTCCGCGCCCTTTCAATTTGGCGGGACCCTCTCTTCCTTCGGAAGGGGGTCGACATGGGTGCAGTTTTCCGTCGCCAAATGGTTACGACGGACGCCTCTCTGACCGGCTGGGGTGCGGTTTTCGAGGGCAGGCCAGCATGTGGGCTCTGGACTGGAGAGACTCTCTCTTGGCACATAAACAGCTTGGAGCTGAGAGCTGTTTCCCTGGCCCTTCTTCACTTTCTCCCCTTTCTCGAAGGACACCATGTCATTGTCAGAACAGACAATATGGCGGTGGTGTCTCATGTAAACCGACAGGGGGGTTCACGGTCGCGCACCCTGGACAGGCATGCGCGCCACCTTCTCCTGTGGTCTCAGGGCAAGTTCCTTTCACTGAGGGCAGTCCATGTTCCTGGGATCCTGAACCTCGCAGCAGATTTTCTGTCGAGGCAGAAGCTCAGGTCGGGGGAATGGATGTTGAACCGCCGAACAGTTGCCCTGATTTGGGAAATGTTCGGAAAAGCAGAGGTGGACCTCTTTGCATCACAGGAGTCGTCCCAATGCCCACTTTGGTTCTCCCTGAGCCCCCCAGCACCATTGGGGATAGATGCGTTCGCCCACCCGTGGCCAATGCAGAAACTTTATGCATTCCCGCCTGTCAAGTTGATCCAGGCAGTTCTGTCCAGAGTGAGGGAGAGCGGAGCCCGTCTCCTACTTATAGCCCCATTCTGGCCCTCCCAGCCGTGGTTCTCGGAGCTGGTTCCTCTTCTGGAACTTCCCCCTTGGGAGATTCCGGTCAGGGAGGATCTGCTGTCCCAGCTTCAGGGCAGGATATGGCATCCTCGCCCCGAAATTTGGAAGTTGTGCGTATGGCCCATCAGAGGCCGCTAGCTTTGAGCTTTGGTCTTCCCGCTGACGTCCAGGAGACCATTGCGAGTGCAAGAGCCCCTTCCACGAGAAGGTTATATTCCTCCAAGTGGAGGGTTTTTGAGTCGTGGTGTTCGACACACGCTACGGACCCAGTCAGCTGCCCAGTCGGTTCAGTGCTGGAATTCCTACAGGAGAAGTTTGCTTCTGGAGCGGCCGCTACTACTCTGAGAGTATATGTTGCTGCTATTGCCGCTCATAGGGAGTCGGATGAGATTCCCCTAGGTAAATTGAGGTTAGTCTCAGCATTTATGCGTGGGGTTAGGCGCCTGAAACCAGTACGCTCCCCTGGAATTCCCTCTTGGGACCTGTCGGTCGTCCTGGAGGGCTTAACGGAAGCTCCCTTTGAGCCCTTAGAGTCAGCTCCAGAGCAGATTCTGACTCTCAAGGTTACTCTTTTGTTAGCCTTGGCTTCTTTGAAGCGGGTGGGAGATTTGCAAGCTCTTTCTGTTAGCAAGACTTGTATAGACTTCGCTCCTGGTCTTGTCAGGGTGACTTTGAGACCGAAACCGGGATATGTGCCCAAAGTATTGTCAACAGCATTCCGGTCTCAGGTTATTAACCTTCACTCTTTCCATCCTCCTCCTTTTGTCTCTGAGGAGGACAAGAAGCTTAATTTGCTCTGCCCTGTCCGGGCATTGAAGTTATACGTGGATCGCTCTGGCGGTTGGAGAAAATCCAACCAGCTCTTGGTATGTTTTGGTGCTGGCCGCCGCGGGCTTGCCGCATCAAAGCAGAGAATTTCCCACTGGGTTACAGAGGCTATTTCACTTGCATATGAGGTGCGCGGTCTGCCTTCACCTCTTAGCATCAGGGCACATTCCACCAGAGGCGTGGCTTCCTCTCAAGCACTTTTTAGAGGTGCCCTCCTAGAAGACATTTGTGTAGCGGCAGGCTGGTCCTCTCCGCACACTTTTGTCAGATTCTATAGTTTGGATCTTGACATGACTCCAGGTTCCCTAGTTTTATCTGCTTGAACCAGTCGTGTGAGTTATCTGGTCTTTGTACTAGTTACGGCAGCGCTTAGCTTGGCGAGTTTGGTATTTCGTTCCCACTGCGTCCTAAGCTACGCAGCGTTGAGTGAACCTATGAAAGAGAACGTCTCTGGTTACTGGTGTAACCTATGTTCTCTGAATAGGGAACGAGACGCTGCGTTCGCTGCCAAGCTCCCTTGCGCTGCCGACAAGCTCCTTTTTCGGCAGAGAAATCTGAGGAGCAGATGGCGCGCGCGCACTAATATAATGTGACGACGCAAGAGCGTCGGGGCGGCGCCCGCGCCATCAGCCAATGAATTGGCGTGATTCTATAAGGGCTTCAGACAATCGGCACACCCAGAGGGCGTTCCCACTGCGTCCTAAGCTACGCAGCGTCTCGTTCCCTATTCAGAGAACATAGGTTACACCAGTAACCAGAGACGTTTTCAGCTCTTTGTTAACTCTTCTTTTCTCATTTGTATTCTGATGAACATATTGAACATATTTTGTATATTGTATAGAAAGTTGTGTCATAAACATGTCATCTCTATATGTTTTGTGAGAAAAATTTCATAAAAAAAAGCAATAAGCATGTCCCAGCCGGGTTCGTCACTTGTTGGGGTCCCCTGGAAACATTTCCGTTGTTGTCTGTGCTATTTGCAGCACGTTTCTCTATTTGGTTGTGTTGTGAACTTTTGCAGTGCATTTCTGTATTTGGTTGTGTTGTGAGTATTTGGAGCACAAATGTGTTATAAAACTGATGAACTGATGTTTTCTTAATTTGCTGGTGTTTTTCTTTTTGCATGTGTTTTCTTCAGTTGCAGCGCGTTGAACTTTCTCGGCCACCGTAGTTTGACCACAAAACCGGGCTTAACAGTTCGTTCACAAATAGGACAGATATGTTTCTCTCAGATGATTGGTTCTCATGTTTAACAGTTTACTGGATGGGATTTTCTGTGGGTAATGACTTCAATTTTGGTTTGTTGCAAAAAGCTATTATATTGCTTCCAAAGACTTAGTAAGTGTGTGAGTCGTATGGACCACTTTTATGACATTTTTATGATTTTTTTTTGTCCTTTCAGAAGTTTGAAAGCTCCATTCCTCATTCATTGTAATTTATATATTCAATTGGCACGGATAACGACAACTGACAGGATTTTCGTGGCAAATTTTCAAAGCTTTATACGAAACATTTTCTATACAAAATGCTAAAAAGAAAAAAAAAACACATCAGCATTACTGCAACATTCAGAAACAAACATGAATGTCTTTTCTCTCTTTTTCCATTTCCCTATCTATCTCCTGTGTAGCCTTCAGTGCTGCTCTAATATAATCTATAATAACGCTGTTTGTTTTTCCCCCACTATAATGGACTCCATAAATCAAAAATCAGATTTTCTTAAAGAAATCCCCCACCAGCAAATTAGACTTTTTTTCTTGTCCTCCTTTGGGTCTTTCCTTTCTTTTTCTTTCCCTCTTTGTGGCACATAGTGAAATGATTGAAATGACCCTTTTCCTCCACTGAAAACACTCAAACGTTATTGTATTAGATGATGGAATCTTGATTTGATTGATTGTTCATTAGTTATTTTTTAATACATGCTCTGTTGGTTTTGTGTGTGACAGGGTGAAGCAGAAATTAATTGATTAAGCGTAGGGCTGCGGTGGATATATTTCTGATCAATAATTGTTTAGAGATGAAATATGATCATGCGATGATTTGCGTTGGCAAAATAAATGATGGAAAGCTGAAAAAGACAGATGCTCTGTTGAGATACTTTGGTCCCTTTACACCTGGCATCTACATGATTTTAGTGATCGGATCACAGTTGTACAGAGCCCCTAAAGGGACATTATGATGGAAAAAATTGAGACGGGAGGAACATTTTCAAAAGCTTTTGCGTCCTCTCGCAAAACTTTTGCTTTTCCCCGAGAAGCCTCGCGTTTGCTTACAAAACTTTTTTGGATAGAAATAATATGAGGTGGGATGAAAAACTGTATGTGCAATGCTTTTGCGAACAAAGGCAACGTTTCTTGAGGGAAAGCAATACTTTAGTGAGAAAACAAACAAAAAAAATATTTTTTTTTTCTCCTATCTCATGTTTTCCATCACTTTGTCAACTCACCTCCATATACAGTCGAATGTCACTTGACCATGTTAAAGGGATAGTTTAAGAAAAAAAAAAAATCTGTTATTATTTACTCACCGTCTCATGTTGTTCCAAATCGGTATGATCTTTTACAGAACACAAATGAAAATGTTTTGAAGAACTGTATTTGTCCATACAGTGAAGGTTAAGGTGTCGAAATCAATACTGGAAAAAAACTGGAAGACATTTTTGCAAAATATCTTCTTTGTATCACAGATATCAATTTAATCCATCTTCATTTTAATGAACTGATATCAATTCTTACATCCCAAGAATCAATATTTTAGTCTAGACTGTTTTTAGCTGAACAAAACTTCACTAAATATTATTTGTAGTGCACCCCCTATCCAATAATACCAATAATCACAAAATTTTAACAATAAATGGCATTTTTATGCTCATTAATATGGCGTGACTGATGTAGACACCTCAGTTCAAGTGATGCTGCATGCTACACTTTACTACTAGTTATAGCACAAAATAAATATCTGTGAACATCAGAAGAAAAAAAAAAAACAGTGTTCCTGGTGTTCCAACCTGAGGATAGTCAAACAAAATGTCACAATGTTCCATTTACCTCAGGAAAGCCATTTAATGTCCATAGCTTGTAGCATAGGACTGCTAAAAAAAATAACTTTAGAATTTTGCTAAATAAATATATTAACTATAATTCATATTTATTATATGTTCACTTAACAGTTAGTGCTTTCTTTATTATTTACTGCATATGAAAACAAGTTTAAATGTTTAAATTTCAACAACGAATTTGAGTAGAAACGTAGAAATATAAAAACTACCAGTTTATGAGTCTTGATTATTATAAACAACAGTTGAATTCAAAAGTTTGGACTCTTTCGTTAATTTTAACCTTTAATATTATATTATACCAACTTGCAGGGTTCTCTTTATAGTTTACAGCAGTAGTTGAGAGAGGTTTGTTTCCTTAAAGGGTTATTTCACCCAAAAATGAAAATTAAGTCATTAATTACTCACCCCCATGCTGTACCAACCCCGTAAGGCCTTCGTTCGTCTTCGGAACACAAATGAAGATATTTATGATTAAATCTGAGAGGTTTATGACTGCTACATAGGCTCCCTAAGGGAATGAAACTTGACGGCCCAGAAAGTCATTATGGAATATTTAAACATTTTCTTTGTCGCAACAGTGGCTCAACTATAAGTTTATCAAGTGACGAGAATACTTTTTGTGCGAAAAAACAAACAAAAATAACGACTTTATTCGACTATTCCTTTTCTTCCTTGTAGGCCTGAAACGAGACTTTAAGAGATTTCCACGACGCATGCGCGAGAATTGCGATCTCCTTCAACTACTTCAGTTAAGTTCTCGCGCGTGCGCGTCGTGGAAATCTCTTGAAGTCTCGTTTCAGGCCTACAAGGAAGAAAAGGAATAGTCGAATAAAGTCGTTATTTTTGTTTGTTTTTTCGCACAAAAAGTGTTCTCGTTGCTTGATAAACTTATAGTTGAGCCACTGTTGCGACATGGAATATTTAAACATTTTCTTTAATGACTTTCTGGGCCGTCAAGTTTCATTCCCTTAGGCAGCCTATGTAGCAGTCATCCACCTCTCAGATTTAATCATGAATATCTTCATTTGTGTTCCGAAGACGAACGAAGGCCTTACGGGGTTGGTACAGCATGGGGGTGAGTAATTAATGACTTAATTTTCATTTTTGGGTGAACTAACCCTTTAAGAAAAACTGACGTACCTGATATACAGTATATCCAAATGAATCAATATATCAAATTGAAATTGAATTGAATTAATGAAGTAAAAGAAAATTTCATTATGGGTGAACTATCCCTCTAAAATCCATGTGTAATTGCTCACAAGATGTATTGTGGTCTCATCCAACCCGATCTCAAGGCAATTCGTACGAATTTTACGAGGTGGCATATACGAATATGAATTCGGTGGCATTACGAATTCATACGAATTCATAAGATTTTTGTTAAATCGTACATATTTTACGAATTGTCAAATTCGTATGAATTCGTAAGAATGACCTACCCCTGACCCCGGCCCTAAACCTACCCATCACTGGGGTTTAGACAAATGAGTGAGGTCGTACGAATTAGCCACCTTTTAATCACTCGTACGTATTGGTCGTCATTGAAAAGTAACAGCACAACTCATACAGTATCTATATCTTTTGAGGAGGGCTATCAATCACGTCTGTGCCATAGTGACTTGTATCTAGTTTCATCCTTATTCAGCAGGCCTCTATAGGTTCACTCCACACTCTACATGAGCCACTCCACTTCACCATAATCCTTTCTAACATCTAAAGCCTCTTTAAGAGAGAGATATACCAAGAGGAAGTGAGAAATGAAAGCAGGACAGGGGCCAGGGGGTGTCTCTGAAGCCCGTCACACTGCTAGGCAGTCAGAGAGTGGAGTGGGTGGGTCTGGATATATTGTGTTAGTCTAGTCTTTAATTATTCATACATCCTCTCTTTGTTCTCCAGTGAAACTGCCTTTGAGCTACTTCTGCATGTGCTGTTAACATGTCGGTTGCAGTCATAATCGAGTATATAGTCCGTTCAAGTCCTGGAGAAACAGAGGGGTACGTACATACAGTGGTGTGAATTGACTTCTGTTCCTCTAGGCGCCAATGTGAATGCTTCATGAACCCAAAACTGCCAAATGCTTTGCGAGGTAAATATCAACCGCGATGGCAGCGGCGCACAACCGGCAGCCTGCAAGAGGAAGATTACACACACACACACAAACCAACACACTCTCTCGTGAAGCGAGAAACCGATCACCAAGGACACGAAGAGCGAGGGAGAGAAAGAAATGATCCAAATCGAATTGGATTGGAGTGAAATGTAGAATGTGAACTTTAGATCTGATGGACTGGGCGTCTTGACAGCTGCTGTATGAGAAGCGCTTGAAAATAACTCTTGTGTTTGTGAGGAAAACAGTGCGAGTGAGTGACACAAAAAAGATCGATGACTTGAAAGGGACTTCTCCTCTCCGGTTTAGTCAGAATGATGAACAAGGATGGTTTATTGACATGGAGAGATTAAAGAACAAATGTTATATAAATCAACTCGAGGGGTGTGTTTAGAATGTAATGGAAATTAGCATCAGTGCGAGTGTGTGGGCAAAGTGCTGCTTTCTGCTCTGTATCATGGCAGGCTGTTTATCTTTCACCCGTTTTTAACTACCTGCTGTATTTTCTCATTACGATTACTTTACTACCTGTCACTTTTCCTTTGGTTGATGTAAATTAGGAAGGAAAGCTGTTCCTGTATAAGCTGTAATAAAAGCATGAGTGTCTGCGAATGTGTCCAGGTTGCAAATGTAGCATATGTGCCTTTTCAACTTAAGGCTGATGTGACTATTCAGCAAACTGTCGGTAATACCAAGACAAAAGTATGTGGACACCTGAGCACCAAACATGCTTAGTTTAAAGGAACTGTTAACCCAAAGTGAAATTTCTCATCCTCATGTCATTCCAAAATTGTATGAGTCTTTCTTCCATAAAGCACAAAAAGAGGAAATTGTACAGGTACATTTTTAGGAATTTCAAAAAGGACATTCAAGTCTTGCTTGGTTTCACAGACAGGGTTTAGATTAAGCCAGGATTAGGCTTTGGTTCAATTAGGACATTTCTAGCTTTTGTTTAGTTATTGCTAAACGTTTTATAAAACTGTCATGAAACATGACTGATTGATACATATTTTAAGATATGTCAGTGCAAGTTGCTTTCAGTTACAACAGCTCAAACATGCTTTTTAGTCTGGGACTACGCTTAAGCCTTGTCTGTGAAACCAGAGGCTAGAGTCATATTATATAAACTTAAAGTCCCTGTAAAGGCAATTCTAAAAAAAAAATCGAAACCCATTATAAATTTTAGAAATGTATTGCTAAAACATATTACAAAGACTGAACTGTGAATTACTGAATTGTGGAGTTAGACCGTTAAACAGTTTTTCACCATTGCTATTTTCCGGATTTTTTGGGCGGGGCTAAAACAGGGCTCGATGACGCACTGGAGCCCCTGAGCTTGTGGACACGCCTCTACTTGATGATGCACTGAGGCCACTGAGGCTGGCCCCTCCCCTAACAATAGAGCACATTCGCATCAGTTTGGCGCTCAATCGCGAGTTACTGTCAGTACTATTAGTTACTACAGCCTACAGTTTGCTAGCTAGCTATGCCTTCTAGGGCTGTTGGAACGAATTCCGAAATTCGAATATAATTCGAATATTAAAAAATCAATACTATTCGAATGCTGAAGTTACTATTCGAATATTGTTTTTTTATGTATATTTTTTTTATACCGTAAAACTTCAAATAATAGCCGAGTCCCAAATAGACGCCTGTCTCGTTTACACGCCTGGTGTGGTGGCAGATTTGGGTATAAAGGCCGGTCTCAAATAGAGGCCGGGTCTGTTTTTTAGTTTCGGGTTGTATTTAATCTTCTAAAACCCGTCAGATCGTTTTTTGGCGGCCGCCAACGCAAATGTTTGTCCCGCCAAAGCCTTTTTTGATCGGTGAGTGATGTAGACTAGAATGACTGCTGCGCCTGACAGGGCGCATAACGAGGAGAGAGAGAGAGAGAGAGAGAGAGAGAGAGAGAGAGAGAGAGAGACTCTAGGCCTACACTCAATGAACAACATCTCAACACTAAATTATAAAGGCCTGTCTTATATAGACGCCTGTCTCAAATACAAGCCGGTGCAGTTCGACGATTTGGGAAAATAAAAGCCCGGGCTACTATTTGAAGTTTTACGGGTATGCAATCTTGCCTTTCTCGCCACCTTGGCTTACACACATGTGAAAATGAAATGCTTTTGTTTCGTCTGATGTACAATAAAGTTTTTGAATCATAACACAGTTGTGCACGTTATCCACGCTGTATCATCATAACAATACTGTCAAAATTGGTAAATGTTTAACAACGTAAAAAAACGCCCGTGAAGCGCAAATATCTCGGTGAAAACTCAACGGATTTGGCGAGCACCGAACTCACTGGAACCGTCTAGTCGAACTGAAAAGAACGATATAAGTTTCAGGATTTTTGGTAGTGTTTTAGCGGAGATATTAGCCGAAAACCATCGATAGCGCTTCAACCATATTCAGCACGAATAAAATGTGTATTGTAATGTTAGATGTCCCTCTAGTGGACAGAACGTGTAACAACAACCACATGCTATAGTGGCATTGGCGATCCATAAGCCTGAGTAATGTCGTAAATATTAATAATAGGATGAATTTGAGCATTTAATATTCGAATATTATTCGAATATTAAATAAAATAATTAATGGAATTTGAATAGTATTATAGAGGAAGATTGACAGCCCTAATGCCTTCGACACGGAAATGCGTAGGCTACTACCTGGATGCGATCATGTACAAAACAGATCAGTGTCTTTATTTAAATTTCCTAAAAACGATCACATCAAGAAGAGGTGGATTCATTTTGTAAAGAGCCAACCTTGATGGAGAGCTGAGGATCACCGCCAACACCCGTCTCTGAAGTGATTATTTTACACAGGATAGTTTTATAAACTGTAGTCTCAGACAACTGGGATTCACTGATAATCCGCTGTTACTGGTGAAGGGGCCCGAACAGACTATCTCCCGCCTCGTCCTTCATCTCCCCGTCCCGAAAGCAGTATCACCTAATATCACCGTCGGCAGCTTTCCCGCGAGTGGGCGTGGTTTCAGCGCAGCCAGCGGACACGCCCCGAGCGTTTGAGAGTAGAGAATAATGCTCACCTTTTCAAGATTTTGATAGCTTATTTGATGTACTTGCCGCCTTTTTTTTATCATTCAAATTTGGCTGGGTGGCTAATAACACATTTTTCTGTGGTGTGACAAACTCAGAACACATTCTTAATTTTGACTTTACAGGGACTTTAAGTCATTATTCACCGAAATCTTGACATTTGCCCTTCTTCGACCCCTGGAGATATCATATTTATGAATGAATCATTAATTTGAATCTTTTCAATGAAGGCTTGGAATATAACGCACAAGTGTGATACCTTTAAGCCAGGCATTCACTTTGCGATTTCAACAATGTTTTTGTTAAATACAAACTCTCACTGTACGAGTAAATCGCATGCGATGTAAAGAAAAAGCTCACGATTTACAGTATGTGCTCACACTATACGGTCCGATCATCGAGCTGCGACTTGACTGCTCACGCTACAGTATACGTGTAGAATAATTATACGTGCCCCCGATTCCTGAAATGTGTTGCTATTTCAAAAGAAGAAACATGCTTTTCTGGAAGAAACACGCTGCTTTTGTCATAATGTGCAATTCTGTGTGCTGAAACGTCCAAGAGGCGCTGACTTATATGGACTCAAAGCGCAGGTGGCTTGAAAGATGTCGGCAATATGGTTTATCCATGAACTGGAGGTAAGCAACAGTCTGCTAAATTAGTTTCAGATAGTATTGATAGCTATTTTATTAATAGCCTATCGTCATGGTTTAATTTCTGTTTTTGCAGTGAGGGAAAAAACACTGAGTTTAGAGCAATCGGTTCGTAGCTCTGCTTCAACTGTGCGATACCCATCCGACTGCCAGTCGGGAGAGATCAATCGACAAAGCTAAAATTCGGCCCAACTTTTGCGTCCTTTTTAAGCTTGAAAGCGTCATGGGAGCTATTACGGGTGCTTTCACACTTGGTTTGATTTCTTTGTCCGAACCCAAGTTCAATTGCTGTCCCCATCCCTGTCACCCGTTGGAAACTGCAGTATGTTCCTATTGTCAAAGCAACCGCTATTTACCCCTGTCTAAGGTAAGGCGGCAAAAAAATAAATGTTGCTTGCTTCACTTTTATATTTTAGTTTTTTAACCTTTGGTTTTCTTTCCAAACCATCAACACTTGTTGAAAAATATTTTTTCAAAGTAAATCCTATACTAAGGTTTTTTTTTTCAGTGTGTGTCGGCGAATGTACTGCAGATGTTCTCAAAAACTCGGGAGACCATTTCTGCTGAAGGCAAACAGAAATTAGACATTCTCTGTGCATAAGTGCATCAGTCCGGCTTGTCAGGAAAGTGATTGAGAACACAGTTTTTCAAATCATACATCATCAGCGGTTCACTTCTACGATTTAGTATAATTGCGTTCATATTAGCAGCAAACCATGTTTTTTTTTAAGCAGACTCGGGTTGACATTATCCAAACGAACACGTGTGCTAGTGTGAAAGCACCCTAATTGCATGGAAAAGAGAGACCAGGACAATTGTCATTTTATGTTGTGTGGAAGAAATCATGCTATGAGCGAACAATATGAAAGTGAGAAAATGACACTTTTTTTGTGTGGTTGAACTCATACTGTAGCTTTTTAATTTAAATAAAAAACATGGGTGTTGTGGTGGTCCTCCCTTGTGATGGGAGTTTGTTGCTACAACAGCTTCCACTTTTCGGAGAAACTTGCTATTAGATGTTGGAACATGGGATTTGCTCCTAGACACATGAGTTTAGTTAGCCTGGTTAAAACAGGTGTAACTGAGTTATGGTCTGGCAAAGCGTCATAGACAAATCATTTCCAGAGAGGCATCACCAACGGACGTCGCGGGTAGACCTAAAACCAATCAGAGCGATGAAGGAGATGACGTATGCAGAGCGGCGGCCGGCGGAGAAACATCTCTGAGTGTTGTTCTTTGCTCGGTTTTTAACAAAAAGGAAACGTTCAAATCGCTTAAAACAGACGCGAGAGCTGATTAGAACGAGTGATGTTCGACGGCGGCATCCATCTTTGTAATGTAGGCTACAAAATAATCTGCTTCAAAATCCCAGCGCTGTCGTCATCGTGTAAAGCCCGCCCCAACGTTTCTGATTGGTGCCTCGATTTCGACGGATTGGAAATGGGCTTGAATGAGCTCTTTGCCAGACTAACTTTGAGCAAATCTAAATTTGCCGGAAGTTGTCTGGATTTTCCCAGGCTAGAGTTTAGTAATAGATGCAGCTGAAATAGCCAAAGCTGTTAAACAGAAGGGAGATCCTTCATACCTCGCCAAATAGTGTATTATACAAAAGTCTTACATTTAAGCATGCACAGTAGTGTATGTGTTGTTCAAATCACTCAAATAAGCCGTAATCCATCGGGAAGATCTGACTGACATGGTTAATTATGCTCACTCGCCAGTCCTCGGAGAGAGAAGAGATGAAAAGACAGGATAAAACATGCGCGGAAATTTGAAGTCTGTGATATTTAGAAGTATAACAGATTCTCTCTGGTCTTGCGCTATGTTTTGTTTCAAAATCCCTATTCATTTCCTGTCACATATGCATACTCCATACTTCAGCTGAGCTTTGCTCTCCATCTAAGGCCGAACCCCTCAGACAGATTTAAGTGGCAATAGCAGAAGTACACGCGCGCACCTCTCACATTTACAAAAACCAGAGCAGACATGCAAAACCCCCTGGAGATGAGCAGCCTTTTCTACAGACGGATTTTCACTGATCTACTGCAAATGATGAATTAATTATTCTACGGAAAGGAGAGGACAGAGGAATCTGTAATTACCTGTCAAAATTCGGGACATTACAGTGGCAGAAAATCCATGGGCCCCTGAAAATATAATCTCCCTGTTTGCAGTCTTATCCCAAGTCCCATTCAAGACGATTGACAGATTATTGTTTTCTCTGGCAGTTCCTGAATTGTGATATGAGACGTGATGGTAATGAAAGGTGCTTTTGGCCAGATGGTTCAGTCCTTCATCTCGATTGGACAACAGCGGCATTGCGGTCTGTGTATCAATGGAATGAAAAGCTGGTTAATGTAGTGTCGAACTTTTGGAACATTTAATTTGATGTTTAAAAAAAGCTGCTTAAAAATACATTTTAGACCACTGTAAAAATTTGGTTTTGAGTTCGGGAACTGTAGATTTATTTTTTTAGAATTATGATGTAACAGTTATGCAGTTTTATAACTGGCCTTTAGCAAAACTAGTTCAGGGGGTTGTTACGTGCGATGCTAGAAATATATCTTTTAGTGGGCTCAAGTGGCTTATTGCTTTTATAAAACGGTGACAAAGGCATTATAATAAGACCCAAGTGTGCCATAAAGAATACGGTAATTTTCCTGCTAGGTAATATAGTTCAGAAGCATATAGCTGTTGACTGTTTATGGCTGAAAAGCTATGTGGAGATCAAAGATTATGTGGTGAAAATCAAGTTTTTAATGTTGTTAATATGTCTATGTGGGTGTTTTAATAAGAACAAACAGCTTATTTTGTCATATTTGTTAAATCTAGGAAATCATTCATTTTAATTTTAGTCTGTAAACTGAATAATTTGGCACACAGCCACTTAATAGAGGCTGGAGATCACTGTGTTTATATGACCACCATTTTATTTTTATTTTTTATTATTATATTGTTTTGGAGAGCCCAGATGCAAGGACAATAGTAGAGAGAAAGTGTCTTTATTAATTTTCTATTTATAGGGGGTGACAATAAAAAGCAACAAAGATTAAAAAAAATCATTTTTAATGTGTATATGCTTTCTTTCCCTTTGTAAATGTTGTTCCACCGATGCTTCTGCACTATAAAATATATTTTAAGTGTGTGAGGTTTTAGTAGATCTGACTGCTTGTCAAAATGTGATAGTGTCAGTATTGATATATATCTATCTGAAGTTCAATTTTGTTTGAAACCGACAAACTGCCCCAGGGGGGAGGTTCACAGTCTGGTGTTTAAAAACGATATGTGAAAAACCCTAAAACAATATTGCTCGTATCTCATGTAAAACAACATGACACGCAAAAAAAATAAAAAAAATAAATAAAATAAAATAAAGAGAAACACTGGCATATTGTGTCTGACAGTCAAGGTGTAAAGTTCTCAAAACATTATCACAGGTATAAACTTGTGGATGAGCGTGTGATTCAAGCTTTTGAGAGTTCATATGTTTGACACATTTTTGACTTCATGCCTCACATAATTAAAACAAATTTTAAATGAAGAGTTTTATTTAAAACATGAATATTATTGTTGTAGTGATCAAGCTCTTACTTCACTCTAGAAAAAGATAAAGATAGATAAAATTTTGGCCTCGCTTGACACTTTTTTTAATTGTCTGTGTGTCTTATCTTTCAAAGGATGGATTCTGCTTATTTTAAGAAGGTTCAGTTTATTTGATCTGTTGTAACTGCAAAACAACTTACATGGTAATAGTGCATTGTGTCTACATGTGCCAGTAGGCCTATTTGTTCCAGTGTCAGGAGTTAGATTCTGTCTGTGTTCACAGTTAACCAGTCATGCTTTTAAGTATTTTCTCAGTTAATCTTTTGTCATGGAATAGGTGTTTGATTTTGAGGTGCTAAATGCTAATGTTATATTATTTGCCATCGATTAGGAAGGTTTATTGGGACATAGCCTATAGCAGTCAGTCTCTTCCACAACATTAAAGCTGTGTTCCCAATTTGTAGGCATCATAGGCATGTTCCCAACAGTGGGCGGCAAAATAATGCTGCTTACGAGATGATAAGGTAATCCCAGAATGCATTGCCAGCTCAGTGAAAATTGAATCCAAGATGGTGGATGAAGTCAAATCCCTAAATTTATAAATTGATTATAAGGTGATGTACAGTATATTTTATTCAGCAGTGCAAAGTATTGAGGAAAATAGTGCTAATGTAATTAAAAATACACTATTTCCCCCAATATTTGCGAGTGCTATGTATTTGTTGTGATTATATTATCATAATTGGCAACGTGCTAATATTAGATTCAAATCAACAGTGATGGTTTGGTTTAGGGTTAGTTGCATGTCATTTTGCATAATTTATAGTTATTACTAAAGTAACAACATGTAAGAAGGATACAGTAAAATAGTGTTACCCAAAAATCACACCTTTATTTGTAAATAATGTAATTTAGTTTCAGAAGAATGGAGAAAGGAAAGCTGCTGGAGGACTACAGTGCATCCGATAAGAACAGGAGTCAGTCAGCTCCAGGCATGCTGTGACATGCAACATCAGTGGCTTGTTGGTAGTTCTTTGGTTCCAGTGTAGACAGTGTTAGAAAGTAGTTGCGGTAAACAGTGAGGCAGCTGACTAGAAGCAGAGCAGTTTCCTGACCTAGTTATTTTGTTCATAGTTTGCATTATTTGTATTATTAGGACTAAATCACTGACAACTAACCCTTATGAAGAGCCTGTTAGCCTAGATATATCTGTCAGTGTGTTGGTGATTCAGATCAGCGGTTCTCTTTTACCCACTGGTGGTTTGTGAGTAAAAACAGTGATAATTGTAATAAATATAAATCCGTTTTTGTGGGGGGTGTGGGGGGGGGGGGGGGGGGGGGGTGTTGGGGGGCGAGACGGCCACCATTCAACCCAAAAGAAGTCATTTAAAAATTTCAATAACTCTGAAGCTGTTCAGTTCAGCTAAAAAAAACGCATAGAATCCCTTTAATGCAGATATTTATCTCTTATGCTCAAGGCTGCGTTTATTTGATCAAAAATACAGTAAATACAGCAATATTGTGAAATATTATTACAATTTAGAATAACTGCATTTTATTTTAATATGTTTTAAAATGAGATTTATTCCTGTGATGACAAAGCTGAATATTCAGCACCGTTACTCCAGTCTTCAGTGTCACATGACCCTTCAGAAATCATTATAATTTGCTGATTTAATGCTCAAGAAACATTTCTTCTTACTATCAATGTTGAAAACAGTTGTGCTGCCAAATATTTTGTTGGAAACCACATGATGATTTCTTTTTAGGACTTTTGATTAATAGAAAGTTCACCACAACAGCACTTGTTTTGCAATCATTTGTAACATTATAAATCCCCTTACTGTCCTTTTTTATCAATTTAATGCATTCTTGCTGAATAAAAGTATTAATTTAAAAAAAATTGTCAGCAGCAGTTGAGGCATGCATGGAATAAAAGCTGGATGTAATCGCAAGCAGTTGATATTTAATTAGGGATGGCCCGATACCGATACTGGCATCGGGGATCGGGCCCATACTATTGACAGCCAACATTAACACTGAAGCACGAGAAGATGCGAGATAATCCACGGGCACTAAAAATAACAGAAGGAATTGCTAGGCCTGTAAATCAATAGTCAAATAGTCAACTCGATACAATAGTGAATAAATAAATTAATCGCACGATAAAAAAATGAGCTCGATATTTTTTTCGGCCGCGATAATTTCCATTTTGCATGCTTGTTTGTTTTCCTCGTCTCTCTCAGGAGACTGCTGGATGACAACTCTCGGTTCCTTAGCATATATAGGTGGAGTGACCTAGAGCTTAGATTCTCTGCCCGAGCCCGATATTTCCCGACACTATCCTCGAGCCGGGCCCTTGAGAGACGTGCACTCCCAACGCAAAAGAGTTGGCGAGTGCGAGCGCGGGCGCGGGCGGTAATGCACTCACTCTGTGTGTTCGGGTTGCGGGAGAGTAAAACGATTCGCGGGACTCCCGCAAACTAGAAATATCTATGAATAAAACATATAAAAACGAATAGATTTTTATTCATCTGTTGCAGAAAAGCAACAAGAACAACTAAAACAAAATAGAAACGATTTACAGGCCAGAGTTTCTATTCATAACATGTCTGCAGCGTTGAGCGATGTAGCCAATCACAGACATATGTGTTGATTTCTTGAACACAATGGCCAATCAGAAGCATTTAAGATAGACTCCCCTCACCGCTCTAAACTGACTTTTGTTCAGAGCTGAATTCTGTATGCTGGCAAATCCTCTAATTATAACAAACAAAGTGTGGATATTATGAAAGATTCATTGTGCAGTCAGCTTCATTGATAATTATTGAGATTAGGCATGTGCCGGTATCAAATTTTCGTGCTGCGATTAATTGAATGAGCTTTTATCACGGTATACGGTATTATCACGATATTTTAATTGCTCAAGAGAAACAGATGGATTGCGGGTATCTAAAAAAACAACTTGCATCACAATGTGTAATTGTGATTTTCAAAACATGGTAACTAAACAGAATTTTATTAAGTTTAGTGACAACGTGTTACAATGTTTACATGGTACAATGACTGGTAGGTTACTGTTTGTATTATTCAAATAAATTATTGTATTTGATTTTAATCTTAATTCAATATTGACTCATTTGGATAAATATTAGGTAGGCTACAGTCTGCATGTTAATTTTTCTCAAGAAAAAAATATATCTCACATAATGCTGTAAACAGAGAGAAATTAAATATAATGCGGTTTTCATTATAATAACAATTATATAATGACAAGTAAACATATAATTAATATATAATAAAGTGCACATATTTAGCAAAATGACAATTTGTTCTAGTCAACTAAAGTGCTAGTCATTAAATGGCTTTCCTGAGGTAAATGTAACGTTCTGTGACATAACTGTTCTCCTGCAGTTTTATTGACCTCTTTCCGTGAAAAACACTGATTGATCGACATTTTGTATGAGGCATAAACCTTAAGGTAAGTTGTACTGTATCTTTAAATAAAAAGTAACAGATGATCGGTTTACTTGAACTGAGGCGCAGCGATCTGTCACAATGGACAGAACCTTTTTTTTTTTCATATCAAAAGTAACCTGCTCTGTCTAGTCTGTCGGTGTCAGTGTCCTCGTTGCTCCGCGATTTTTCTCTGCGTGAGAGCGTGTGAAAAGTGTCAATTCCGTAAAGCGGCTTTCAGACAGAACGCGATTTGCTATTTTGCAAATAAAAAGTTGAACTATTTTTAACTTTGACCCCGGCGTGCTTTGGTCGACGCAGCAACAAAACGTCCCCGCGAGTATTCTGCGTCCTGTCTGAAAGGCGCTTGAGTCTCAAGTTGAATGTGTGAGAGTTGGCAGCCCTGCGGGGGGTAAATCGTCGGCAGCGTTCCTCCTTCCGCCATGCTTCTACTCCATGTGATGATTGTTTACATTAGACTAGAGTGCGCTCTGCGCCGCGTGCACACAGTGCTTATACATGTGGGGATTGTTTACATCAGAGTGCGCACGTGTTTTGCGGAGCATATACGCAGTGTTTAAGCGGTTGATAGAAAATTAGCTAATGCGTGTTCTAAAAGTCTAAATTCAAATCTATTATTTTTCACGGTATTTTGAAGTGGCCGCGATAACAATATCGTGCATATTCATTACCGCGATTTATCGCATTACCGAATACCGGCACATGTCTAATAGAGATGAGTGAGATCGCGATGAACTGTCAGCTTTTTAGGAATTATTAAGGGAGCGCACTTTGCGCGCATTCAGTCATGCCAGACCATGCACGCAGTAGCTGCTTGCTTTTATGTTAAATTAACAGTGGTTTGTGTGTTAATACATTTATTATTTTACTCATAATTATTTATTTTTTGACTTGTTAAAACAAGCAGAGAAGAAAATAAAAACAGTCTTCTAACTGTTCTGAAATAGTCTTCTGTCTTCTTTTCTGGGAGCCTATAGTTACTTTTGCGGTAGAAATATCGGTATCGGTACTCGGTATCGGCAAGTACACAAATGTAAATAATCGTTCTCGTATCGGTTTGAAAAAAAAAAATGGTATCGGGCCATCCCTATATTTAATGAAAACAAAATCAAAATAACACTTAGATTTCAGAATACAAAACACAAACAACCAGAACAACAACTTCGTAAAGACGAAATCAGACAAAGAGCATAACAATAACGGCTATATATACAAAGAAGTCAAACAATGAATAAGCAACAAAAGCGAACACAGGAAACCAAAACCAGGTGCAAAAGCAAAACCACCTCAATACAACTCAAACAAAACTCTAACTCAGGCAAAACGTGACAACTTTTGAACGGTAGTATATTAAATTGTTATTCTATTTCTTCTCTTTTTTTACAGAAAAGGTAAAAACGCATCTATTGTTAACGTTAAAGGCTTGTCATTGTTTAAGGCTCGTCAAGTTAAAGGCTTGTCAAATTACTCATTGTAATTCGGTGCAAATTAATCTGTTAATAATTTTGTGTTCCCTATCAGTCAGTCACATTCAACATTATGTCAAGTGACTGACTATTGAGATGCCAGGTTGCAATATGCCAGTCACTTATGACGTAACTTTTCCGTTCCCTCATCAGAGAACAGGGGTTACATTGGTAACCAAGACGTTTGCAAATTAGGCTTATGCAGTTAATATTAATACATTTACATTTATAAGGGCATATTTGTTTGTATAGTTTTTTAAAATTATTATTATTATGTTGGGACTACTTAATGTTGGATGCTAAATCTGGCTCATGAAGCCAGGCCGGTCACCGTAATTTTGCCAAGTATGACATGTTCCTGGATTGGGCTGGGCGGTATGACGGTATACCGTTACCGCGGTAGAAAATGTCAACGTAACAGATTTTTTTATTCCGTGTATACCGCGACATGCAAATAAGTGGGCGTGGTTAACTCGCGTGCAACGTGCGTGAGACTGAAACGCAGCGAATTGTAAAAAGAAACACTGAGAAAGCAGATCAAGAAGATCCACAAAGGAATTACATTTTCTAAAGGGTTGTTGTTGTTGTTAACGTGGGAAAGGCGCAGCAGTTAACTAGAGCAGTGCAGCACCCAGGCTACAGATTAGAGGAGTGCACGCTCGCAACGGGGAAAGCTGGACAACAATAGTTCATATATCAATATCGTAACGAATAGAAATAACCTTAAATAATGTATAGTTATCTGCATCTTTCCGTCTCTTATGTATCGTTTTTAAACACGCAAACAGTTTGCCGCCCGTGGTAATGAACAACCTGCTTGTTAAAGTGAATAATCCTGTAGCCTATCTGAGGCAAAATTACTAAATATGCATCGCGAGTTATATATTTCTAACTCCAAACAATTGGCCACCAAACCAGCTGATAAAATCTTCCTTTGATTCGATACGTGATTACAACTTGACACTCAAATGAACCAATCGCATTTTACTGATGCAGAAGACGCGCGTGTGCACACGCACTGAGGGAGCGCGGTGTGTCAGTGTTCACCGGGCTATGGTCAAATAATGACGCAGTTACAAGGTGTGTATAATTTAAACTAGGCTACTTTGTCAACACTAACAGTAGCTGCTGTTCGGTTTTCAAACTGCTGCTCTCCTTCTAGTCACTTCTGAACTTCTATTGATGAAAGCGCAGGGTGACGGGTTGCCAGATATCACAAAAAGAGCAAAACAAGCCCCTTAAAAACGCAGTGTAGCCTAAGCAGACATGGCAAAAATGTACCGGGGAACACATTTATACATAACTAGTATTACTATCCTACAAAATTAAAAGGAAATAACTAATTTATCATGAATAGAATAGTTCAATATAAAATATTCAGATATTATAAACTGATTGATGAAGTAAAGCATAACATGAGATTGAAAATTTTTTCAGAAACACTTTATTTAAAGTTTAATTGCACCTATGAGTTGTATTTAATATCAATCAGTTGGGGGCAGTTCATCTAAAAGTTGATGAGTGGGTTTTGTTTATATTTAGCTATCTAAATAGTTTACCAAAGAAATAATTTACCAAATAAGAGAAACAGAAAACAATGTGAAGTACTTTTCATTTCTAAAGTATTTGGGTTTATTTATTATACAAAGCCATTTTTGTCGATTTTTCGAGAATAACTACATATATAAATAACTATATCGTGAAATATATTGTTACCATGAAATATAATTAGTCATACCGTGAAATAGAATTTTGGTCATATACTGCCCACCCCTATTCCTGGATCAACATATTTAGTTGTTCCTGGAACAACATTCCTGTCTAAAAATGTAGTCTCATCCCTATCCCTACCTCTAAACCTACCCATAACTTATCCCTAAAATCAGAGGGAACTGATAGGTGAATAACACCGATGTAGAAGCCCCTAACCCTGGTTGTAAGCCTAAACTTGACATAAACTGCAAACTTGTCCCTCAAATCTGATTGGTTGATTGGAATGATGTTCCACAAAGATGTTAATCCAGGAACAAGTTGTACTTGGTGAAATCACATTCAGCAAGCAGAGCCACTGTTCTAGATAGAGCTGAATGAAACAACCTTTCTGCACTGATCTCTCTGACCTCTATCATGTGGTAAAGATTTAATTTAAAACTTTACAATCTGGCTTCCCGCAGCAATGTCGTCACACTAATGCTCTGCTCGCTGACCTGAATGGATGAGACGGGAATTGTAACATATTGCAGTAATGGCTGAGTTAAATTAAGCAGTGGACTCAAACTTCTGTTTCCTCTAACTGGACCATGATCTATGGTAACCGCAGGTGATAGTCACTAGGATATGGGAGTGATGATGTCACAAGGATAATTAAAAAGCAATCAGCCGAAGGAAGGCAGTGCAGGCGAATAAGGTTTGATTCATGTGACCTACCAATGAGCATTTCCATTAGGAAGAGGAGAACAGGCCTTTATCACAATTCACCCCAATCTCCTCTCTCCCTCTCTCTATCTTTCCCTATATCTGTCTCAGTCTTTTCCCATTCCTTTACTTCCCTCAGTAGGAAACTCCATATAAGTGAATGAAACACCTCCACAGTGACCGAGAACTTTTCTTCCTCGTGATATTACTGGTGCTGCAGCCGCCGATGAAGTTAACCCCAACTCTATTACTACCGTCCATGAATAGCGCTGACCTTAGGTCACTGAGAAATTTCCAGTTTGTTCTTGTTCTCCGTCAACTAGAGATGCACCGATTACAATTTTCTAGGCCGATCCCGATTCCGATTTTTCCTTGAGTTTGACCTGCCGATACCGATTTTAGCCGATTCCGATTTTATTTTTTTAAACCACTTTACAGCACACACAAATATTTATTTTCTATCTTCTCTTTAATAGAACATTTTGCATAGAACATTTTTTGAACAGATAATCGCTATAAAATAGAACTATATAAATGACTCCTAGTGTGGAAAATTCTCACACATCTAAAGTGCAGTGTTATGGAAGAACCATTTCCTTTTCACATCCAATATCCAATAAAATTTTTTATATATATTTAGCAAACTAAACTTCTGTATGAAAACAGGTAATGGCAATAAAATAATATATAAATAACAAATAAAAATTCAATAAATATAGCCTTGCAGTATAAAGATATTTATCTCTCTCACACACACACACACACAGGCCTTTTGCAATCACTTGTTGTATATCAATGGCAAGTTATATTTCTCAAGCAGTTCTTCTCTCATCTGACACATGTCCAGCCAAGCTAAACAGGACAAGTGGAGCATGTGCAGGGAAACAATTAAATAATAATAAAAACAAGTTTAAATGGGTACATTTTCTATAAATATTTTTGAGTCTTCATTTTCTTTCTGACATAGCCTAGCCTACTTCAGTTCTGGTTAAAACACACCAGACATGCAAATTCTTTGCATTTTGGGCAATTTTTGGATGAAACCATATTTATTTTGTCCATCAAAAGTGTGCTTTCACTTAAATTGAGCGCAGCAAAAATAGATTCGGCGCCGAAACCCGCGCTTCACTGTTGCTCACGCGACTCGACGCTCCTGCTCGACGCTCACGCGCTGCTCCGGCTCCCGGTGTGAATGCACTCATTGATTGACATGCACGCCGAACAAAACAAAAAAAAACGCGCTGCCCCTTGCGGTGTGAAACGGCCGTAATTCACGAGGTTTCCTACATGTGCCCGTTCCGTGTGCACGTGTGATGCTGATGTTGCGCGATGTTAATCATGCGGCGCCCGAGTGCATTTGACCGGCATAAAATCGGATTATGTCAGACTGACCGGGCGGTCGCCGATCATGGCCGATCACGTGAAAACCGGCCGATTACGGTCACCAGCCGATCAATCGGTGCATCTCTACCGTCAACTGACTCATACTGTAGGAAAGAGTCATGTGAGACACATCAATAAAGAATAATTTACAGATCATGTTCCTCTTTCTTGGTTAGTGATCCTCTCAGTGCTATTGGCCGTGGCTGTGAAGCAGTATGGCTTTAGTTTATTCATGGGCATTAAGCTTTGATGAACGCGCATATTTCACCTTTATGTCCTTCACTGAGAAGAGCAAAAGTGTAATGAAATGAAATCTCAGTCTCTGTTGGTCTGTAAATGAAGAGAACAGGCTGGGTTTGAACGGGATTATAGGCAGGGAATGCTGTTCCTGTTTTCTAATTCCTTCCATGTTACTTCCTTTCTTAATTTCTTCCTTCATGTTTTGCAAGATTAAAGGCAGAGATGTGCTTTTCCTGTTGACTAATTTCTTCATTACTTCCATACATATTTTCCAATTTTTTTCCTTCTTCATTCTGTACATTCTTCCATACTTCTTTTCTCGATTTCTTCCTTCGTTTAACATGCGATTATAGGCAGAGATTTTTCGTAATTATTTTTTTCCTTTCATACTTCCTTACTTAATCCTTTCCTCCTTACATCATTCCTTGCATTCTTCTGTACATACTTCCGTTTCCTTATTTCTTTCCTGTTTAAATGCGATTATAGGCAGAGATGTGCTTTTCCCTTATTTGTAATTCCTTCCTTCCTTACTTCCATAGTTACTTCCTTATTTACTTCCTTGATTATAATTTTTTCCTTACATCATTCTTTCCTTTCCTCCTTATTTATTTTCTCCCATAATTTCTTCCTGCCTTCCCATATCCCTTTTTTCTTCTTTGTTGCCTCCCTCTCTTCCTACTATCCATTGTTCCTTCTTTCCTTTTAGTGTGGTGGTGCTTGCAAACAGTGTTGTTTCCTCAACTATTCTATTTTATTCTGCTTCTGCACAATTTTCTCCAATTACCTCAGCTTAATTTTATATGAACCATTTGCGTACCATTTCCAATTGCGTTGCGTTTTATAGATCATTTCAATTTAGACATTTAATTGTACCTATTATTATTATTTTTTTTTTTTTTTTTTTTTTTTTACAAAGTCAAGAGGTATATAATACCTCGAATTGTCTTCATCTGTATGACAGTGGCATGATTTGATTTCTCCTTATAGAGTGTGATCCCTTTAAAAGCACATAGTTTGTATAATCATTGAGCATGTATGTAAACTCAGAGTTCATCTGTACAATCACAACAAGATTGGTCTTCAGAAAGTTGTGAGGTTTTGAATGGTTTCAGAAAGACTATACCACATGTACACTATAAAAGCACACTGTTTAGCAGCGTCTTGTTGTTCCTCTCCATTCTTTGTCACTTTAGAGTGCTGTAGGTTAAGGGCATGTCATCAGAATGCAGTGCACTTTTTCATACACACACAAACACTTGAATACTCTCATATACACAACTTTCCCTCAGCCTTGAAATTGAGAGGTTTTTTAAAGGTTTATTTTTCAGCTTAGCCAACAGAACATGGGGTGAATAAAAATAAAAAAACTACAAAAAAAAAATCAAACAAAAGAGTACAAGAGTGAAGAGTACAGTTTATGCAAGCACAGAGCCACAATTATATACACAGTTGTGGTCAGAATTATTGGCACCTCTGTTAAATATGATCAAAGATGTGTGTAAAGATAAATCTGCATTGTTTATCCTATTGATCTTTCATTAAAAAAATTAGCAAAAATCTAACCTTTCATTGGAGTAAAAGAATTGAAAGTGGGGGGAAAATCACATTATGAAATAAATGTTTTTTCTCCAAAACACATTGGCCACAATTATTGGCACTCCTAGAATGTGTTATGAGTAAAAATCTCTGAAGTATATTCCCATTATTCTTTACATTTTTTAGCACACCAGGGTGACTAGGAACATGAAATTGTCTAGCAATGGCTTGTTTCACATGAGTATAAATATGAGGAAACAAAGGCCAAATTCGCTTAATCATCCATCACAATGAGTAAAACTAAAGAATATAGTTCTGATGTGCATCAAAAGATGGCTGTAAGAAATTAGCTAAAGCATTGAAAATTCCCATTTCCACCATCAGGGCAATAATTACTGTAAGAAGTTCCAATCAACTAAAGATGTTACGAATCTGCCTGGAAGAGCAGAGTCTATATTGTCTTAATGCACGGCGAGGAAGAAAGTTTGAGTGGCCAAAGACTCTACCAGGATCACAGATGGAGAATTGCAAAGATTAGTTGAGTCTTAGGGTTAGAAAGCCAAAATAAATAAAAAAACAGGGATATAAAGTACCCCATGCCCATGGTTAAATATACCGCTGGATTTTTAATGTTGTGGGCCTATTGTATTTGCTGGAGTCTAGCAAATACCAACAGATAAAAAATCAAAACCTGCCTGCCTCTGCTAGAAATCTTATAATGGGCCGTGGTTGGATCTTCCATCAGGACAACGATCCAAAACAAACATCAAAATCAACGCAAAAATGTGTCACTGAGCACAAAATGAAGCTTCTGCCATGACCATCTCAGTCCCCTGACCTAAACCCTGTAGAAAATGAGCAAGGTGAACTGAAGAGAAGAAGCACCAACATCTGGAGAGATTCTGTATGGAGGAATGGTCTCTGATCTCTTGTTAGGTGTTCTCCAAACTCATCAGCCATTATAGGAAAAAATCAGAGCTGCTATCAAAAGAAGGTTGCAAAAAGTATTTAATAAAAGGGTGCCAATAATTATGGCCAACGTGTTTTGGAGAAAAACATTTATTTCATAATCAATTATTTTACTTCTATGAAAGATTTTTTTAAATGAAAGATCAAAAGGATAAACAATGCAGATTTATTTTTACAGCCACCTTTGATCATAGATAGATAGATAGATCTATCTATAGATCTCCACGTTACACTTCGAGAGAGTGTTTGCTTTTATGTTGAGTTGGATGAGTGCTGCCCTGCAGATTACACCCATGGCTAAGTGCTTATACCCCCTCCCCCTTTTTTTAGCAAAGGTGGGTTTTACTCTGTATCAAATGCTTGTTTATTAAGCCCAGCTTCTGCTTTATTGATGATACAATGTGATAATTGAAACAATGTACGTTGACCATGTTTGCTGTGAAAAGGGATAATGTCTGATGTTTTTAGTTTATCTTTTATTTAGTTTTTCAACAATTATTTCCTCTTTTTAATTGTTTTACTATGATCACAGTATAGCTTGAAAAATAGACTATTTGCACAGCAGAATTAAAATCACCCACATACTATTAAACACAAAACGTCTTGGTTACGTATGTATCCCTCGTTCCCTGAGTACAGGGAATGGAGACGCGTCGTCGGGGGAGTTCCCTGCTGAATTGGGATCACGCTAGGGAGCCAATTGCCTTCGAGAGAATTAAAACGAGCCAATAGACATTGGCATGCAAGATTTGCATTCCGCAGCCCGCCTACCAGCGCGAGTATAAAAGGCGGAAGTAAACATTGCGCAATGCTTTTCGCTGAGGAGCCGAACAGTGTCCAGTCCTCCGCGAAGGTACAGCAACATGGCGAAGGGACGACACGTCTCCGTTCCCTGTACTCAGGGAACGAGGGTTACATACGTAACCGAGACGTTCACTTTCGTCCTGGGAACTCCGACGTGTCGTCGGGGGAGTTCCCTGACGAATTGGGATCCCTAATAAAACGCCATGGTGCTGGCCCCTTCCAGCGCCCGGCTAAGCTACCCTGCAGCAGTTTCTTGCAATGAGATGCGGGAGCTAGCACGGGAACCACACTGCTGTTGCCGCAAGACCCGCACAGTGGATATTGGATAACACTGGGAAAGCGTTCCCTCAAGAGAGGGGGAACGCTACGGAAGCCCCAGCCTGACTGAGGAAGGCCAGGAATACACATATGTACTAGCCCGAAGGAATAGTGAAACATATGGCAGTCCCTGAGGTAGTCCCAATCCAAGGAAAGTGGGAGCATACTCAACAGGGACGACGAACGAGTCCGTCAAGGGGAAGACACGGCTGAACTGCACATGGGGTCATGGGTCACAGTAGAGACCACTGGAGCACCCAGTCTACTGACAACTCCTTACTAGAGGTAGCAGACCTGGCGCCGGGCGGTCCGCCACGCCCAGCACCGAGGGGTGAAGGAGGAACTCACAAGGCTCACCGACGTAGGACGCCATACGGAGCAAAGAACGCACATATCCGCTGCGAGGCGGAGTGGCGTAGCAAGCCGACACAACCTATTCCCTCGACCCACTGGCCGTAGCCAGAACACGGGAGGAAACAGGTTCCACACGAAGGCTATAGAACCTAGCGAACGTGTTAGGTGTCGCCCAGCCCGCAGCTCTACAGATGTCTGTCAGCGAGGCGCCTTGAGCCAAAGCCCAGGAAGCGGCAACACCTCTAGTAGAGTGAGCACGCAACCTGGGAGGACAAGGCTCACCCAGAGACTTATACGCTCGGGTGATAGCATCCACTAACCAGTGGGCTAACCTCTGCTTGGAGACGGCCTTCCCCTTCTGCTGGCCTCCGTAACAAACAAAGAGCTGATCTGAGGTTCTGAAGCTTTGCGTTCTGTCAATATAAACCCGCAGAGCGCGTACGGGACAGAGAAAAGCTAGGGCTGGGTCTGCCTCCTCCTGGGGCAGCGCTTGCAGGTTCACTACCTGGTAGGACCCTTGGGCACATATCCGAGCCGGGGTCTCAATACAACATGAGAAAGGCCCGGCCCGAACTCTAGCCACGATTCGTCGACCGAAAAAGCCTGCAGATCCCCGACCCTCTTGAAAGAGGCCAATGCTAACAAGAGCGCTGTCTTAATGGACAGGAAATTAAGCTCTACTGTCAGCAAAGGCTCAAAGGGAGGACTTTGAAGAGCTCTAAGTACCAGAGCCAGGTCCCAAGAGGGTACGGAGTCCAAAACACGAGGTGGATTTAACCTCCTAGCACCCTTAAGAAATCTGATGAGCAGGTCATGCTTCCCCAGGGACTTACCTTCCACTGCATCATGATGCGCGGCTATTGCGGCGACATACACTTTGAGGGTGGAGGGGGACAGCCTCCGCTCCAACCCATCTTGCAGGAAGGAAAACACGACTCCGATCGGGCAAGTTCGGGGGTCCTCCTGACGGGAGGAACACCAATCGACGAACAGGTTCCACTTCAACGCATAGATGTGCCTTGTAGAGGGGGCTCTAGCGGAAGTGATGGTGTCTACCACTGCCTGTGGTAGACCACCTAGAACCTCTGCATCCCGTCCAGGGACCAGACATGGAGTTTCCATAGGTCTGGACGTGGGTGCCATAGAGTGCCCCGTCTCTGAGAAAAAAGGTCCTTCCTCAGAGGAATCAGCCAAGGAGAGTTCCGTGAACCAAGTCCTGGTGGGCCAATACAGCGCCACTAGAAGGACCTGCTCCTCGTCCTCCCTGACCTTGCACAGTGTCTGTGCAAGAAGGCTCACTGGGGGAAACGCATACTTGCGCAAGTCCCGGGGCAAGCTGTGAGCCAGGGCGTCTGTGCCGAGGGTTCCCTCGGTCAGGGAGTAAAACCACTGGCAATGGGTCGTGTCTGGAGAAGCAAACAGGTCTACCTGTGCGACTCCGAAGACACTCCAAATCAGCTGGACCGCCTGGGGATGGAGTCGCCATTCTCCTGGCAGGGGAGGCAACCGCGAGAGCTTGTCTGCCAGACGGTTGAGCTCCCCTGGAATGTGAATGGCGCGAAGCGACCTCAGATGCTTCTGACTCCATAGGAGGAGGTGGGAGGCGAGTCGCGACATACGACTGGAGCGTAGACCTCCTTGATGGTTGATGTACGCAACGGTCGCAGTGCTGTCCGTACGGACCAGTATATGCCTGTGTCTGAGGAACCCCTTGAGGCGACGCAAGGCTAGGCGTACTGCTTGCAACTCCAGGCACTTGATGTGCCAATGCAGTTGAGGCCCCGTCCACAGACCTGAAACTGCATGCCCGTTGTACGTGGCCCCCCACCCGGTGGCAGAGGCATCTGTGAAAACTACAGCATGCCTGGAAGCCTAGACTAGGGGCACTCCGGCCCATAGAAACACAGGATCTGACCACGGGGAGAAGGTTTGGCGACAGTGCGGGGTCACTTTGACCCGGAACGTGCCGCTGTGCCACGCCCACCTCAGGACTCGATCGTGAAGCCAGCGCTGAAGCGGTCTCATATGTAACAGGCCGAGCGGCGTTACTGCGGCTGCGGCTGCCATATGCCCCAGGAGCCTCTGAAATTGTTTCAGTGGAACCACTGTCCTGCCTCGAAAAGACCTGAGGCAGGTGAGCACTGAATGGACGCGTTCCTCTGTGAGGCACGCAGTCTGGGCGACCGAGTCCAGCTCCATACCGAGATAAGAGATCCTCTGCAAGGGGCAGAGTTTGCTCTTGTCCCAGTTGACCTAAAGCCCCAACCGGCTGAGGTGCCGAAGCACCATGTCCCTGTGTTTGCACAACACATCTCGTGAGTGCGCTAGAATGAGCCAGTCATCGAGATAGTTGAGAATGCGAACGCCTTGTTCTCTCATGGGAACAATGGCCGCGTCTGCGACTTTCGTGAAGACACAAGGCGACAGGGCCAGCCCGAAGGGTAGGACCTTGTACTGATACGCTCGACCCTCGAAAGCAAACCGTAGAAACGGTCTGTGTCGAGGAAGAATCGAGACGTGAAAGTACGCGTCCTTCAGGTCGATCGCTGCAAACCAATCCTGGGGACGGATGCATTCGAAAATGTGCTTCTGCGTGAGCATTTTGAACGGGAGTTTGTGAAGGGCCCGATTCAAAACACGCAGGTCCAGGATTGGCTGTAACCCACCGCCTTTCTTGGGTACAAAGAAGTAGGGGCTGTAAAACCCAGACCTCATCTCGGCAGGAGGGACCGGCTCGATCGCGTCCTTCGCCAGCAGGACATCGATCTCTTTCCTCAAGACAGGGGCGTCCGCTGACCGCACACGGGTGAAGTGGATGCCCCTGAACTTGGGAGGCCGGTGTGCAAACTGAATTGCATAGCCGAACTGGATGGTGCGGATGAGCCATCGGGACGGACCCGGAAGCGCTAGCCAGGCTTCCAGATACCGTCCCAACGAACCCACCCGAACCACCGGCGTACCCGCGGAGGGGCAGCGAGGTGGAAGACAGGGACCCGGCTCTGGTGGCGTTGCAGCGACCGAGAGCAGGGTCTGAGTGCACTTGACACCAACCTGCTTCCACCGGGGGGCAGATGGCAGAGAAGGGCCGTGGGTGTTCTGCTGCGGACTGCCCGGTGGCGAGGCAAGGGGGAGAGACGAGGGACGAGGCCCTGACTCCTCGTGTCCTGGTCTCTGCGCCTCCGGGCCCAGCCGCAGACCGCAAACTGGGAAGAGGGGAACGGGGGTGATGCTGCAAGGGACCGGAGCGGGCCGCGGGGCAACTGCACGACCCGCTCCGAGACACCAATCATCTAGCCGCGAAGGTTCGGGACCCGGTGGACAGTTCCACGTGAGCCCGGCATTTGCGGCCGCCCGTTCGAGCATAGCGGCCATTTCTGGATCATGCTCAGCAGGAGCCACAACACCCGAAGGGGGTAGTCCCACTGAGTCTTCACCAGAGGACGACCGCTCTCCCTCCGATGCCGCGATTGACATCTGATCCTCAGGCGGCGCCCCAAAGGAGACAAACGGAACCGCACGAGGCGGCTCCGGAAGTACCCTCGGGATAACCAATGGCAACGAGCTACTAGAGGAGTGAGAAGCCGGTGAGGATCTTTCACCACACGGAGCGTTCTGCACTGTAATCCTCATCCGCTCACCAACAGGAATCACTGAAGTAACCGTCTGCCGAACTGAACCGGCAGATGAACTAGATCGGAGATTCTCTGAAGGGACTCCCCCATGTTTCAGGGATCTTAGTCTCAAACGCAGCATTGCCAGAGTCATGTTCCCGCAATGAGAACATGACTCATTCACAAACGCTGCCTCAGCGTGCTTTAAGCCCAAACACGAGAGACAGTGTTTATGACCATCTTCCTGAGGGAGAAGTAGACCGCATCCAGAAACGCACGGGTGAAACGAGATCCTGAAAAAAAGGTCGTGAAACGCCCGTGTTGCTCTTTTAGAAGGAAAGAAAAATACTCTTTAACGTGCCGAGGCACAGAGGGACCACCGCGGCAGACACACGGGGAAACTGCAAGCCCAAGTGCTGCACTCACCACCCAATACCAGCCATTAAAACAGCTTTTTTGTTTTGAAAATGGCCAGCCGCGGGAAGCGATGGTCGCTTGAAGCGCCGTAATTCCAGCAACAGAGGATCTTCTCTCTCCTGCCAAAGACGACTCGTAGTTCTCTTTAGTTAAATATAGTCAAGTCAAGTCAAATATATTTATATAGGGCTTTTCACAATACAGATTGTATCAAAGCTGCTTCACAGTATCAATCAAAACAACTTAACAATGTTTGTTTATTACTGGAAAAAAAAGACATCCAAGTTTGGTAGAGCTGATCAATGGTATGATTGGTTAATTAATTTGAATATCCCCAACTGAGCAAGTCAAAGGCAACAGTGGCAAGGAACCAAAAAACTCCATCCAGTGACCTAAAGGTGTCCTAACACACCATCAGATGACCCAAAGGAGAAAAAAAAACCTTGGGAGAACCCAGGCTCAGTCGGGGGCCAGTTCTCCTCTGGCGTTTATGAACTAGAGGCCGAATTTACAGTAACTGTAAGATAAAAAATGTATATGAATGCCTGGCTAAATAGATGCGTCTTCAGTCTAGTTTTAAACTGGGAGAGCGAGTCTGAGCAACGAACAATATCAGGAAGACTATTCCAGAGCTTCGGAGCTAAATGTGAAAATGCTCTCCCTCCTTTGGTGGATCTGGATATCCTAGGAATGACCAGAAGCCTCGAATTTAGTGATCTTAAAGAGCGCGATGGATTGTAAGGTGATAGAAGATCCGTAAATAGACTGGAGCTGAACCATTTAGAGCTTTATAAGTCAAAAGCAATACCTTGTAATTAATACGGAACCAAGTAATTAATATAGGTAACCAATGAAGTGATGATAAAATCGGTGTTATATGATCATATTTTCTTGATCTAGTAAGAACTCTAGCGGCTGCATTTTGGACTAATTGTAGCTTGTTTATTGAAGATGCAGGACAACCAGCTAATAAAGCATTACAGTAATCTAGTCTCGAGGTCATGAATGCATGAACTAACTTTTCTGCATCAGAGACTGATAGCATATTACGTAGCTTAGCAATGTTTCTAAGGTGGAAAAAGGCTGTTTTTGTAACATATGAAATATGCTTTTCAAAAGACAGGTTGCAGTCTAATGTAACACCCAGGTCTTTTACTGTAGCGGATAAAGTAACAGGGCATCCTACTATGTTAAAGTTGTGCTGTGAAAGGTTTTGTGGACGGTTTTTACAACCGATAAGTATTACCTCTGTCTTGTCTGGATTTAATAAAAGAAAATTACGCGTCATCCAATCTTTTATATCTTTAACACAATCTGTCAATTTGGATAATTTAGCGTATTCATCTGGCCGTGATGAAATATATATTTGAGTGTCATCAGCATAACAATGGAAACTAATTCCATGTTTCCTTAGAATATTACCAAGTGGCAGCATATATATTGAGAATAATAAAGCGCCTAACACAGATCCCTGCTGCACTCCATAGTTTGCCGAAGTTATGATCGATTTTTCTCCATTTAAGTAGACGAAATGGTAGCGGTCAGATAAGTATGACCTGAACCAGCTTAGTGCTTGTCCTTGAACACCAGTGTAATTTTGTAGTCGATCTAAGAGTATTGTGTGATCTATAGTGTCGAACGCAGCACTAAGATCAAGTAAAACTAGTACTGAGATACAGCCTTGGTCCGAAGCTAAAAGTAAATCATTTGTTATTCTAACAAGCGCAGTTTCAGTGCTGTGATGTGGCCTGAATCCAGACTGAAACTTTTCATAGATGTCGTTTTCTTGCAAGAAAGAGCCGAGTTGACTGGACACAACTTTTTCTAATATTTTTGACATAAATGGAAGATTCGAAATGGGTCTGTAATTTGCTAGGTTATTTGGATTTAAATGTGGTTTCTTAATAAGAGGTTTTATAACAGCCAGCTTGAACATTCTTGGAACATGACCTAAAGATAAAGATGAGTTAATAATATTGAGAAGAGGCTCTTCCACTATAGGTAACACTTCTTTCAGTAGTTCAGTTGGTATAGGATCTAATAAACATGTTTTTGTTTTAGATGAAGTGATAAGTTTATTTAACTCTTTTTGTTCTATGGTTGTAAAGCATTGCAATTGTTCTTGCGGGGTGATAATTGCGGCTGAATTATAAGGCGCGAGTAAAGATTGAACGTTTACGATTTTGATTCTGATGCTTTCAATTTTCTCTGTGAAGAAGTTCATGAAATCATTACTACTAAACTGTAACGAGGTATTTTGTTCAGACGACGTCTGTTTATTTGTTAGTCTAGCCACGGTATTAAATAAAAACCTTGGATTATTTCGGTTGTTTTCTATTAATTTGCTGAGGTGCTCAGCCCTGGCCGTTTTAAGGGCCTTTTTATAACGTGACATACTGTCTTTCCACGCGATTCTAAAGACTTCTAAATTAGTTTTTTCCATTTACGCTCTAAATTACGGGTTTCTCTCTTTAAAACATACGTAGTATTATTGTACCATGGTGCTATACTTTTTTCTCTGACCTTTTTTAATCTAATGGGTGCAACAATATCCAATGTTATAGAGAGAATGGTGCTCATAGTGCTAGTTAGTTCATCTAGTTCATCTGTTTGTTTGGGTTCAGGCAGCAGCTGAGTCAGATCAGATAAGCTATTTGAGAAAGACTCTATGGTGGATGGAAGAATTGTTCTACCTGGTCGATAACGTGGCGCAGCATGACATATTACAGCAGTACTTAATATGCAAGTTACCATGTAATGGTCAGTGACATCATCACTTTGTGGAATGATATCTATATCGGTTGGATCGGTTCCATATGATATAATTAAATCGAGTGTATGATTAAGACGATGAGTTGGTCCGGTGACGTTTTGCTTGACCCCGAAGGAGTTTAATAAATCTGTAAACGCAGCCCCTAACGCATCATTTAAATTATCTACGTGTATGTTAAAATCTCCAACAATTAATGCTTTATCGACGTTGACCAAAAGATCTGATAGAAAGTCAGCAAACTCTTTTAGGAAATCGGCGTAAGGCCCTGGAGGTCTATATACGGTAGCCAATGCTAGAGATAATAGGGATTTTTTTCTTACATCTAAGAGCGTAACATTTAGCACAAGTACTTCAAACGAATTAAACCTATGACGAGTTTTCTGAGTAACATTAAGGATATCTCTGTAGATTGTTGCAACACCGCCGCCACGACCGATCAGACGGGGCTCATGATTATAACAGTATCCTGGCGGAGTAGACTCATTTAGACCGAAATAATCATTTGGTTTAAGCCAGGTTTCAGTAAGGCACAGAACATCGAAATTATTATCTGTGACCATTTCATTTACAATAACCGCCTTAGGTGTGAGCGATCTAATGTTTAGAAGACCTAGCTTTAGAAATTGTTTTTGTTCACTAATAGCGAGATTTTTTGTTTTAATAACAATTAGATTTTTTCTAGATCCCGCAGTAGATTTATTATTTGATCTTAGTAAACGAGGAATAGACACAGTTTCTATGCAATGTTCTACACTAGTATTAATATCAATTAAATTGGTGCAGTAGAGACTGTGATTTGGATTTTTGGATACTAGTCAAACGGTATTTAACATCTTGGAGATGTTATCCGACAGAAGATCTGCCCGGATTCTACTTGGGTGTAAGCCATCAGCGCGGAAGAGCCTTGGTCGCTCCCAAAACAGATTCCAATTATTTACAAAGAGCAGTTTCTGCTCATTGCACCATGACAATAACCATTCATTTAGCGCGAATAATCTACTGAACTTTTCATGCCCTCGTCGGCACGTAGGAAGCGGTCCAGACACAATAATCGATGTTTCAGGCGATGTACTGCGTACCGTATCGATAAGGCTCCTGAAGTCTTTCTTCAGAACCTCCGTCTGTCGCAACCTAGTGTCGTTAGCTCCCGCGTGCAGCACAACAGCTCCGACGCGCAGTGATATCGAGAACACGAGCACCAGGAAAGCAGTGACTGTGCACCTTACTTTTACCTAACGTTGCGTGGACGTGTTGGACGGTGGAATCGCCGATGATCACAGCATCGCGTTCCATTTCACGAAGAGGGGAGAAGCGGTTCTGAGTGGAGATCTCGAACACCGGGAGGGGCGAAAAGATTCTTGTCCTGGCTCGCGGCTTCCTCTGAACCACCCAGGCTTCGTGGTGGTGTGTTGGAGCCGGAGTGAATGAAACCATGGCTGATCGTGACCTGGACGCTCGGGACCAATGCTGAGAAATGCACGGAGTAGACGAGGTCGGCGTCAGCGGGTTACTAACGTTAATCACTGATCCGTGTGCATCAGCGCGTGATGTTTACAGCGCGTGATGTTCTACAGCTTCTAATTCAGATTGCACCGCGAGCAAATCAGATTTGTTCTCATCTGCACCAAAAGGTAGATAACATACACCTGATATATTCGCCATTTTAACAAAACAGAATAAAAGAAAGAAATACGGAGAAACAGAAAGAAATATGAACCTAATACGAGGCTTAAACAGCCACGACGCAAACAAACAAACTCACAGCAGGCAACGAGGCTGACAAAAGCAGTCGATCGCAGGGCGAGCAGCAGTGAAGCGGTGTCTCGCTCTACGACCAACAAACGAGGCTGACAAAAGCAGTCGATCGCAGGGCGAGCAGCAGTGAACTGGTGTCTCGCTCTACGACCAACAAACGAGGCTGACAAAAGCAGTCGATCGCAGGGCGAGCAGCAGTGAAGCGGTGTCTCGCTCTACGACCAACAAACGAGGCTGACAAAAGCAGTCGATCGCAGGGCGAGCAGCAGTGAAGCGGTGTCTCGCTCTACAACCAGCAAACAATGTTCCAACCGTATTTGCGGTTCCAGCCGTATAATGGCTTGAGACGCGTCTGGCCAACAGTCCGAGTTGTAATTATGAGTTAAATGATGGTTCAGAACAGAATAAAAGAGAGAAATACGGAAAAACAGAAGGAAATACGAAGCTAATACGAGGCTTAGACAGCCACGACGCAAACAAACTCGCAGCTCACAGCAGGCAGCGAGGCGGACAAAAGCAATCGAGCGTAACTTCACATCGAAATATAACTTTCTCGGAAGACAGAGCAGCTCATGAGACACACTGAAGGCTCCGAAGCAACAAGCATTGCGCAATGTTTACTTCCGCCTTTTATACCCGCGCTGGTAGGCGGGCTGCGGAATGCAAATCTTGCATGCCAATGTCTATTGGCTCGTTTTAATTCTCTCTAAGGCAATTGGCTCCCTAGCGTGATCCCAATTCGTCAGAGAACTCCCCCGACGACATGTCGTACGTTGTAACGCTTGTCTGCTGTTCAGGCTCACACCTGAAGCTGTCAGGCTGAGGAACAGGCTTTGGTGTAGAACAGAGGCTCTCTTCCAAAACCTAATGAGCTGCCTACCAATACATTTCACAACATCATAGGCACAATCCAGCAAAAGTTGTTTCAAAGCTAGTATCCATTAGCATTCCCATTTATCTGAATGGCAGTTGCACAGCTGGCACAGAAAGTAGGCTATTTGTCTGGCATCGTTGGTCATGGAACTGCAAAACTTATTTAGCCAACAACATGAGCTGCAGGCAAATGACATAACGACAGTGCTGATTGGCTGATGACACCACAATAAATATTTTGCAGAATGGTCATCAAAGAAAGAAGCTAACTGACAGTATCACATGCATCCATCATAAAGTCTCCAGAATACCGTGTTTTTGTACATTTGATTATACAATTTATGTAGTATTTCTATAAAGGCCTATCTAGTGGTTGATATTTGCAGGTAGGTCTATTTCATTTGCATCTTTGTTCTATTGTAGTTTTTTGTCTTATTGCATCTAATTGGTTTCTTTGTTCATATTTTACTAATTTATCTATCTTATGTTTGTTAGGCTAGTATTTGTTTTTTGTGATATTGAAATTGGTGATGATGAGACATGAAATTTCAATGGTACAAAAAAATTTGACATAAAAACTTTATTTAAAGCAAAAATAACTATTATTGTGATACATATCGTTATTGTGAAATAATATTACTCATATCGTGATATCAAATTTTGGTCATATTGCCCACCCCTAGAAAAGACTATCGCATCTTCCGTTTCATGCCGACTTTAAAAGACTCAGGGCCGGTTTCCCGTTAAGGGCTTAAAATAAACCAGGACTAGGCTAATTCTACTTAAATTAATCCACACTAAACAACTGACTTTCTGAAATGTTGCTTAAGTTTGGATTAACTAGTTCTAGACTACAGAGTCTCAGATTAAGTTAATCAAGGACAAGTGAGATCATCTTTTGGAAACCCGATTAGATTAATGGCATGCAGATGTGGCTAAGGAGAGGTTGCTATAAAAACCTGGTATGAAATACTTGTAATTCATTAGTATTAAGGAGTGTGTGGAACAGGAGTCACTACACTTAACCAAAAAATGGATAAAGGCCGAAGAAAACGCTCAAAAAACTTCAGTGAATTTGAGAAGACCCTTTTTAAACAAATTGTATCAAACTATCCTGTAATTTTTTTAAAACAGCATGATTCAGGTACAGAAAACAAGAAGAAGAAGGCATGGATTTCCATATTGAATTAATTCAACTCAAATGAAAAAGTAACCAAACGGACACTCCAACAAGTTCAGGTAAGATTTATTGTGGCCCCATTCTTACAAATCAGTCAATTATAAATATTTTCATTAATGAAATGTAAAAAGAAAACAATATTATATAGAACTTATATATTATCTTGTAAAGGTCCTGTGGAAAAACATAAAAATAAACCTGAAAAAAAACAACTGCTGCTACGCGTCAAGAGCGTTTCAAGACAGGTGGGGGACTCCCAGTTCCACCAGACACATAGGAGTTGGGGGACTTGTTGGCTGGGATTATTGAAAGTCAGCAACCCCTGGAAGGTATTCCAGATGATGACCATTTGGACAATTCAGGTGAGGAATCACTGGAAGACTCATTTTATTGGACACGTCTCATTTACAGTAACATGTGCTATCCCATCCAACATAATTAAATGCAAGTCATGTCTTGTAACAAAAATTAGGTAATGACCTTTATTGTTGAAGTCAAATGCAATGCTACATTTTTTTTCATACAATGATGACCTGATCTTGACACAGGACATGGGGGGCGCAGGGAACAGTCAAGATGCTCAAATGAATCCAGCAGCAGCCAGCACCAACATGCAGCAGCATCCAGTCTCCTGCAGTAGCATTAGTCAGCATCCAGCAGTCTCTAATCCAGGCAGCAGGTCAAGAGGGAAAAGGATGACCATTCATGAGAAACTTGCCATAGAGTTCCATGAACGTAAATTACAATACTTAAAAGAAGAACATGAAGTCAAAATGAAAATTCTTCATCTTGAGTTGTCTATGAAAGAGAGAGACATGAAGCAGCAGCAGTTCAGCAACCTTCTTTCTGGTCTTGGTGGTGGTCTCTGATTGTCGTTGAAATTGTCGAGGTAATCCATTTTCTGCTACTGTGAACGTGAGCCTTGAGGCAAGAAGTTTTTAATCTGAGGTTAAACCTGCTTCTGACCAGGTTTAATTTAAGACTTCATTAAGATCTGAATTAGGTCTAATCCTACTTCTAGAAATCCGATTGTTTAGTTCTACTGCAAGTCTGAGGCTATTGTAATCCATGTGTGAGAAAGCTACTTCAATAAATCCAGGTTTAAAATGACATTTAGTCTACGACTAGGCTTAATCCCCGTACGGGAAACTGGCTCTCAGAGCACATAGAGAGATGAGTTTGTGTGAAACCAAGCTGCTCTGAGATGCAGAAAACACAGAATCACGAATTGCTTGCAAGTTAGCAAACACACTTCACTCTGATACATGCATTTATTTCATTAAATTGCATCCATATCGCTATTTCGGTTTTATATTGATTAATCATGCAGCCCTTGGGGTTGGTGTCTGTCCAGAGTATATTAGTTCACTTAATCTATTTAAGTCTTAGAAGGTAGCTGCCTATGTAGGAAAGCTGACTAGGTTTTGGAACACGTCCAGAGAAATAGAGAGGAGGAAATGAAATATCCAAGGAGCCAGAGAGGAAAACGAGCAAATTAAAAACCGAGAAAGAAAAAGGTTGTTATTGTGAAGATTCGCACCAGTGCCTGAGAAGTTTTGAGAACAAGAAATGATGCTCAAGCTTCATTTCACTCTTTCTCCCTCTCCCTCTCCTGTTCTTTCCACTATATTCAATCATCATTACGACTGTCTCCCAAAGTTAGAAGCAAAGAGAAATCTTCTTTCTCCGTTGCATATCCTGCAGTCTGCAGAGGCTTAGACCGAGACTAGTATCATTCATAACTAATGTACTATGTGCCGAAGATGTTTTTTCGTACTCTGTGTACAGTGCATCTGTTTTCAGCTGTTACCAACAACTGTCAATATAGTTCTGGTTGAAGAATATACTGTGACGGTTGAAGAATATACGGTGACAGGTAAAATACTGATTGTATTCTTTTGTGAATCCCTACCAAAGTAATTCATGATTGATGACTCTAAATAATAGGTCGACGCATAGATGACACGACAAAACTCAGACTCAATAGGACTCGCCGAGCATGTTCAGATGTGCTCATTAGTTAATCTAGAAGATGAATTTCTCTGGACGGAAAATGTCTACAAAACATACTCAATATAGAGTCTTCTTTTTTATTAAGAAATGTTTATTCATAGAACTTGTTGACTTACCAAATCAATTACATAAAGCAGGCCATGCAGCTCATAAAACAATGGACTAAATTTAGATGCAATTTAGAGAAATAAAAAACAAAAAACAAGTTGAAGTGAGGTAAAGACGCCTATGCATATCCTACACATCCTCTTATGGGTCGACAACAGAGCTGGTGCTTTCTCCTCCAGCTCAGAAAGGCTGACGTGTAACTTTATCAGCTCTCCATACATTATCTATATGCTAATGTACGGAAGGTCAATGAGGAACGAGACAAGAGGGTAAGTTAAAGGAGGGAGCTGAGAGAGGCAGCACACATGTATTGTAGGAGAGAGGAGAAAAGGTTTCCGGTATTGAAATGCTGCCACGGGGTTAGTGCTTTAAATCTTAACAATAACCTTTATTGTCTCCCCTGCAATAACTGTTCTCAACCTCTGCCACTGCAAAAGAGCGAGAAATGTGATGATGTTGAATGTGACAAGTAATGGATAGGACAAGAAAAACACTCACTTATACACTCACAGATAAAGGAAATGAAAGGAAACGAGACCTTGTATTAGAACAAGACAGTCTTCTCTGCACTTTATTTTGATGGAACCTTTTGGACACTGTTGACTATAAGTAGCCCAACTTTCCATCCCATCTCTCTCTCTCTCTCTCTCTCTCTCTCTCTCTCTCTCTCTCTCTACATGTCAACTAACTCTTAGTAGAGTATTAGTAGACTATCTGCTTAATATCTGCTAACTCATTGATTGGTTGATTGGTTGATTGGTTGATTGATTGATTGATCAAACATTTTCATCGAACATTTGGCAAAATTTTGCAAACAAAAAAAACATCCATTTTCTTTTTTCAATAGTGTCAGTGTTGGGTAAGTTACTCTAAAAAGTAATTAATTACAAACTACTAATTACACCTTCAACGGGGTAATAAGATTACTACTGTAATTACACTCTCTAAAAAGTATTGCATTACTTATTAATTACTGTCTTAATCCTATATCAACCTCAAACAGTTGAACAATACAAGGATAGACATGAAACTGCTTTTTTAATTCTTTCAAATAAAATAATAGAAAACTGCATAAATTAAATTGTTATGTTAAATACACTTTTGTTTTTTATATAGAATTGTTATATGATACAGTATTTAATGCAATTACATCAGAAGCAGCTGTAATTAAAATAAACTGAAAAATTGAGAGTAATTTCTTCTTTACTTTTTCAAGGGAAAAGTAATTAAATGCAACAACTTCATGTGAGAGCAATTTTAACAACTAAATCTGTAAGGGGAAATCTTTCGCCCTAACATTCTCTCGCCTGGATTTCACCCACGAAATTTCACCAAGCAATGCAAAATGTGATGCACCTTAACTGTCAAAAATTGAATTTACTTTTATATTATAACACACATAAATCAATGAAAATATAATTATATTTCCTGATAACGACCACGGTCATGATAACCAATAATGTTCTTTCATCGTCTCATTCTTGCTCTATCGATTCATACAAACACAGCAGATGCTATTTTGTGTTTAAGTTATCAACTGTTTTAAAAATTCAATCAGATGGATTCATTATTAGCACCTTTTAATAGCTCTGTACATTGTAATGGATTATAATATAATGAACAAGTAAGATTTTTTAAAAAGTTTAAACTTTTTAATCAGTATTTTGTGTCCACGTAATTATTTATTTGGTGAAAAGCTGTGTAATAAGACTGTACATTATCCCTTAAATGTTTGTCTTGTTTAAAATTGTTAATTTATCTAAACTAAGCTGAATAATGTACGTCCAGCTGTTTGTTAGCGCAAAAAAAAAAAAAAAGACTATATACAGTAACTTGTTTTGTTGAGAATATACAGTACTTTTAAGAAAAGGAATGTGTGTAGTGTAAGATTCTGCTGTGAACTTGCATCTACTGCACATGTAGAAAATCCATACTAGCTTTGTTCTCATTGGCTTATTTTTCTGATGTCGGTGCATGTGTGATTGGTGTTTTTCAGTCCCACGCTGCACAAATAGACATTGTCTTTCTCCGACAGTAGTGTATTGCCAAGGTTAACTGTGCTCAGTTGATTATCTTGTCTCATTGATTATCTGACCGGGTGACGGACACCTGCCGATAACAAATATTACACTTCAGCAAGTCAATGTCACATCGTCACCTCCCACTGACACAAACATAGTCAGTTTTGACAGAACATTTTCATTCCGTTTGACTATAGACAATGTAGAAGAAGAAAAAAACAAAGTGAATGTTTTGGATTTAAACATGGCAGAATTCCCAGTAAATCCATAAACATTTCCCCCCACATCCCTATCTTATGCATATTCAAGGTGAATCAAGCCTGTAGGGGTGTGCAAATTATTTACATATGCCATTCATGTGCAAACAAAAGCAAATGTTACATCACATTGAATCGGAACCGACTCCAAACCGCGTGAGCTGACATCTCACGGTGAGAGTATGATTATGTGGTGTATACCTTAGATGGCTGGCATATTCGTTTTAAAATCCATATTTCAGGCCTGGTTCCAAGACTTTGATGGGTAAATAACGGCCCGTTTTAACAGTTAAATAGACGGTGGAAGTCTGTGAAGCTCTGGGCTGCAGTTATATTCCGAGATAAGCTTATTGGATATGATGGAGAATTGCTCTACACATGACCTTGCTGCTTCTATCGGCTGTTCTCTCTCTCTCTGAAACTCTCTCCCTCTCGCTAATGTTTGCCAAACAGTGGAATATCTGGAGCTCCATTTGGCCTCTGTGTGTTATAATCCACATGGAAATAAAACTGTTAGTTAGAGTTAAAGTTCTTGCAGCTGTCTGCCAATACGCAGAGGAAAGGAGGAAGAAAGAGAATGAGAAAGGGTGTGGGTGTGTTAAGCATGTCCCATTTGGTATTTTGCAGCTGAAGGAGAGAGAGAGAGAGAGAGAGAGAGAGAGAGAGAGAGAGAGAGAGAGAGAGAGAGAGAGAGAGAGAGAGAGAGAGAGAGAGAGAGAGAGAGAGAGAGAGAGAGAGAGAGAGAGAGAGAGAGAGAGAGAGAGAGAGAGAGATAGAGAGAGAGATAGAGAGAGAGGATAAATAAAACACTTCGTGTAAATGTGTCTCACTTCATATCTCTTTGTTGAAGGTCCCTGAGGTCTCGTGTGGAGAATGGTCAGAGTTCAGCAGGGTATTAGATTGGGTCTTTGACTCCAGGGGAGAGCTGTCCCATAATGCTCCTCTGTGTAAAAGCCTACCCCAGTCTATCACACAGCACATTACACAACAAAATATTACAACTTTCCATCTCCAAAAAAGCAACCACTGAACAGTGGTATCTTTCCTTATCTCCGTCTACATCTCTCTTTCTGCCTGCGCTTCTCTCCCTTATTTTACACAAGTATATATACTGTGCAATGCACTGATGATAGGAAAATACAAACTTCTTCTTAACGTGTAAATATTTGTATAAACAAAAAGATTGAAAAACTGTGGCATAAACCGAACAAATTATATGCTTTTTTTGGCCAGTTACCATTCACTCCCATTATAAAGCTTGGAAGAGCCAGGACATTTTTTTAATATAACTCTTATTGTGTTTGACTGAAAGAAAGTCATATACAGCTAGGATGGTTTGAAGGTGAGTGAATTATGGGATATTTATTGGGTGAACTAAGCCTTTAAAGGGACAGTGTGTATTTTATTAGTTTTTTATTATTATTTTATTATCTAAATTCAATATTTTATTCATAAATATCTCCTCAATGGTGTACAAATACATCTGCCAATGATCTGACTCATCCTCGTAAACGAAGAATTTATTATCTTTATATACATGGGACGGGTAGGTCCACAGAGGCTTCCATGTCGTTCCGCCATCTTGAAAAACTATAATAGTAGAGAGGTACAAAAAGTACTAGGCCAACGCGTTTCCAAAACGCGTTTTCGTTCAGAGCCAGAGTCACGTGACTGAAAGCAGCTGAACCGGACAAGAAGATTTGAGAGACGCTTGTCACTGCCCCGGCAAGTTTAAAAGGCTGCACTGCACGGTTATTTATAATGGAGGACCATACTTATGTGGAGCCACAGGACCGGAGATTGCAAAAAAACAAGGTTTAATGTTGGGATAGCTTTTTCCAGGTGGAAAGAGTTGATGCAGGAGAAAGCTTTCAAATTATACTCTGAACTTGCCTGCTTTCTTCTCAACAGGTAAGTCAATGTTACGGTCTAAATTACAAGCTTTTTTTCATTGCTTGGTTGCTTCTCTGCCTTTGGAAACTTTCAATTCTATCAAATATCCATGTTTGTTGTGTCAAGTTGCAGTTTGTTTGAACTAACAAACCTGTTCACCCGGAGGAAAACTCGATGAAGTGCTATTATAAGCTGTCATAGCTTGTGGATACATAACGGCTACCGTAGAAGCAACACACTTTTGAAAAAGCGAGGCGCTGTAGAGCACTATTCGTTTGAATGCAAAATACAATTTCACCACTAGATGGGAGAAATTCCTACATATTAAGGACAGCTTAAAATTATTAAGATGTAAATATGTTAGAAGATTTCGCATTTAGTTCATAAAATGGATGGGACAAGTTCTTTTTGTAAAATCTGATTTGATGAGTCATGTTAGAAACGTGTTATCATACTAAAAAAAGAAGAATTATTCTTTCTTATTATAATATATGCAATTATGTATTTAAAGCAACACCAAGAATTTATACCTTAAAATAATATTTTCAGAATCGTTTCAGTGGTTCATCAAGTCGTGACATGGTGAAATGCACTTATGCCACCGCTTTGCGGTTCTTTATCTGATATATCCACGGCACGCTATGTAAGATTGCCAGACCGGGTCGCGTTTCTGTTGTTCTAATGAGGACAATTCCGCTTCCAACCGGTAGGGCGACCGCAGAAGAAAAGTTCCTTGGTGTTGCTTTAACTGCATTTGAGCATGTTGTTCTTACAACAATGTTTTAAAAGCCATAAGCCCTTGAGTATCTGCATTATAATGGTTTTAAAGGGATTTTTAACAACACCCCTTAAGCTTGATAAAATCACTATAATGCATGGCCTCGAGTGGCTTATTGCTTCGATGGACCATCAGTCTTCTAAGAGAAAGACAGAGAGAAGGTAGATAGTGCTTGCAGTGCTTTAGATCCTAGACTCATGTTATAATGGCCAACTTTTTTTTTACAGCGGCAGGGCAGGATGGGTAATGTGATGGGTTTGTTGTGGGGAAATAACTACAGGTGCACACATTTTTGCCATGATTTTGCTAGACGAAATTCACTGTAAAGCCTTTGACGAAATATAAAACATTTGCTTATGTTTGCATTTAAATTCAAGACAACCCATCTGTCACAGGACATTTGAGACCCAAGACATGCAATTTCTGTCATAATTTAAACTTGACAACGTTGCGCCTTTGTATAGTAGTGCAGGACAGACATTAACAGCATCTGCTCTCAGGAAATATAAAATGTGCATTTAGGCATGCACAGTGCATTTATAAATACACAGATACGCGTTTTTAACAGGTTATTCATGTTGATTGCGATTTTCTTTTATATAATAACCAGAGAATTGTGTCCTTGAGGGGTTTGTTTAAAAACGGATATTTCAACAAAAAAAAAAAAACTAAGACAAGCTAAATGTCACGGAACGTGCACAGCAAAAAGGTGTGAGGACTCAAATGCAGGAGAAATTATATTAACAAAAGAAAACAAACACAAAACAAAACCCACGAGGGGGAAAACATAACTAATAAATATAAACAAAAACAGAACATGAAACTTACTGTAGGATCACAGGGAACAGGAAACATTAGACAACGATCCGACAAAGACTGCAAACAAGAGGAGACTTAAGAAGGGAACAAATCAAGAGGGGACAGGTGGAAGAACTCAAACCATAATCAGGTAACGAGGGGGAGGGATCAGACAATGACAAGAGCACATGGCCCAAAATAACAAAACACCCATATGCAACACAAGACAGGACAGGCATGTGACATTACCCCCTCCCTACGGAGCGGCTACCAGAGGCTCCACAAGATCAGGGCGGGACAGGAAGAAAACACCAGGGCGGGACGGGCGGGACGGGAGGGGCAGACCAGGGCGGGACGGGAGGGGCAGACCAGGGCGGGACGGGAGGGGCAGACCAGGGCGGGACGGGAGGGGCAGACCAGGGCGGGACGGGAGGGGCAGACCAGGGCGGGGCGGGACGGGAGGGGCAGACCAGGGCGGGACGGGAGGGGCAGACCAGGGCGGGACGGGAGGGGCAGACCAGGGCGGGACGGGAGGGGCAGACCAGGGCGGGACGGGAGGGGCAGACCAGGGCGGGGCGGGAGGGGCAGACCAGGGCGGGGCGGGACGGGCAGACCAGGGCGGGGCGGGACGGGCAGACCAGGGCGGGACGGGAGGGACAGAACGCTTAGTCCTGGGCGGCCAGGGCAAAGCAGACAGTCCATCGGGCGGCCAGGGCGGTGAAGACCCCTCGGGCGGCCAGGGCGGTGAAGACCCCTCGGGCGGCCAGGGCGGTGAAGACCCCTCGGGCGGCCAGGGCGGTGAAGACCCCTCGGGCGGCCAGGGCGGTGAAGACCCCTCGGGCGGCCAGGGCGGTGAAGACCCCTCGGGCGGCCAGGGCGGTGAAGACCCCTCGGGCGGCCAGGGCGGTGAAGACCCCTCGGGCGGCCAGGGCGGTGAAGACCCCTCGGGCGGCCAGGGCGGTGAAGACCCCTCGGGCGGCTCAGGAACAGACACTGGCTATGGCTCCGGCTCCGGCTCTGGAACAGGCTCTGGCTTAGGAACAGCCACCAGAACAGCAACGTCCACTACGACAGACACAAGCACAGAAATAGCCGCTAACTCCGATTCAGGAACAGACACTGGCTCCGGCTGTGGAACAGGCTCTGGCTCTGGCTCCGGCTGTGGAACAGGCACAGGCCCCGGCTCAGGAACAGACTCCGACCCTGGAACGGCAGACACTGGCTCCGGCTCGGGAATAGCAAATACCGGCATGTCCAGAATCCGAGCCAGACGTTCCAAATAGTCCATAAGTGCCTTGGCGGCCACACGAATGGGCATCTCCTGATCTGTCTCAGACTGGGCAGACGGAACGTGCACAGTTTCTGACTGGGCAAACGGAGCGTGAACAGTCCCTGGCTGGGCAGACGTGACGTGAACAGTCTCTGACTGGGTAGACAAAACGTGAACAGTCTCTGGCTGGGCAGACGTGACGTGAACATTCTCTGACTGGGCAGACGGAACGTGCACAGTTTCTGACTGGGCAGACGTGACATGAACAGTCGCTGGCTGGGCAGACGGAACGTGAACAGTCTCTGACTGGGTAGACAAAACGTGAACAGTCTCTGGCTGGGCAGACGTGACGTGAACATTCTCTGACTGGGCAGACGAAACGTGAACAGTCTCTGACGCGGCCCCTCTTCTCCGCTGAGTCCTCATTCGGTCGGATCGTTATGTCACGGAACGTGCACGGCAAAAAGGTGTGAGGACTCAAGTGAAGGAGAAATTATATTTATTTACAAAAGAAAACAAACACAAAACAAAACCCAAAAAGGGGAAAACATAACTAATAAATATAAACAAAAACAGAACATGAAACTTACTGGAGGATCACAGGAAACATTAGACAACCATCCGACAAAGACTGCAAACAAGAGGAGACTTAAGAAGGGAACAAATCAAGAGGGGACAGGTGGAAGAACTCAAACAATAATCAGGTAACGAGGGGGAGGGATCAGACAATGACAAGAGCACATGGCCCAAAATAACAAAACACCCATATGCAACACAAGACAGGACAGGCATGTGACACTAAAACATAGATGCTCTATTTGATGTACAGTAGTACCAAAAGTTTTTGTACACTTAAAACACAGATATATGGGAATTTCATTGCATTAAATAACGAAATATGAGACTAAGTGGCATATATATAATTAGTTTTAACCAACTGGACCCAAGGTTATTTTTAGTGGATGTATGAAGTCCGTTCTCATCCAGTTTAAAAAGGCAGAGTGTGTGGTTCATCACGTTATGTTTCATAAATGTTTTGCCTCTACAAAATATCGATTTACTTTTTGACTTAATTTTGAAATGTATTTTTGTTTCATAATTTCAAACAAAAAAAAAAACGTATTTTTGGGAAATGTTTGCAAACGTGGGTTAGGATGTAAAAGTGTCAGTTAATGCTTAGTTTATTTATATCGCACATTTCATACTCTGGCAATTCAAGGTGCTTTACATAGAAAGGAATAAAAATAACCACAAAATAAAAGCAAGGAAAATTAAAACAGCTATTCAAAATGCTTTACATAGAGGAATTAAATTATCACACTATGGTAATTCAAAGTGCGTTGCATCAAGGCCGTAGGTTTAGGGGGGGGCGCAAGGTAGGCTACTAGTCCCAATCAATATTTTGAGATGACAAATTTGTCCCCACCAACATTTAGCAAGCTCCTTTGAACTGCTATTTTGATATTTGCGCTGCATTTGGATCTTTGCGCTGCTATTTAAATCGATTCCAACGGCCAGGACGACGACAGTACAATATACGCCGTAATTTGATTGGCGGCGGGGTATGACAGGCAGGCTACACGCGCGGGCCGGGACTACTTTTTGTGCTTGCACTCACTGGCAGCGAGGGGGTGGTGTGTGCGTGTGCGCGTGACGACGCCGACGGTAAGTTACCAGGGCTGTCTCTCTGCCTGCCATATACAAAGGCCAGAGTAAAACATTTTAATATACCGTTTTTTGCACTTTGTAGATCAGCTATGTCACCCAAGAAGAAGAAAGGGGTCATACGAAGCTTTTTCATAAAGCAGAGTGTAAGTAGGCAAAAATAACTAGCCACACAAATAACTAGCAGTAGTAGTGACTGACCAGGCTTTCAAATGCAGATTCTACTGTGGAAAATAGTATTAACTGGTGATCCTGGTTACCCAGGATATTGTTACAGTTAAACCTAGCTTCTGCAATCTATTAAGGTTAGGAGCATGAATTAGGGGTGTGCAGCACGGATAGACTCATAGAAGTCGCGCTATCATGATAGAATGCCACGTTAGCAAGTCACTGAATGTTAATTAGCCTACCTTAAAGTTGCAGTCCGGCGTTTTTCCTCTTTGTCGCCATCTCTGTTTGAAATCTTTGATTGCAGTTATTCGCGGAATTATTAACTTTGCGTGAGTTGTACATTGGCATGACACAGCGCGGATGAACACTGTTTTGAGGAGACTGTCAGTCACCGCGACGGTGTGGATACTGACAAGTAGTAATAGTGCTATGAAATAAACGGTTTATGAACTGAATCCCTGTTATGCATAAACGTGTTTTACATAATATAACTCTAATATTTTTTGGGAAAAGAATCATTTTCACTTTACCGATCTGATTCAGATCCAATGCTTGACAATGGAGGAGGCGCGTTTGGTTTTCTTGGAGTAGAGTGATTTGTTCCCTCTCATAGCTAGCACAAAATAATTCATATTTACATAATAGCAAAACGAAAAAAGCCACAACAAAGAAAACTCCGTAACTGTGTGAATTAAGCGAACAAGTGTGCTACTGTTACACGGTTGAACTATTGAAATGTCTTACCTGTCCAACAGAAAAAAAGCCGTTTCTGCGTCCGTTTTGAACCCCTTCAAATATCACGGAGTTCACGCCACCTTTCAAAAGCCCTGCCAATGTTAATCCTTGTTTTCGCGTGGGCCCGGTTGCAATCTCATTTTTTCTCTACCCACTCCGAAGTCCGAATTCTCCTACGTTTTACCCATGGTTTTACCACGGGTGAATCTCCAGTTGTCACTGGTGGTTGTCGTTTGAATCTTTCTGGATCCGCCATGAGTTTAATTATTTGAAGAGCTGTGAGAAAAGGCTAAAAGCTTCCAACTCCAACATCCGCTCACGCAATATAGCCTACTTGCCGGGACTCCTTCTTTATGTGTACAGATGTGACGTTATGACGCAAAGACATGCTCGAATTTCCCGCGGAAATCCACCAGTACCACTGGAATTAAAATCAGTATTACAAGCTTACCGTTTTGAATCGAGCAAAGGTAAGCAGATATTTTTGAACACTGGCTGGTTATGTTTTTATTATTATTATTATTATTTTGGATCATTTTTAACCCAAAAAAGTTACGGACAGCAGCTTTAACTTAGAATCTTGCAGTCATAAACAGTGGATCATCTGAGACATGTTTCGTTTCTACATTCTGTTTATGTAATGTATTTGTGAGTGTAGCCTACTTGCTAGACACATGTGCTGGAAAAACATGTTGGCAATGTTAAAAAGGCTAAAGTTAACACTGTTGGGTATTCAAATATAATGAATCATTATTTGATTGATAATATCCAAATAACAATATCTGGTAGGAGGGTTAAACTTGCTAGCCATAGGATAGTCATAGACTACAAAATTAATTAACCATTTTGTATGCAGGAAAGACAGCATCACACCACAACAGATTTACATTTATTCATTTAGCAGACACTTTTTATCCAAAGCGACTTACAATTGAGAACAATAGAAGCAGTAAACCTAGGATAACAATATGCAAGTTTTATGACCCTTCCCAGTTTAATCTAATGCACTTTTTTTTTCTTTTTTTTTTTTTTAAGAATAGAATATATCTATTCTTATATCTATAGAATATATCTATATAATAGAATATATATGGGGGGGGGGGGGGGGGGGGGGGGGGGGTGGTGATGATGTCCCCACCAAACCTGAGACCTGAGACATTGTGTCTGTGGTGTTTATTCGGCAAGCCTAAGAATTCCATTGGACGTCTCCGATGGACCCGATTTTTCCCTAAAATCGGACAGGAGGAGCTCTAGGACTGACCTCGGGTTTACTGCCCCATCAGTCCGCACCCCAAAAAAAACATTTGTTCGGAAGCTTTAGGAATGGAGTCGATCCAGTCCGCACCCCACAGAACCTCAGGTTTAATTGACACATCAAACTCACTACTCCACCACAGACCCAGGTCATCAGCATGGTTTCATTTCTCAATTTCTCCAATTAAGTAATTTATGTTTGTCTCTTATCCAACTCCAGTGCCATTTGAGTTTAGAATCGAAAGGAGGATGCAGAAATAAAATACAGTGTAATCAGTCGGACGCACAGTACTCATTCAGTAAATGCACAGCTAAACATATTTGTTTTGAGTCTGGATTTGAATGTGACTACTGTAGGAACACATCTGATCTCTTCTGGAAGGTGGTTCCAGCTGCACCTGGTATAATAGGTAAAAGCGGACTTGCCATGCTTAGAGTGAACCCTTGGTATTTCTAGTTGATGTGATCCTAATAATCTGAGTGATCTGTTATGTTTATATATTTAGTGAGCATATCTGCAATGTATTGAGGTCCTAGGCCATTGAGTGATTTATATACCAGTAATATTACTTTAAAACAATGCTAAATGTAACTGGGAGCCATTGTAAAGACCTGAGGATTGGTGTGATGTGTTCATATTTTCTGGTTCTGCTCAGAATCCTGGCAGTAGCGTTCTGTATGAGCTGCAACTGTCTTATGGTGTTTTTGGGAAGGCCAGTGAGGAGTCCATTGCAATAATCCACCCTGCTGGTGATGAAAATGTCACCGGGTGACGAAGGCGGAACTGAAAATCAGCGCGTGATTCCCTTGGGGAGCACTTCTGGGGTAACACCAGGCCGGTTCCGGTTCGCTGTCATGCCCGACCAGAAAGATAAACAGGGAAATTAGCAGCAGCTGGATTAAAATCAGAGTTGATTATGGTGGCAATGAGGACACGCATTTTCAGAGGGGATATAAAAGCAGAGATCAGAGAATCTAAAAGGGAGTTCGAGGAAGAAGCAGAAGTACAGGGCAGACGGGAGCGAGTGGATGAGAATACCAAAGCTGGCTGGGAAGATGTTTGTCATTGTGAGTGTGAAGACCATCACCTGGAAAGAAGTTAAGTAACTTACACGATTCCTAATTGTTTTGGAAGCACCGCGTCTGTGTTCATGGAGGCATTGTGATATATTGGAGGCTCTTACCTGTTTGCTGTCTTTCTCTTTCGTGTGGTTGAAGTTGGTGATTGGAAGGCACGTTCATTCTCTCGTATAAAACTCCATGTAGTCATACTAATGTCACACTCCCCCTCCTGCCTGAACACGAGCTGCTCGCGGATGGATCCAGGCCAAATGGAGTGAAGGCTTAAATCCACTGTGAGGTATTTGTCGAGTTGCAGTGCTTACGAATTGAAGTGTTCACATGTGGGATTGTGGAGGGATTGCTGTATGCACAAGTGTGAGGAAAATTGGAATATTCCGTCGCTCCAAAACTTCCCTGGGATCATCCAGCCCCGTGGGGTGTGGGTAGGTTAGACAATTTGACTGTGTATAGATGTGTGCAGGTGCCCATCTACTTCCATCCTGAAGAAACAGAGAAAACCAGTCGCTCACGCCGCCTTGAGTTCACCGACCTTGGCGACCGCCACCTCTTGAGCTTCCTGGTAGTTCCAAAGACCCTGCACCTCAGGTATTTCGAGCTCTATTGCTGTATTGAAGAAACAGAGAAAACCAGTCGCTAACGCCGCCTTGAGTTTACCGACCTTGACGACCGCCACCTCTTGAGCTTCCTGGTAGTTCCAAGGACCCTGCACCTCAGGTATTTCGAGCTCTATTGCTGTATTGAAGAAACAGAGGAAACCAGTCACTCACATTGCTCTGAGTTACTCACCTAAAGATCCTCGTAGTTTGAGCATCCTGAACACTCTCGCTGTCCTGAAGAAGTAGAGCAAGCCAGCTCCTCCTGCTGTTCTGGGTTACGCACCCGAAGATCCTCTTAGCCCGAGTATTCCGAGCTCCACCGCTGTCCTGAGGAAATAGAGAAAGCCAGTCACTCACGCTGTTCTGGGTTATGCACCCGAAGATCCTGTTAGCCCGAGTATTCCGAGCTCCATCGCTGTCCTGAGGAAAAGCCAGAGAAAGCCAGTCACTCACACTGCTCTGATTTATGTACCTGAAGACCCTCGTAGTTTGATCATTCTGAACTCCACTGCTGTCTTGAAGAAGCAGAGCAAGCCAGCTCCTCCTGCCGTTTTGGGTTACGCACCCGAAGACCCTCTTAGCCTGAGTATTCTGAGCTCCACCGCTGTCCTGAGGAAATAGAGAAAGCCAGTCACTCACACTGCTCTGGAGTTACTCACCTGGAGACCCTCGTAGTCTGATCATTCTGAGTTTCACTGCTGTCCTGAGGAAACAGAGAAAGCCAGTCACTCACGTTGCTCTGAGCTACTCGCTTGAAGATCCTCGTAGTCCGAGCATCCTGAGCTCCACCGCTGTCCTGAGGAAATAGAGAAAGCCAGCCACTCACGCTGCTCAGTTATGTACCTGAAGACCCGTGCAGTCTGATCACTCTGAGCCCTACCACTGTCTTGAAGAAACCGAGCAAGCCCGCTCCTCCCGCTGCCTTTGGTTACTCGTCCGAAGATCCTTGGGGGTTGAGCATCCTGAGCTCCCTGGTCGCTCGGAGGGATAGAAAGAGTTCAGTTCTCCATGCTGATACTATTTTAAGTATGTTTTGATATCTAATAAAGATACCTAATTTATCTTATCTCGTGTCCGGCCTTGTGGTGATCCCTTGGTGTAGCTCCTCAGAGTGGTAGTTGGTACGAGAGGTGGGTTACTGGGCTCTGTCCCCACCCCGGCCGGTGACAAAAGCATGCACAAGTTTTTCTAAGTCTAGCTCAAATAAAGGGAATATAATTTTAATAACTGATCATGAATATGATCAGGGATCGCATACACAGGTTAAAATTGCCCATAAAGGGGATACGTTGCCAATGTATCTGTATGGACACTTAAATACAATGGATTATAATCAATTATCCATACAGGTAGGCAAAAATAGATCAATTGTATATATCAATAATCAATCACAACGAATTATAATTAAATATTAATATGTCAATTGTCTAGAATAGATCGATTCCACGGATAACCCTTATGGAATTAATTTGTTTTCGAATAATCTGTTCGTCCAGCAAACTGATCGTACGATCTTTCATCAACCCTCAAGAGAAATTATCCTTATAGACTCGCAGGAAATGCATCTTTCTGGCCATGAAAAATAACTTTCCTGTTTTATAAAAATACTAATTAAAGTATCAACAAATTGTAAAGCTTGTAGCTTATATCGAACATTTAAGGGACTTCGTAATATGAGCAACAGACAGAGTCAATAAATGAATATAATGGATTTAATAAACGAAAACTACATATACCGGTGACTAAAGTTACAAGGAATAAATGTATATACAACAAAATAAAGCAACAAACAATGAAAGAAAATGAGAATAAGAGAGTGATAGGAAAAGGGAGAGAATGCTCAATCAGTTATGGCAAAATCGCAGACAAAAGGAACCTTGAGAGAGAGACACCAAGATATCAAATCACCCTAAATGGGGTAAACAAATTTTAAACTCATTGAAAGCTTGAAAAAAACGAATACTTGCATATATAGTTCTCTTGTGTTGCTGAGTAGAGAAGGCGTGTGTGTGTCGTTCCTTCGGAGCGTCACGTGTTCTCTCGGTTCTTCCGGAGTGAGCGTAGTCACAGGAAGTTCAAATGTCCATTGAAAGTAAAGTTTGCCTGCTAATTCAGGCTAAGTTCATTTCACGGAGAATACGAAAAAGGAAAACAAAAATTAAAGAAGACGAAGGATAACTGAAAACAAAAACTTAGCTAAACTGAAGAGAAGAGGGAGAGGAAACCGCTGGTCCTGACTTTTAAAGGGGGTCCGGGTTCACACCTTCCGGGGTGAACTGACCAATCGCCTTGGAGTTCTGTGAGCGGCAAAGTCTTTCTTTGTCCTGTCAAGGCGGCTCATCTGCATAGTTTATGAGGGTGTTAAAATTGTCCTTTCTACTCCAGAAAGCTGGTGCACATAGAATCATACATTTTTATGTAATCTCCTGTATATGACCAACTCAGTTAGAACTAGCAGATTAAAACAGTACCAAGAAGGACATGTAAAAAGGATAGGACTACCAAGTTACATTCTAATGCATAATTACAAGCACTTATAGTTCAGTTAATACTACGATAAAATCATAGATACCCCAATTTGACATGGGCAAGCAGGCAGACATAAAAACATAATACATATATCTTAGTAATGTCTTTATATGAGGAAGTTAATGAAAAGTCCCTGTATGTGTGTGTGCGCGTCTTGGGGGAGCTTTGCTGGAATTCCTTTCTTGCTGGGCAGGGGGTGTTGAGCGATACGAATCTGTTTGAGGCTCACGCGTTCGAGTTTATGGCTGTTTGTTTTCTCTCGCGTATGCCACAAAAGTGTCAATGGGAGCAATTAGGCGCCGGCTCTCTGGCGCCCTACTTGTGAGTTACCGGACAAAGTCAGGGGTTAGAACGGTTTCCAAGTGTTGGAATGCATGAGTCACCCTGACACTGTCCAGATACGCTGCAGTCTTGTCTGGAAACAAAGCATCTAATTCTTGCAATATTTTTTATATATCTCCGAACTTTGTGACGCAAGGGTATTATAAGAAATCTTGAAGGTTTTTTCTTTTAAACACCCAATGAACTGACATATTCAAATGTCCTGCGAGATTCACCAGAACACTTTACAAGCTTCAAAGGAATTCCACGAATCCCCCCCCCCCCCCCCCCCCTCCTGTTGTGTGCTCAATGCACGCAGATTCAAACACACACACATAAGAACTTTTCTCCAATATCCTCACTGAAAGACTTTTACTATGATATATTCTATATGTTTTTACATTGCCCAGGTCCTATGGTTACCTGTGATAGTATGGTAGCTCTAAAATAACTACAAATGCTTGAAAATTATGCCTTTTAATGTAACTTTGCAGTATTGGCCTCCTTACATGTCTTTCTTCATACCTTCAGAATCCTCTTCATCTGACCAAACCATATAAGTATATATGTGAACAAGCCGTAACATGTATTTTACTATGTTTTATCATCTTTAGAGAGTTTCTGAATGAATTCTGCCATGGTCATAAAACATTTAAATGACCGTCCTGACAAGACAAAGAAACAGTTTGGCTGCTCACTTTTCTCCCAGCTGATTGGTGCATTCACGCCAGAGGAGGCGTGAACCGAAATGTCTTTAAAGAGACGCGTCAAGCTTCTCTTCTGGCTCTTGACTCTTAACCTCTTACCTCTTCCCTCGATTCGCCATGTAACTACTCGTTCTCCGTGATCCCCGCAGGGATCTTTTCTTTTCTTTGTTTTCTTGAGTTTTGTTTTCTGTATTCGACTCTGTTCACTTCCACGAAGTGAAATTAACTTAGTCTGAATTATTTCTTTGGTAACTGTACGCCAAGGACCTTTTAGCCTTTGAAATTGCGCGCTCCGGAACAGCTGCAAACCACGTGACGCTCCAACGGAACACACAAGACACGCAGCTCACTCACGCAGCCGTGTTCAGCAACCTAAGAACCATGCAAGTATTCGTTTTATCAAGCTTTCAGCATTAAGATTGTGTTTTTCCGTGTTGTCTCTTAAAGGTTTAAATGTCCAGGTGAATTTTGCCATTCTGTGATCCTTCCGGATCTCCCTCTCTCTCTCACTCTCTCCCTGTTCCTTTCACTTTCAGATTCTTTCAGTGTCTTGTTTTGTCCGTTGTTATTGGTTGTATATACATGTTATTCCTGTAACGTTAGTAACCGTATACGTAGTGTACTGCTTATTAAATTCATTATATTCATTTTATTGATTCTGTCTCTTGCTCATATCCAAGTCCCTTTAATGCCTCGATCAAAAGCTACGAGCTTTGCAAAGCTTTACAAATTAAAGATACTTTAAATAGTATTTTGTTTATAGAACAGGAAAGTTAATCCTCGTGGCCAGAGGATAGCTTCTCTTGAAAGTCTATAAAGTAGGATAATTTTGTGAGGTTTGATGGAGATCGAATGATCAGGCTTGCGGGACAAGCAGATGATTCGATCATAAAATTAATCCCCTCAAACATTATTCTGACAATTGAGCTAATTTTAACCTGTCTGTAAAATAGATGTACATTTGTAGTTGATCATAATCCTTTGTGGTTAATTGCCTATGCATAGATATGAATGCAGATGCAGGTAACATATTATCCCCCTCTTTGGGCGATTTAACATGTATAAGTATCTGGTTCAAACCCATGTGAATAATTATTAATTATGAATTATTAATTATTGAATAGATATTCCCCAAAACGACCCCGAATACTTTACATCTGCATAGCTGTGGTAAGCAATTTGGTTGTTTTCCAGCCTGTCAATAAGTATGTTATGATCAACAGTGTCAAATGCAGCACTAAGGTCGAGTAGTACCAGAATTGATGTTTTGCCTGTATCAGTATTTATATGAATATCGTTTATTATCTTTATGAGCACTGTATCTGTGCTGTGATGTGGTCGGAAACCAGATTGAAAATTGTCAAAGTATCCATTTGAGATTAAGAATTTGTTCAGCTGATTGAAGACGACTTTCTCAAAGATCTTGCCTATATGAAAGGAAGATTTGAGATTGGTATGTAATTGCTCAATATGTTGCTATCCAGATTGCTCTTTTTCAGGAGGGGCTTGACAACTGCGAGTAAATCTAGAGTGTGCCCACGATTGTGTGTGGGTCCGAGTACATGTTGAGTCAGATCAAAAGTATTTAAAACATTTATGATTTATTTTGCCACATTGGTTTCTGCATTATATATGTGAATATTAAAATCCTCAGCAATAGCAAAACAGTCAAACTCTGAGGAAATTGTTGATAACAGCTCTGTAAAGTCCTGAGCAAAGGCTGGAGAGTTTTTTGGAGACCTGTAAATAATGATAAGTAAAATCCGTGGAGCACCTTTTAACACAATACCCAGATATTCGAAAAGACGGGTCATTCCCAAATTATACTTGCTTACACCCCCACGTCTCCTACCCGCTCTGCAGACACTCATAAAAGTAAAGTTAGGAGGGGCTGTTTCATTGACGACTGTTGCACTGCAGCTGTCTTCAAGCCAAGTTTCATTTAGAAGCATAACATCCAGGTTGTTTGTGGTTATCAAGTTGTTGACTAGAAGGGATTTATTTTTAAGTGATCGGATGTTTAAAAGTGCTAACTTGACTGTATTAATTTTTTCCCCCAGAGGATTCTTAGTTTGACATGTAACAGGCAGCAGATTAGATTGGTTTGCTGTACGGCTAGGGAAGACCTTAGACTTTCTATCATGTAATATAACAGGAATAGAGAACGATACAGGAACACTGGGTTCCCGCTTCTTCTGTAAACATTTAAGGAAAGTTACTGTTATCATAGCGGGGACCCGACACATATCACTGAGAGCTGGTGTCAGTTGTTTTTGGCTCATCAGATGGAGAAGGGTGTGGACCCTGGCGTTGTGGCAGAGGCCGAAGAGCTCTCACAGGAGGAGGGGGAGGGAGAGCTGGGCCCACAGGCTTTGGTGGTCGCCCCTTTTTGGTTGATATCTGGGGGCTTGCAGCAAAAGAGTGGGATAGTTTAGTTCCAGCATACACCAGTTCCTTTCTTGGAGAAGCTCAGAAGCGGGGAAGCTGGAGAGAGGAATAACATGTGTGGTGAGAGGGGCTGTTGCTCTGGTGTTACCGGAGGCTGTGATATGAGCAGAGGTTGTTGTGGCTGGATGGTGTTATCATTGTCCTTGTGTTAGGCTATGTCAACCACATGTCCATTCAGGTGCTGAAGTGAAGTCCTGTGTTCATTTACACTCTGTCCAGGTGTGAGTCTGAGATTCAGGTTGAGTGGATTGGCACACACTACTGAAGGGTGATGGAAGGAAAAGTTAATGTTGTCCTTTAGCAAACAAAGTTTGTTTGGGTGGAGGCCATCCTGTTTGAACAGTTGTCTCTGACTCCAGAAAAGATTGAAGTTGTCAATGAAGTTTACTCGCTTTATATTGCAGCTTTTTTGCAGCCATGTATTAAGCCCAAGCAGCCGTGAAAACCGATTTGTTCTTCTAACTGAAAGTGGTCCACTGATGAACGTCTGAACTTTCAGTCTTCTAATTGTTTCAAAAAGTTCATTGAAATCCCTCTTGAGGAGTTCTGACTGCTCTTTCTGAGTATAATTATTCCCCACATGAATGATAAGTCGATTTGCAGTCTTATGTTTCATCAGAATTTTCTAAAGTTCCCTGTTTAGATCAGAAGTTGTTGCTTTTGGAAGGCAGCACGTAGTTATATCCCTGCTGCTAATGCTTCTGATTATGGAGTCAGCCACTATCAGAGTCCTGTACTCGGCTGCTCTCTGAGCTGAGTGCCGCTGTCTGCTTGGCCTTGAGCGCCAGTTAGCATTAGGGATGTAACGATTCACTCAACTCACGATGCGATACGATTCACGATACTGGTTTCACGATACGATTTTCTCACAATTTTTTTAACAAGTGATTAATTTAAGAAATTATAAATGATAAAGTGTCCCTTTTATTATTTCTCAGACAAAATGCTGCACATTTCTTTTTAATTTTAAAATTTATTTGTCAAATAAAAAAAACTACATTGAAATAAAAAAAACCCCCTCAAGGTTGTTTCAACTCAGTCTTTCTGTCTGTCTGGTCAAGAGGGTGGGCACTGGTACCTTCGCACACTAAGTAAAAGACTATGTAACATTAGTACCACATTTAGAGGGGTTTTAATTTTGTTATAATTTGTATCATTACACTAGCAACTAGCAAGAGTAAAAAAAAAAAACACATTTAGAAAAATATGCCATAACCATCAATAAATTATATATATAAAAAAATATATTTCCATGTACACATTTAGAGAAAGAGATAGTAAAATAAATACAACACCTGGTTGCCACGGAAACACTGATGCACCTTGTGATCTCCGTGGCTGTCGCACTTGTCGTATTAATGCCTTTTACATGAAAACGGAGGTGACTTGTGGTTCTCACGGTGGTGATTATTATTAGTCTACGGAAAGTCAAAATGCCGCCACACCTCCGATTTGAATGAGTCAATGTCAACATCTATGCTTGCCGTCGCCATGTGTTTGACGGCGCGCACACCAGTCTATGGCACACACTGGCGCGGTGCGAGCAGAGCAAACCGAGTGTTTTCAGTTCATTCCTATGGAAGTTGAGCTTGGCTCACACAAGCTCAAGTTCCATTAATGAAGTGAAAACACTCGCTAGCTTCGCGCCAGTGTGTGCTTGCTGCTATTGTGCCTGTAAAGCGAGGTTCACAACTTCACAATAGGCTACAGTAAACGGCCCTGCTGTATAAAACGTGTATCGCGATTCGTTTAACATTTCAACCGACTTGAATCGTCACACATTTTTATCGATTTTCAACCGGTTGCGAGTGAATCGTTACATACCTAGTTAGCATCAGTGTTAGCTACTGGCTGATTCGGTCTGTGTTCGATCACATTCATCTCCTTTGGAGATTCCTCATCTACATTCATTAATACTTCAAATCTGTTCTCAAGAGGTTTAGGCGGTGGTAGGAAACCATTGTTTGCAATCCTTGTCATAGCCATATCTGGGGTAGAGGATGCTACTGCGGCAATATGTGATGCTCGTGACAATCTGATGTCTCAAGTGCCTTTGGGTCTCGCTCCCTGTTTGTCCCATCGATTAGTGTGTTGATCGGCTTGTTTCTCTACACTCAGTATGGCTTGTCGAGGAGCACTAGATTCATGGGACTCACTGGCTGTATGCTGGGGACGTCCATGACGAAGCTCTGTTTTGTGTTCCGTCTGGTTCGGTAGTCCCGTAAGTAACTTTGTTTCAAGAACTGCAATCCTTTGTAAAAGTCTGTGGCAGTTTGTGCAGCAAGTAGATTCTAGAAGAGGCATTTTCTTTCTTATCCTTTTGGATGTAGGCAGCTGTGTTTTCCCTTCTCCGGAATGTAAGCTGATGGCAGTGGGAGGCTGGTTGGATAGGAAAACCACGTTTTTGTAGTAATCTTCCAGTCACAAAAGTTTCTAGTTTTAACGTTGATGCCAAGCTATGTCGATTTAGCTCTGCGCTGATTTGCTGAAGTTAAAATTAGGAGATAAAATATAAAAGCGATAGAGCAAAGTGCGGAGCAGTAAGCGTGCAAGAGCGTCCGAACAGTAGCTTAGCAGGAAGTATAATCTTATTTGGATTTTTTTTTTTTTACTTTCTATTAATTAAAGGGTTTCAACAAAAAATAAAATAAAGAAATAAAATTAAGCAGCACAACTGTTTTCAACATTAATAATATGAAAAAAAATCTTGAGCACGAAGTTAGTATTTGCATCACAAGAATAAATTTAATTTCAAAATATATAAAAAAATAGAAGACATTTCAAATTGTAATAATATTTCACTATTTTATTGTTTTACTATATTTTTATCAAATAAATGCTGCCTCAGGGAGCATAAGATAATTCTTTTAAAAAAGATTTTTTTTTTAATCTTACTGACCCCAAACTTTTGACTGGTATTGTACATACTATAATCACTTAAATAGGCCTACACCTCTTCTATGATGAGCATGTTTTTAATTCCTATATTAAAATTCATTTTTCATTTAAGGAATTAGGTAAAAATGTCAGGGTAATACAATTGTTCTGATATCATGGAGGAAAACACTTAACCTGACAGGTCCAGTTGCGCAGTAATGCCGCAGTTCGTTTGAACGAGTGAAAGGATGCATTCTGTCTGTTCTCAGCGCTCAGGTCAGTAAATACTTTTAAACAGCCCAGACTGCTGTTATCTGTACCGTCCAGACCATAAAGACAAATTAGCATAGGGCCAAAGAGACACATGCACACACATGCACACGCACGCACACACACACACTCAGAGCCTGTCTAACATAACATTATTTATATCTCTCTAATTATCAATGAACATGCAGTATCTGTTTTAGACAGCAAGAGGGATAGAGAAAACATTGCTGATGGTCTCTCTCTCTCGCGCGCTCTCTCGCTCTCTCTCTATTGAGAGTTGTTAAATACATGTAAGGTAGGTAGAGAGAGAGTGAGAGTTTTTGTGAGTTCTCCATGTTGTTGTTAAGAGTCTGTTTATTTGATTACTCGCCTACCGGGAGAAACTGACAATCATTGTTGAACACAAGCAGACACCCGCAGACGGGATGTTCTTGTGTTGTTCACGGCGTATTTTGTTGTTTATAGCCATTGTGTGTGAAAGTCTCTCAGGGGTGATTGAATATAATTGGATGTTTATTGGTATGATGTAGTGAACCACATGCGGTGTATGTGTTCTTACAAGGTGTATTAACAGCGCAACACAAGCCCCACGTCAACCAGAGCATTAATAATTATAGGCTCAGCATGCTACAGCCATCTGGGGGTCGGACCCATGAAAGAGGAGCTGTAACATAAACATGGAGATGCTGTTAGACTGGTAAGAACAGAACAGAGAAGAGCACATTTGAATTTCTCTCTTTATAACAGGACACATTAACGAGAGGTTTTTGTTCCTGTTAATGTGTTGAGTTGTTTTCTGTAGGTACAAGTAGGCTCACATCAGGAATCTACACTTCTTTGTCTTTATCTATCTATCTATCTATCTATCTATCTATCTATCTATCTATTTATCTGTCTGTCTGTCTGTCTGTCTGTCTGTGTCAAGTCACCTTAATTTATATAGCACTTTTTAGCTTTACAGTGATAAAAAGAAATAAATGCAACAAAGATTGTTTTGGCTGTACAGGAACTCTAGAAGAAAGTCATTATCCAGCAAGTTTTTAATTGATTAATTTTCGTTGTAAAAATCATTAGTTATTAACTTTAGGGCTGCTTACACAACACCGTTTTCAACTGAATACAGAAAACGTTTTAATGCTTGCTGGCTGTTCATTTACACGACAACAGCGTTTTGGTGGCCAGAGAACACAAACTTTGAAGTAGGTTTCTGAAAACCGAAAAAGAAAAAAAGTTTTGAAAACGAGTTTTGAAAGTGATACCGTTATAAGCGATGCATTATAAACTGTGTTTCAATGTCTCTATTTGTCTGTCTTTCTATCTATGTCTGTCTGTCTATGTCTCTGTGTGTCTATCTACAGTATGTCTCTGTCTGTCTGTCTCTCTGTGTGTCTATCTACAGTATGTCTCTGTCTGTCTGTCCGTCTGTCTCTGTGTGTCGGTCCATCTATGTCTCTGTCTGTCGGTCCGTCCGTCTATGTCTCTGTGTGTCTATCTACAGTATGTATCTATGTCTCTGTGTGTCTGTCTATGTCCCTTTCTGTCTGTATGTCTATCTATCATTCATCACCCTGTCGTTCTGTTGTCGTTCTATTTTTGTTCTGTCTATCTAAGACTTTTTAACCTTTTTTTCAGAAATTTCATACCAGGGTTTGTCAAGCCATCATGCAGTGTTTGTCTTGATGCTTTTTAAAAAAAATTAGTTTTAAAAATGTTTTTTAATTTCTTTGCATTTCATTTCATTTTTATTCTACTTCCTTATATTCAAATTTGAATAGCAATTTTGCATCCTATTAGCTATCTAAATTCAATTCTGAATGTCACACAATCCTAAATTGATCAAACTAATCTAAAAAAAAACTGCATATTTGAGTATTTGCTGAAAAAGGCCCCAGATAATCCAAGGACATTGCATTATTTTGCCAGACCAACTTGACCCCCCAAAAAAGTGGCTTTAGAAGTCAAAATATATTATTTGTTCTAGAAAGTGTCATTTGTTTTATAATTACTTGTAATTAACGTTCAATTCACAGATCCTAATTAAAAGTATAATTTAATGAATTGAAAGTAAAGTAAGGCAAAGGCACTTGGATGTTCTCTTATGTAATGACCCTCTTGAAGACCCAGTAGTAGCGGGCAGGACCTGAAGTCCTGGAGTGGGTGGGCATGAATAAGTTGTTTTAATACCATGTCATCTTTGCAATCTTTTTGTTTTATCTGTTATATCCAAATACTCTCTAATCCACAGACAAGGTGGTAAAACATAAAGCTATGTTGGCTGTTGAGTGTAATCATTGAGATAATTAGGCAGAGATTTAATCTAATCTACTACACTGGGCTAAAGTTCAATAACACTTTTATCAGAAAAGCAGCCGGTACTTACACAAACATCACAAAGGATACTCCGAACAGACACTACTCTCCACCTCAAACTAAATATAACTCTAAAGAGATGATGCTTTGACCATATGGAATGAGGACATGTTGTTTTAGGAAAGTCACCAGCAGAATGGCAAAGTTACTCTTTTATAGCTCAGTAGGCCTCTCAATTATGGCTCAAGTCAGTTTCAGATGGTTCTCCTAAAATTAGGAGACACACAGTAAGAGTTTAGACCTAAACAGTTAATGTGGGTAAAATAATTCAAAATTTTTGGGATCATGATAAAATGTCTGACTTTGGGATCTTGGTGTGTTTGAAACCTCAATTCTGAAACTCGTTGAGGAAACACATTTTAGATTACTCAATCTTATCTTCAGAATCCCACTCCACAATGTTAAACATCAAATACATGTGTCACATAGCTGTCTCAGACAGTGTGAAGAGATAAATTGCTCGTAGCTAAAAGCATTTCATGTTGTGGTGCTAAAATGTCTCCTTTTGTTCTAAATTTAATATCGTTGTCTAAGGTAAAGAAAGTGATCTTTCTTTCCCATGAGAACATTCATGACTTTAACAGCCTTAAGCTGCTATGAGTCATGCTCTTTCCTCTTTGGCTATCTATTGATGTGTATACAGTAAGGTCACATTTTATCTGAACTTCCTATTGTATGAATAAACAATATGCTCCAAAGCAGCTCTAAAGTTTTCTTGCGTGTAATTTATTATTTTCTTTTTCAGATATCGCTCTTTCCTTATCTCTGCAGTGAGCAAGGTGTGTGTGTGCGCACGCCTGTCTGTGTGTGTGTGTGTGTGTGTGTGCCTGTATGTGTGTGTGTGTGTGTGTGTGTGCGTGCGTGTGGCCTGGTAAACCCTATATTATGGGGACAAAATGTCCCCACAAAGATGGCAATATCTGAAATTCTTGTCCTTTTGGGGACATTTTTTGGTCCTCATGAGGAAAACAGCTTTTAAATCACACTAAGTGATGTGTTTTGAAAATGTAACAATGCAGAACGTTGTCTGTGATGGGTAGGTTTAAGGGTATGGTTAGTGTAAGGGGATAGAATATTGTGTGTGTGTGTGTGTGTGTGTTAATAGGTGGATATGCTTTATTCATTCATGTGGCACGTTCAGTTGGGTGGATAGATAGATAGACGCTCATTTCACATTACAGGCTCGCTTTAGATCAAACAGATCTCACTCAAATGCAGCAATACAACTCCAGACACTTATCTGCAAAGTTCTACAACATTTCAATGCTGAATGTGACCCTCATTATAACTCAGAGAGAGAGAGAGAGAGAGAGAGGGGGGATGGTTAGCGTTTATATCTGTGAATTTACTGTGTGAGCTATTCATTGCTGAGTGAATTATATTACCCACTGTGGTTTCTCACGTTAGTCCAGTGTTGGTAATAATAAATATTAAACTAGACAGATAAAATGTGAGTAGTGCTGGCCCGTGCACAACAAAGGGTGTTTTGGGTGTTGCTGTATTGGTAGCAGAGTGTATGGCACAGTGCTTGAAATGTGTAAAATATTATTGGAAAGAAAATAATCAAATTTACAAGATGTCTAGTTCACTTGTATACATGGATTTCTCTGCAACGTCGTCACTGCTTGTGCACGCAACCAGGAGGCAGAAAAAAGACGTGTTTCGTGTAGTAGGCTAGTAGCATAGTGGTGGTGTCTGTACCGTAAACAAGCGTAACATAACTTATATAAAAGCAAATTGGGGCTGTCCAGTAGATGCTGCACTATAACATTGGCTATTACATTACTAGTCTAACATGATAATTCATACATATATCACAGTAACACTGCAAAATGAAAGACAGACAAATAGATCCAACTAAAATCACGTTTTATTGAGTCAGCAGTTATATACAAACAATACAAACAATAAGGAAAGCTTCAATAGTTAAGGTTGTTGCAGTAGCGGACCAGCTCACCAATCTGACTTTCTGTCTATGCGCACGCACCCTGTAATGTTTGTAAACAGGAAACCCGTCAGGAAACCCGCAAATCATGCTATGGTACAGTGTGATTATGAAATTGCAAAGAGTAGCTTGTTATCCACCAGTGCTTTGCAGCGTCTCAGAGCAGCTCTTTTTGCAGTAAATGCGTAAAATTCTCAGCACTAACAATATATATTATAATATCTCATTAAACGACAAATTAAACCCAATGTACTATTTAAATAGTATAACTCGCAATTGTGAGAAATAAAAGTCAGAATCGCAAATCTGACTTTTTTCTTGCAATTCTAACTTTTTTTCTCGCAATTCTGACTTTTCAGTCCTAAGTCCAAATATGAGTAAAAAAAGATTGACTTTTGTTTTCTTAGAATTTTGAATTTATATATTTTCCTATATCTTTTTATATTTATCTTATTAAAGTTGAGGCCGATTCACTCAAAGGATGATAACGCTTTAATAATCATTCTAATTAAATGAGAATAGGGAAGTCTACAACACAACAATAATAATAACAACACAGAGGAATGATACTGTTAGAATCACTTTCAGAATTATTTTTTTTAAACGGGTAAAAAATAGAGAATTTAAGAGCCAATCAGAATTCTCCTGATCCTCTCCCTTAATCTTTTGTGGAACATAAGAAGATATTTAAAATAAAATAAAAACAATTTAGTTACCAACATTCTCGAAAAATCTTATTTTGTGCTTTCCTTTCAAGCAGGTCAATTTTCATTGTAAAAAAAAAATTGCATTAAATTAAACTTGATCCTACATCAACCCTACTGTTATTGTTGTGATATCCTTGTACTGTACCTGTTGGTCTCTGAAATCAATCCCATATTAGTAATGACTCTGCTTGAGTGAGTGCACAATATGCATGGACAGAGAATTTAAAGATGGGTAAACCTGTCATAGAGCTAGAATGAAAGAGAAAAAAGAACATTTGGAATGAAGTGAAGGAGGTGAATGAGGTAGAGGTGAAGAGAGGAGGTGAGAAGAGAGACCTGCATATAAAACAGTGAAGAAACAAAAAGAAAAAAATGGATGTTCAGTCAGAATGTATGAGCGACTGGCAGGTGGGAAGGGAAAGGCAGCTTTCATATTTAAAAGAAGGCAGAAAAAGATGTGGAAGTTCAAAAAACAGAGGGATGAGAGAAAACTAAAGACAGCTCGCTGAGAGAGCCTTATCAAAGACGAAACAAAGAGAAACAGTTGGAAAAAGGATTGACGTGTTAAGACAAAAGACAGTTTACGTCAACATCACAAAACTGGGTTTAAATAGACTCTGCAAATCTATAACTTGTACATAAACACAGCCAGAGCAATATTTACATAGATTGCATCCAAAAACCTGTCTGCTGTCTGGCTTGCATCTGCACTTTTTTTTTTTCGAATATAGATTTTAGTGGTAATTTTCTTCAAACATTGAAAGAAATGAACTTTTTTTTTAACCCATCATTTGTCATTTGTAAACCCAGCTCAATTCAATTGTCAAGTCAAGTCAAATTAATTTGTATAGTTCTTTTCACAATACACATTGTTTCAAAGCAGCTTTTCCGAAAATCATGATGCTGATGTTTAATAATATCTTAAAGGGATAAATATCTTAAAGTTCACCCAAAAATAAAATTTCTATCATTAATTACTCACCATCATGTCGTTCCAAACCCATGAGACTTTAGTTTATCTTCAGGAACACAAATGAAGATCTTTTTGATGAACAGAGCAAGTGACAGCAGATCAAGCATCAATCATCACATCCACATATATATATATATATAAATCCATCAAAACAAAACAGTAAAAAATCGTCATACTAAGATTGGCATCTGAGCCATTTATTTAGTGCCTGCTTAAAACCGCCTAAACTTCTGATCATCTTTAAATTTCCTGGCAACCTGTTTCCACAAGCTTGTTGCTACAAACAAAAAGGACTCTTTACCTAAATTACTCTTAACTCTAGGACAGAGGTTCCCAAACTTTTTGCCTCGGGGCCCCCCCTATACATATGGGTCACAACGACTGAACGAATGATACACGGATTCATAATTTTTCCCTGTCAGCTTTTCACTCGCGCCCCCCCAATGGTAACGTCGCGCCCCCTTTTAGGGGCGGGCCCCACACTTTGGGAACCTCTGCTCTAGGAGGTACAAAATCAGTAGAGCTGCCCCTGGTGGACAGGAGCTGTGAACCAGGAGCTGCCCCTGGCTGCTCCTGGTTCACAAAGCTGTGAACATCTCTCACTCTATTAAAATAATTTATCAAATATTTGGGGACAGCCCCATGCACAGTTGTACCATGCACAGGTGAATCTGAGAGACTCGATCTTCTACTTTTAACCACACAATAGTCTCAAGATGAGAAGTATCAAGATGAGATCTCATGGGTAGGTTCAAAATAAGCCATATAACCTTATTTTGAGCAGTCTGAAGCCTGTGTTTCAGGTGGTTTAAGACACCATTTTACCAAGAGCAACATGCGTAGTCAAAATAAGGCTGAATTAGAGCACTTGCCAGAGTTGACATCACTTTCTTGTCCATAAACTTCTTGCCAAGAAACTGACCAAGAAACGTATTCTTTGATTTACCTTGGCAAGTACCTTTTGCGCTTGGCCCACTCCAGACAAGTGGCAGTCCAGCACACAACCAAGGTAACTAACTGAGTCCTTTACATTAATCTCATTATCTCCAGCTAAAAACTTAAATCCAGGGGATCTTTTCAGTTTTATTTTTGACCCAAAGAGTATGGATTCCGTTTTCCATAAGTAAAGCGATAGCCTATTGTCTGACATCCACCTGCTGACATTCGATAGTTCTACACTAACGCAGAATCATCTGCATATAAAAAAAGTTCACATGAGCATACAGACTTAAGGTCATTTATATATAGAAGGAATATTCTATCCAAATATATACAAATTGGACCCAAGACATTCCCTTGAGGGACCCCACATTCTATACATTGTGGTTGAGACATTGTTCCTCCAATATCCACTACCTGCTTCCTATCCTTCAGATAAGAACTCACCCATCTGACTGCTAAGTCGTTAAAACCAATGGCTTTTAATTTGCGTACCAAAATACCATGGTCAACGGTATCAAAGGCCTTCTGTAGGTCTAACATGACCAATTTGACCATACCACAAAAAAATTCCTTTATCTACCTCCCTCCTAATGTGGTCAGTTAGATAAAAAAACAGGTGTCAGTGGAATGTGATTTACGAAAGCCAGACTGGAACTCATAGAGTAGATTGTGTGATGCTAAATATTTGTAAATCTGTTCAAAAATAATATTTTCAATTATCTTTGACAGACTACACAGAATAGCAACAGGTCTATAGTTTCCATGGTCTAATTTTACTCCCTTTCTTGTAAAGTGGAATTACTCTGGCAAGCTTGAAATCATTGGGGAAATGTCCTTGCTCAATAGACATATTTATAATATGGGTGATACATGGGGTGATAACCTCAGCAGCATCTCTTAAGAATCTAACACGAGAATGAACCTCATTGGTTCTTGCGGAAGCTCAAACGTGCTGCGTAACACGAGAATGAACCTCATTGGTTCTCGCACGTCAAGCAAACATGCTTGAACTTCCCTTTTCCTCAACTGATGTGTAAGTTGATATGTAAATACAAGCCTAATTCAGTTTGTTCATCTTATAAAGCGATCGAGTCTCTTCAGAAATGTTTTGACTAAACCGCTCCATTCAATTGGATTAGTTTTACGATCTCTTTATGAGTAGTTGCATAGTCTGTCAATGGAGAGACAGAAAGCTCTCAGATTTCATCAAAAAGATCTTCATTTGTGTTCTGAAGATGAACTAAAGTCTTACGGGTTTGGAACGACATGAGAGTGAGTAATTAAAGACAGAATTTTATACATTTAATACAAAACGAAAGTAAAAGACAGCAGCCCCTCACGGACGGCTGCTGTCACATATAATAAAACAAACACAAGTCCAGGCCTGTCCTCTCTCGATCTTCACTGTCGTTTCTCCTCCTTTACGCTACCGCTCTTCCGTGAGAGATGCGAGACCGGTGCGTCGCGCAGGTGTCACTCATTATCAATCACACCACCTTGTCCTGCTCGCCACAGTAACCCTTTAATAGCTTCATAACTTATAATTGTATTTAACAGATTAGAGCTGGGCAATACAATAGATTACCCTTTTGTGATTAAAAAAATCAGACAATTGAGATATATAGTATATATTACTTGATATTGCTATATATAGTGGTATATTACTTTAAGTAGTATATATATATATATCAAACTTTTAATATATTGCTGGGTGATAATATAGTTAAAAAAATTTACAATATACTGTAACAATCAAGCATTTGAGGTTTGCTATATAATACACTACATACCCTTTCTAAAATGTTTGTGAACAAATGAGAGGAAAAAAAACAGTTTTCAGTGTGAACTCGAACATTTTTTTCCATTACTTCAAGAATAAATATTCTGAGATCTGTTCACATCATTTTAAAGCTCTAAACTTTTAATATGCCAACAATTCTGTCATTCGTTTTGCACAGCAACAGTAGCTCAACCAATTGCATTAATTTTGGACAGGGCAAGTTTGTTTGATTGTTTGTTTGTTTGTGTGTTTGTTTGTTTGTTTGGGGAAATTAGTTTGAAAGCAAACATTATTTTTGGAATTTGGATTTATAAATTACACACTTTAGCCTAAAATGAAACATCTCATGAGCTTTGAAGAACCAACCTCTGAGGAATACAGTGTTCCTTTGGGTGTTTTTTTTTTGCCTTTTTTGGAGATGGTGACGGAGTGAACAGTGATGGAGGAGAGGTCGTACAAAAACAGCCAAACTTATTGTTGCTCCGGAATAATAACACGCTTCTATTTCAGACGCATCTAGCCGCACTTGAAATCGTCGGCCCTGCTTTCTCTTTTTCCTCGATCTTTCACTCCTTTCGTTCCATTTGCCAAAGTTAGCAGCAGACACAGGTTAAGAAAGCCAAACGCTGCCGTGAGAGATTCAGGAAGATCAGTCATTGTTTTGGGTCACTGTGATTTATGAGTGTCTGAGTATCAAAACAGCGGCGCTCTCGCACAGAAAAACTAGCCTATTAAAAATGCTCCTAAGAACCATCATTTGCACCATTTCGTTTTTTCATCTTTCCTTCCCCTCATCTCTACATTTCACTTCGGTTTGATTCTGTCCCTCCGTCACACCCTCGGTCTTATTAAACCTGTGATTAACATCTTAAGCTATGTGTTGTTTTTTAGGATTAACAAGAATGCGAAGGCGAAGATTGCGATTCTGTTAGGGATGATGTGTTTTTGGCAGTTCGAGAAATCGTTGTTCCTCTTTGGTGTGTTTTTTTATGTTATTGCGATGTTGCATATTGGGCTTAATGAATGCGAGGTCGTTTGTTGAGATGTGATCTCACGAGAAGCTCTCTGTGGAGGGCGATAACAGATGTGCTAAAACATGGATTAGGCTTTGAACCATAATCATGTCTACGATCTGCTGTGTATTTGAGTGGCGGCTTGACTAGAAATGTAAGGGGTGGAGGCTTCCTAGCCTGCTGAAGGCACAGTGTATTATGGGTAATGAGAACATGCTGTAGGGTGTTAAAAAAATATTTTTACTTTCGTAAATATTGCACTTGTGAGAGTCAAATAAGAGAGGTGGAATGCTGTGTTTTTGAGTTTTACTGTATTGTTTATTAAAATGGGAACAGTTTGAACTAAAGTTTTATTCATCAAACGGATGAAAATAATGAGACATGCCTAATGAAATTGCAGTGCAAGAAAGTGACACAACAAGAAGACGAGGATGGGAGGAAGTGAAATGGAGAGAGAGATTGAGATGGAAAGGTGTGAAGAGTAGGAGGTACAGTTGATGCATTTCAGCACATCAATCTGGACACGGGACTCGGTCACAGATAGAGCAAGCAGGGGTGATTGATGCTCCACAGACAAATTCAAGAGCTTGTGTGTGTGAGAGAGTGAACCTGTTCTCCGTCTAATTGAAAGCTTAAATTGTTGCTCTTTTCCAAACCCCAATGAGCTACTTTTCTGTCTACTATCTACATACACTATTGTCTATCGTTCAAAAGTGTGGAGTTGGTAAGATTTGTTGATGTTTTTGAAAGAAGTCTCTTATGTTCATCAAGGCTGCATTTATTTGATCAACAATATAATAAAGACATTATAGTCGCATTCACATTTTTTTATGGTCGTTCTTACTTTTATGGTGTTTTTTTGAGTTTATGGGGGGGGGGGGGGGGGGGGGTATTGATTGATAATATTGTAAAAGTTTTGATAAAAATTTCACGATTCGATTTCAGTTCACAATCTGATTTCGGTTCGATATCAATTAATTGGGGTATGTATCAGGTACAGTACATGGCAAATTTTCTTGAGGAAAAAAAACTCAACTAATGCTGTAAACTATAGACAAACAGGGAACTGCAATAGTGCAATAGTGCATATATTTAGCAAAATGGTCATCTCTAGAGTTCATTTTTTCTGTTCATTCACTTTATTGACACTGGATGGCTTTTCTGAGGTAAATGTGACATTTTGTTTACAAGCTGTTTTATTGACGTCATACTGTAGTACTGTATCTTTCAACAAACCTTCTGATGTTCATTCATGTTTATTTCATACTGAAACTAATAGTAAAGAGGAAGTGATGATCGGTTTACATGCGCTTCGCTAAGTTTTCTTGAACTGAGGCGCTAAAGCGATCTGTCTATGGCGTTATTTCCATGTCAAATGTCGAGAGCGCATTATTGTAGCCCGAAAGTACATTAATATAATGCGCGAGCGTGAATCTCTCTGCACACGCGCAAAATATAATGTGCCGAGCGTGAATCTCTCTGCGCACACGCGGAATATAATGTGCCGAGCGCGAATCTCTCTGCGCACACGCGGAATATAATGTGCCGAGCGCGAATCTCTCTGCGCACGCGCGGAATATAATGTGCCGAGCGTGAATCTCTCTGCACTCGCGCGGAATATAATGTGCCAAGCGCGAATCTCTCTGCGCACGCGCGGAATATAATGTGCCGAGCGTGAATCTCTCTGCACACGCGCGGAATATAATGTGCCGAGCGCGAATCTCTCTGCGCACGCGCGGAATATAATGTGCCGAGCGCGAATCTCTCTGCGCACGCGCGGAATATAATGTGCCGAGCGCGAATCTCGCGCGCTCTCAGATACACTTCTCTTGTAAGAATTCTCTATCTGGGCTCGCTCAGAGAATATGCCTGCACTTAAAATGTGTTCAGTGCAATCGCGAATCTCTCCTCTTCCCCAGCTAACAATTTTAGGTTATAAGAACGTTTTCATAACGTTCCCATTAAGTTATAAAAACGTTATTTCTGAATGTTCTAGGGAATTTCAAAACGTCCAGTTTTTTAGACGTTGTATTAACGTTATTTCTTGGTTATAAGAACGTTCAATTCTCCCGTTATATAAACGTTGTATTAACTATATTTCCTGGTTATAAGAACGTTATTCAAACGTTCAATGCTCCCATTATATAAACGTTCTCTTAATGTTTTTCTAAGATAATGAAAAACGTTTCATTTAATAAAAAAAAAAAACATTAAGAAAGGGTTTTGACCATGCGTCAACATGCCGACGCACATGGTACCCTTTAAGCGTTAATATGAGACGCTCATCCTCAGGCGTCATCTAACTGACGCTTTTGACCATGCGTCAGCATGCCGACGCACATGGTACCCTTTAAGCGTCAATATGAGACGCTCTTCCTCAGGCGTCATCTAACTGACGCTTTTGACCATGCGTCAGCATGCCGACGCACATGGTACCCTTTAAGCGTCAATATGAGACGCTCTTCCTCAGGCGTCATCTAACTGACGCTTTTGACCATGCGTCAGCATGCCGACGCACATGGTACCCTTTAAGCGTCAATATGAGACGCTCTTCCTCAGGCGTCATCTAACTGACGCTTTTGACCATGCGTCAGCATGCCGACGCACATGGTACCCTTTAAGCGTCAATATGAGACGCTCTTCCTCAGGCGTCATCTAACTGACGCTTTTGACCATGCGTCAGCATGCCGACGCACATGGTACCCTTTAAGCGTCAATATGAGACGCGCCTTCAGTGGTCTAATCCTAACCCTACCCCAGACCTAAACCTACCCATAACAGAAGCGTCATCTCACTGACGCTAAAGGGTACCATGTGCGTCGGATTTAGACGCATGGTCAAAAGCGTCAGTTAGATGACGCCCGAGGATGAGCGTCTCATATTGACGCTAAAGTGTACCATGTGCGTCGGCATGTTGACGCATGGTCAAAAGCGTCAGTTAGATGACGCCCGAGGATGAGCGTCTCATATTGACGCTAAAGGGTACCATGTGCGTCGGCATGTTGACGCATGGTCAAAAGCGTCAGTTAGATGACGCCTTGGGATGAGAATGTGTTGAATTATTAAAACCTTTCTTAATGTTTTTTATATAACAAGGTAGCCTATATAATAGGCCTATATGAAGAACCTAAAACAAGAACTTTCAGATTTTAAAATTAAGACAACAAGATCTAGAAAGATAATTTTAAAAAAGACCCATGAATCATGACTATTATATGTGTAATATAGTCCACTGAAGTCGAGTTGAATTGAACCCAAGTATAGTTTATTCCAATAAACCGATTTGGGTTGAAGTGACAATATGAAATTAACATGAACATAAACATGAACATCGGACTAAACATAGAATCACCAACAATGGTACAGGGAACAAAGCTAGACAAGAGACAATGGTAACACAAGGACAAGGATTATGACCAAAAACAACCAATGACATTCACAAGTTAAAGTTCATTTAATTTATATAGCTCATTTTTACAACAGCCACTGGCTGGCCAAAGTGCTTTACAGAACAGCAGAAAAAAAGGGGAAAAAACCCCACATAACACATGGAATAGCAATTTCTGATTGGTTGTTGCCGTTTTGACAGCGTTTATGCCAAGAGCAAAGAGAAAGAAATCGAAGAGAAGAGTAATAAGGCATGCGCGAACGCACGTGACACAGTCTAAGCACATACACGCTTACTTTAAGCAAAGAGGAGAGATTCGCAATTGCACTGAACACGTTTTAAGTGCAGGCATATTCTCTGAGCGAGCCCAGAGAAAATTCTTACAAGAGCAGCGTGTATCTGAGAGAGCGCGCCCAGTTCCCGCGCGTGAGCAGAGAGATTCGCGCTCGGAACATTATATTCCGCGAACGAGCAGAGAGATTCGCGCTCGCGAGCATTGAGATTCACGCTTGCGCATTATATTAATGTACTTTCGCGCTACAATAATGCGCTCTCGACATTTGACAGGAAAATAACGCCATATCTGTCGCGCCACACTAAAGAGCATCAAAACGTTATTTATTATTTGAATTTCATAATAAAATTGGCAGAATTTGAAAACTGACACTTTGTTTCATATCAAAAGTGATAGCACAAAGCTTATTGTGATTTAATGAATGGGAGACACAATGTTTTGTTTATTCATCAACTCAAAACAGCATAGATTAAAAGATTGATTCTTGGGATTAAAGAATTGAAATTGGTTCTTGCAAAAGTTAATCGATTAACATCGAGAATTTTATGTTTTTGACCCAGGTTTGGAACAACATGAAAGTGATTGGGCTAAATGATGAGAGAACTTTATTCTTTAAGTTCCTCATATTAGCCAACCCTGGCTTTTTTAATGCCTAAAACACAGTGACAGCTGGTTATTATTTTTTTGTATTAGTCATAGACAAGATCTGTGGTGATGAATAATCTGTTCTACTTCCTACAGTAGCAATTTTTTTTTACTCACTCATGACCCGGTAACCATTGGCAACAAATTCATGGTGTGTACGGTTAAAGTGGACAAATCCCACAGTGACAAAAAAAAAACATCAACGCATTTTAACTGAATACTCATGCATGTTTTAATTAACATTTATAGAAAGTTCAACATAAGATAGGAAAAAAATGCCAGCTAGATTTGAACCCACAATGCTCATATGATGGCCCATATATAATCTGCAGGTTTTTTTTTATTATTATTTAAGTGTAGAATTATGTGGATTGGATTTAAACAGAGCTAAGAGTACAGCATTCATACTGGTAGCTGTAAGCATAGACTATACCAACATTTTTTATAAATATATATACACGTTACTAAGGACATGGATAATTTTCCAAAGAAAATACTTTTTGTGAATGTCTGCACACGAACACCAGTGTGACGAAACCTGTCCACTAACCACTACGCCACGACTGGCAGTTTATTCATTTCTAAGGCTGTGCATGATGAAATATGTGCTATCTGAAAACTCACAGGCATCAGGGTGTCAACTTAATTAGGCAGAACGTTTCCCAGAGTCCTGAAAAGCAAGTGACCCTGGAAAGAAAATTATTTAAACTCTTTCTATTTTGTAATGTTTAGTCCACGTATCAGTCCTGAAATTGTCCTGTCGTGCTTTCTGAATCAATATCTATACAAAAAAATATAAAATAAAACATTTCTAAAGAGTATATTAAGTGGCTCTCTGCCTTTTGAGAATGACGGTCATTGATGTGGGTGGAGATAGAGGATGTTTGGAGATTGAAGACCGTTTTGCTATAGCAAATTATATTTTAACACCTTTAAGAAGTATGCTCACATGTGCCTGTTCAAAATTGAATTTTACTTACTAGCATCCTATGCAAGGATGCTATTTATCAGAGCCGATCCTCCCTATACGCACACTACGCAAGTTGCGTAGGGCCCCACAAATAACTCAAGGCCCCGCCTCCCCCTCGTGTCAAAGCGCGTCAATCAAAGTTTACAACATCGATGAGATAATTAAGCGGAACTATCCTTCTGGTCAGGAAAAGAGAGACTGAGAAAAACACCATGTGAGTGAATTGAAAGCTCGTATCTATACCACAAATGTAATTTCTCGTGCCATTTATACGGCAAAAATAGTTTTTGCGTGCATATGATAGGCCTACGCAGTTTTCGCATGCATATGATACGCACTTTTTGGCGTGTAATATGCAGGCACTCCACACCCCTAATCCTACCCAAGAGATTTACAGTGCGTAGCATATGCACACAAAAAAACATTTTTGGCGTATCAATAGCACGAGAAATTAAATTCGTGGTATAGATATGCACTTTCATGAGATTACGTTTGATAATACAAAGGGCAACGGACAACGGTGTTTGTTTATAAACTGCAGTTCGGAAAAGATGGCCGCGTCGCGCGTTAACATGAGTTCATATCCGTGTGCACGAAATGAAACGCGCACTTTCCAGTAAAACATATATGGGGACCACTTACCAGTACAATATGGGCGTGATGGCACTCCTCATTAGGCACTCATACTTTTAAAACAAGACAATGATTATCTAGTCTCCAAGTCAGTTTAGTTACAACTCTGCAATAAAGCCAGATGGAAAGCAATCTATTGACATTGACTATATTGCATTTAAAATGTTGATTGGCTGGACATACTGGTCAATATGGACGCACATCCCTCAGTAAAAAATAACCATCAAGTATCAATTATTGCTTTTATCATTTAAAACACAGTGACATGCGGCAAGCCATTTTAGCTTTTATTAATTCACAGGATGCATTTTTGATATCAATAATTAAATTTGTACTATTTAAAATGATGTATTGTAATTATATATATAATTATTGATATAATATAAAATGTCTATTTCTGATATCAGAAATTACATTTTCATTAGTACTAACTAAACAAGGGGGGATTGTAGTGGGAGAACTGGGGTGTCAGGTGTGACTGTGTGGCAATGGGAAATGGTTTACATGGCTCATGGGTCAGGTAGGAGGGCCCCTTAACACATTTTTGCTTAGGGCCCCAGGGAGGTCAGGATCGGCTCTGCTATTTATCAACTTCAGCTCAGCTTTCAATACAGTCATACCATCTGATCTGATCAGGAAATTACACAGGCTTGGCATCAGCATATCCATCTGCAACTGGATATTGGACTTTCTGATCAACAGACCCCAGATGCTGAGGTTAAATAACCTCTTCTACCCTCCCTCTAAACACCGGTGTGCCACAAGGGTGTGTGCTCAGTCCATTACTGTACACCCTCTTCACCCATGACAACTCCCCCATTCATAACACTAACTCCATCATCAAATTTCCAGACGATATATCGGTGCTTGGCTTAATCAGGAACAATGATGAATCAGCCTACAGGGAGGAAGTGCAGCACTTGGCTGCATGGTGTGCAAATAACAACCTTGTGCTCAACAGCTCCAAAACCAAAGAACTCATTGTTGACTTCTGGAAAGCAAAGGCAGGCACCCACACACCCCTTCACATCAACGGGACTGAAGTAGAGCAGGTCACTACCTTCAAACTCCTTGGTGTCCACATTTTACAAGACCTCTCCTTGTTACTCAATACCTCCAGTCTGATCAAGAAAGCTCAACAACGCCTCTTCTTCCTCGGAAAACTGAAAAAAGCTGAACTGTCCCTTCAGATCCTCTGTAACTTCTATCGCTGCACAGTTGAGAGCATCCTCACTAACTGCTTCCCGGTGTGGTATGGGAACTGCACAATGGACGACAGAAAAGCCCTACAGCGAGTGGTGAAAACTGCTCAAAAAATCATTGGCACATCACTCCCGGCCATCACTGATCTTCATCACTCACGATGTCTGCGACGCGCACACAATATCATCGAGGACAACACACACCCCAGTCATGGACTGTTCTCCATCCTCCCGTCTGGGAGACGTTATAGGAGCCTTAGGAGTCGCACCAGCAGGCTCACAAACAGTTTTTTTCACAACACCATAACGCTGCTCAACACCAAGCCCCAACACTAGCCCCTGTCCCTGTGCTGCTCCGCCCCCTCTCTCCCTCCCTCTCCCTCTCCTTTTCCTTTTGCACTTGGATTATAGACTGTCTGACTAGCTCTGATCATTATGCACTTTAACAATATACACCTCAACAATGCACTGTATATGATAATCTCTACTTAAATTATGGACCGTCTGACTTCTCAGAACTCTATGCACTTTATTGCTAATGCATTTTAATAATGGACTAATATGATCATACTGCCTTTTGTGTTTTTATGTATTTTTTAAGCACTGCTATAAAAGAAAGCACTTTAATGATTGCACTACTGGTTAGATGTAAAATTTCGTTGTACTGGTTGTCCTTACTTGTGCAATGACAATAAAGTTGAATCTATATCTTTGATCTAGTTTATCAGCATCTTAATTAACAAAGTGACCCTCATTTACAACCATTTGGCTTTTACCATTAAGTGTCCCTTATATTGAGCCTTTCTACTCAGAAAGCCTTGTGTCAGTTTTTTCGAACGTTGGTCCTGGAAAGCCACATTCCTGCAAAGTTTTGCTTCAACCTTAATCAAACATACCTGAAAAAGCTAATCAAGGTCTGAAGGGTCAGAGATTGTCTTATATTGGGGAGATATGGGGGTCTGTATCGTTACCATAGGAGAAAGTGTAACGGCTAACTTGGATCATGTGAGGCACCTCAGGCTATCATGTAATGGCAGTGATGTCAGTGACCGCCATTCAAAGTATTATGGCAGTCAGCTACAGTTTACGTTAACCAGTTTCTTGTGGATTTGCGTGTTGGTCTTGTGAATAAATGTTCTATATTTGGTGTTATATCGCTACTAGTAAATGTACAGTAGGACTGCATTGTTTTATTTGTGGAATGTGCTTTACTGTGGAAAAAAGAGCGCAAATATCTCTATTAGCTTCAACTTACTGGTCACTTTAGTCACTGTAATTTAATACATATTTAATTCATTAAAATTATATATATTTTTCACCTTCATTCATTAAAAGCATTATATAATCATTAGGCACACAGCAGTCATAAATCATTACTATACAAGTCTAACCAGCGATGAAAAGAACACTTCATGTTTTATTTTAATTAAACAACATACAATATAACACAATATTTATAATTACATTTTAAATGTTTGCTTTATTCATTAAATTGCATAATATCAGCGTCATATTACTACATGCAGTTATAAAACACCTGTATTTTTTACTTACTTTATACAATATCACTCAATGTTGCTATTAAATAATATGGTAATGCCATAAATGAGTCCTACCTGTCGCGACATTCCCTTCTCTGCCTTCTTATAAAATAACCTTTTTACTATAGTAAAATCTACAATATCATTCCCGACAAAGGTATTGTTTAACGTAAAACAGGTTGAAGATTAGCGGACAGGCAGACGATTCATTAATAAGTTATTTCCTCACAAAAGTGGTTTATTCAGTGTAGTGAAGCCTATTCTCCATTGACATCCATTCACAAAAAAAAGGTCTCTGGCCTCCTTCCCTGTGTACCGACACAGCTACAGCGTTAGCATTAGCCGTAACGCTTTTTTGGTTAAAGGTTGTAGGCTTGCCTTCCAGGGGCTTTGGAAGGGTTTATAGAAAGCTACAGACAGGTTAGATTTTATCCGGGTTGGAGCAAAACTCTGCTGGACTGTGGCTCTCCAGGACTGACGTTCGCCACCCCTGCTCTAGTGCATAGCGGTTTGATTGTGGGTAGATCATACTGTATATTAACAGTTCTGGAGCAGCGTGTGAATTCCAGAAACTAGTGCTCTCACTATTGTAGTGTCTCTGTCGCCTAGCAACAGGGGATATCAGGGCCAAATTCACATCCCTCTTATTGGTTAGGCCTGCAGTTTATTGGCTATTAATGTATTTGGTATTCTTTCTGCAAGAGTGTGTTTGTGTATGTGTATGTGTGCTCAGAATAATTAGAAGGGAAGCTGAGAATGAATGTCCATGATTCTTTTATTAGCATGTTGCTTTTTATGCTGTAGATAAGTACATAATTTTCCTTGAGGGTTATTGGTTCATAAAAGTGAAACATATTAAGTGAAGCGGTGAAAGAGATTAAACAATTAAGAAATTGGAATCTTTTTCAGCCATAAATAGCTAGCTTTAACAGGCAGTAAATGTAAATGGTGATGGTAACCTATCAAGTTAATTTAGAGCTAGATTAATCAATAATGAATATTTGCAGAAATTAAATGTTGATTTACCACAGCAACAGAAATTCTAATGAAAATACATTGTAAAAAAAATATTTGACAGCAAGCCTAAAAATGGGATAAAGTTGAAATAAGCTGGTTCCCTTTCAGTCAGTCACTACGAGTTACGTCAGTGACTGGCGAAAAGGGGGTTTGCGAAATGAAGCCTATCACCTTCCAGTTCTAGAAAACGAGCCAATGGCAAAACAAAGCCATGGGTCTGCGGAATTTGCATAGTGCAACTCCGCCCCACCTCGTGGGTATAAAAGGAGCTGCACGTGTAATCTCACATTATGTTTCTGCTTCGGAGCTAAGTGTTACTTCTCTCCACTGCAAAGCTGTCTACAAGTTCGAAAGACAAGATGAGCGACTCGTCAGCGGTGTTGGTGTTATGGCGTGTTCCAGCGAGATCTCATTCCTGCTGCTGGGCTGTGCAGTGATCTGCCAACAGTGTGTATTTTCTCCCTGGGTGCTTCAGCACTGCCTTTGAGTTTTTTCCTCTCTAAAAGAGATGCACGCGGCCCATCTTTTTAAAGATGTCTCGCCTGTGTATTTCTGGGTGCAGTAGACGGATTGATTCTGCTGATGGGCACGAGCGCTGCCTGGCGTGTTTGGGCTTAAATTACGCTCAGATAGCATTCGTGGATGTGTCATGTTCCCATTATGGTGGGGCCCCCAATTCCTTTCTTCCCAGAAGTGCATTAAGAGGTCATGAAATCATGGAAGTCTACTTTGACTTCTTGCGACCTCTCAGCGACCTCTTCCGCCTTATCTGCCCTCGATGAGGCCGCGGCCAAAGGTTACACTGGGGTCCCCCTGGTGGAGCATTCTGTGGTGATGCAACTGTGTCCCCAAAGCGACTCAACCTGGCGCGGCGACCCAAAGCACCCCTCCAAGGCCTGTAGGTTTTCGTCCACTCTCGTAGCCAAAGCCTATTGAGCTGCAGGGCAGGCTGTCTCCTCTCTGCATGCTATGGCCATCCTGCAAGTATATCAGGCACTGGTGCTCAGAGACACGCACGAGGGCAGGGCTGATCCAGGGCTCATGCAAGAGCTGCGTACCGCCACCGACCTCGCTCTACGGGCGACGAAGGTGACGGCATGCTCCCTGGGTCAGGTGATGTCCACTTGTGTGGTCCAGGAAAGGCACCTTTGGCTCAACCTGGCAGATTTGTGGGAGGCTGAGCGAACACGTTTCCTCAACTCCCCTATCTCTCAGGCTGGGCTCTTCGGCAGCTTGGTCGAGGCCTTCGCCCAACAGTTCTCGGCCGCCCAGAAGCAGACTGAGGCTATAAAACATATTCTGCCCCTGCGGCCAGCTGCTGCCTCCACCCAGCCGCTGGCTCAATACCTCAGTCTGCTCGCCGCCAAGGGCGCCCCCCTGCGGCTCCCGCCCCTCCCGCCTGGCCCCAGCAGCAGCCTTCACCCGGGCTGCGTCGTGGAGGTGGCTGCAGGAAGGCTTCCCAGCCCTCGTCTGCCCCGCAGCCTGCCAAATGACAGGCAAAGCAGCGCTCCTGATGCAGGCAGCTCAGAGATAGGCAGCAGTTCTTTCCACGAGATGGTTGCAGGAGAACTGACACCCCTATCTCTGAGCCCCCAGAGGCCGAGGATGACACTGTGCGATGCCCGCCGCTCTTGCCCCCCTCTGTCGCCACATCCCTGTCAGAGGAGGTTGCCGCGGAACGCTCGTCCTTCCCTGGCCTTCTTGCACATATCTTGTGCAAGATCTGTGCAAGATCAGGCTCTACCTTCCCTGGCCTTCTTGCACAGATCTTGAGCAAGACCAGGGAGGATGAGGAGCAGGTCCTTTTGGTTGCGCCTCATTGGCCCAGCCGGACTTGGTTCTCTGAATTGGTGCTCCTTGCGACAGCCCCTCCCTGGCCAATCGCTCTGAGGAAGGACCTCCTTTCTCAGAGGCGGGGCACCCTCTGGTGCTCCTCACGACAGCCCCTCCCTGGCCAATCCCTCTGAGGAAGGACCTTCTTTCTCAGAGACAGGGCACGGGGCACCGGAAGGTTTGAGTACCCTACCACCTCAGGTGGTGGCTACCATCACTTCAGCTAGAGCCTTGTCCACGAGACACGTTTACACTTTGAAGTGGAACCTCTTCGTCACCTGGTGTTCTTCTCGCCGAGAAGATCCCAGAAAATGCCAGATTGGGTCTGTGCTCTCCTTCCTCCAAGAAGGGTTGGAACGAAGGCTGTCTCCTTCCACTCTTAAGGTTTTTGTTGCTGCGATCTCTGCACACCACGACCTTGTGGAGTTAAAAACGGTAGTACGGCATATCCTGATCGTCAGTTTCCTTAGAGGGACGAGGAGGTTAAAACCTCTTCGCCCCCTACTCATGCCCTCTTGGGACCTCGCACCTCCCTTCGAGCCATTGCAATCAATCATTGCAATGTTCCTGGTTGCTTTTGCTTTCATCAAGTGGGTAGGGGACCTGCAGGCATTTTCGGTTTACGAAGCGTGCCTGGAATTCAGGCCGGGTAACTCTCACGTGATTTTGAGACCCCGGCCTGGATATGTCCCCAAGGTTCCCACCACTCCTTTTAGGGATCAGGTGGTGAACCTGTAAGCGCTGCCCCTGGAGGAGGCAGACCCAGCCTTGGCACGGCTCTGTCCAGTACGCGTCCTTCGCGCTTACGTAGGCAGAACGGAGTGTTTCAGGACCTCAGACCAGCTCTTTGTCTGTTACGGAGGGCAAAAGAAGGGAAAGGGTCTCTCTAAGCAGAGGTTGTCTCACTGGATAGTGGACGCTATTGTCTTGGCATACCAGGTTCAAAGCCTACCATGCCCCCTAGGGGTGAAGGCACACTCCACCAGGAGTGTGGCTTCCTCCTGGGCTCTAGTGCATGGCGCCTTGCTAACAGACATCTGCAGAGCTGCATGCTGGGCGACACCTAACACATTCGCGAGATCCTACAATCTCCGAGTGGAGCCAGTGTCCTCCCGTGTACTCGCTTCCAGTAGCCAGTAACTAGGACCTGCTCTGTGTCATCGCTTGTTTCACCATTCCACTCCACGAACTGGATACGTGCGTTATTTTACTCAGGTGAGCTCTCTGTGTAGCCCTTGGCTCCTCCAGCACTGTTGATGTTGACACCTGAGTGCATGCCTGCGGCATCCCTCGTGTCAGGCTAGGTGCCCCATTGGGCAACCCCCACAAGTGTATTTCCACGGTAAGTCTCTGAGCATGTGTCTTTCCCTTGGCAAGTCCACCTTGCCACCCCTGGGGTTGAAACTTCCACCCTGCGGGCTGCATACTTCAGTGTGTTCCATATGCACCCCGTTTGTGGGTCATATGTGTATTCTCTAAGACTTCCCTATGGGCAGGCATTGTGTTGCATTTTTCCATGGGGATATGCTTCCCAGTGTACCTTTTTATTCCTGCCTTAAGCCTAGCCCTTCATCAGTGCTAGTCTCACGACAGGGAGCTCAGATTTGCGCAGGGCACTGGAAGACAGCCGCTGTGGCGTGATTAAATAGGGACCCCCATTTCGTTAGTCACTGACGTAACTTGTAGTGACTGACTGAAAGGGAACGTCTCGGTTACGTATGTAACCCTCGTTCCCTGAAGGAGGGAACGGAGAAGTTACGTCCACCTGCCACAACCGCTGGAACAGCCGGACGTTCACTCTCGGCTCCTCAGCAGGTAACATAATGCGAGATTGCACGCGCAGCTCCTTTCATACCCACGAGGTGGGTCGGAGTGTTGCTATCGAAATCCCGCAGACCCATGGCATTGTTTTGCCATTGGCTCGTTTTGTAGAACTCGAAGGTGATAGGCTTCTAAGCGAAACACCCATTTCATCAGTCACTGATGTAACGTCTCCGTTCCCTCCTTCAGGGAACGAGGGTTACATACTTAACCGAGACGTTTTATTTAAAGGAACTGTGTGATGGTGTGAAGGTCGATCACAACTCACTTAACTTTTGTAATATTTTTTCAAGTTAAAAAAAAGGACTTTCATGGAGAAATTGTTTTGAACAATTCTTGTTTTTGTAACAGGCCTTGGTGATGTCGACCAAAAGGGAAAGTTATATCAGAGGGAGAGCACTTTTTTTAATATTTTGATGAAAAATTTGCGACTCAGATGTATTGTGATTAAAAGGCATTTATTTTATTCTGAAAACATATTTTCTTTATAGTATTACTCCTAATATTTTGCTTTATACTGTACATGAAAATTCTGCCTTTTATAAGAATGGACAAAGTGCATTTGTGACCATGAAAAAGCTGTTTTATTCTCTCTAAATTGTGCATAATTCTCTAGTGTTGAGTAATCAGTCGCATGGCAAGTTGAATAAAAGCCAGTAAAACTTAAATGTATTTATAATTATGTATTAATTTGACTGAATTAACATAAATGCATTAGGTTACATCAAAGTAGTTTTTTATAGTGTAACCGTTAGATTATCATTCACTTCAGCATACTATGTAACTTAGTATACTATTCAAAAGAGCAAATGTGATTTAATTAAATTTAACGGTAAAGACGACTTCAGTTCTACAAAAGGATTTATTTTAATATCATCAGTAGAAAAGGTTCATTTAGCAACATATGCTATGTGTAGGCCCATAAGCCCAGACAAAGTGATCTCCCTGTAATATTGCAATACGGGAATGGCTTACTTGAATTATTCACTGTATTTGCTCTGAAGTGCTTGTAAATGCATTTGTGAATAGCGAAAAGCGCTTTGTTTTTGTTCAGGGATGGATAACTGTGTCTCTTGCTTTCTGCTCTGTGAAGCCATCTAGATGATGCGTCGCATTAAAGATTTAGCGTGGTTCAAGAGTATCGGTCGGTAATAAACTGTCAGAAGTTCGCGCCGTGATTTAACAGGCCGTTCTTATGCAAAAAATACCGGTAAATGTGCGTTCAAGCTTATTTTTATTATACATAATTGAGGCTCATTTTCATACAGGTTAACGCTGTAATTTTTCTCGTCCTGATGTGAACATCTTGTTCAGAACATTCTGAACTCTGAATGCTTTTAAATTGTACTAAATACTTGTACTATTATGCATTCAGTGTTTACTCACCTCATCCGCTATCAGTTCAGTCACTGTACTGACAGAGACTTACAGCCTGATATAATGAAAGCTGTGCAGCCTTTGTGTGAGAGTATTTGAGCTGTTGAATGATTTTTATAGGGTCAGTGAAGGTAATTATTTTATGGTCAGATGGGATGATAAAGAAGGGTGATGATAAAAACAAAAAAAAACAAAAGGCAGTTTCATTGTAATTCACATCAACACCAGTCCTGTACTTTTACACACTCATCACAAAAACACAAAGGGTGTTAAGAACTGAGTGAAGTTTTTAATGCGCAATGAGATCTGGTTAATGATGGATTGTCAGAGCGCAGTGGGATTGGTCATTAAAATTTTGTTCTGCTGAATGCATAAGTGTGAAAAAAAGTATTTGGAATGTATAGTTTATTGTGTGTGTTTGTGTGCGTGCGTGCGTGCGTGCGTGCGTGCGTGTGTGTGTGTGTGTGTGTGTGTGTGTGTGTGTGTGTGTGTGTGTGTGTGTGTGTGTGTGTGCGTCTATGCTTCTGTGTGCGTGTGTGGATAGTAGGATAGTAAAACCTGGGATCACCTTGTGGGGACCACGAGGGAAATGGTTTAATAAACATACAAATTTTTTTTTTTTTTTTTCAAATGTAAAAATGCAGAAAGTTTTGTGTGATCGGTAGGGTTAGTGTAAGGGGATAGAATATACAGTTTGTACAGTATAAAAACCAATATGTCTATGGAGAGTACCCACAAAGATAGCGAAACCAAGTTGTGTGTGTTTGTGTACACATATTACACACACACATTAAGAGCCCTATTTTAACGATCTAAGCACATGGTCTAAAGCGCACGGCGCAAGTGCACTTAGGTTGTGTCCGAATCCACTTTTTCTAGTTTAACGACGGGAAAAATTATCAGCGCGCCTGACACATGGTCTAAAAGGGTTGCCCCTCTTCTCTTCATGAGTAATTGGTGTGTTCTGGGCGTAACGTGCAATAAACCAATCAGAGTGTAATTTCCCATTCCCTTAAAGCCAGTTGCGCTCACACCATGGCGGGTTGCCCTCTCTCTCTCTCTCTTTCTCTCTCGAAAATTCATTAAAATAAATGTTATGATTCAGTCAAAAAAAAGTAATCTTACCACTCTACTTTATCTCTGATTCTGATTTAAAGCAGGCAGAATGCTAGACCTAATGAGCCGTAACCCGTAACTCACGAAAATAATTGTTAATGTCATTTTAATCCTTCCAATAAAAATTTGCGCTCCTAACATCAATAGCGGCTTTGACTTGTAATCAGTGACCATGATATAAGCAGGATAACCCATGGCTTTGTTTGCATTACACAATTTTAATGTGCTTCGCCTTGGGTGGTTTTTTGCCTCAACGCCGTGATTTAAAATGGTGTAATGCACACATAGCCAGTGTCCCTCACTGTCTCTCACACAAACTGTATATTTAGTGTACATACATTCATACATACATATTAATCAAACCAACTAGAAATGCCACTCATTGCTAAAAGCTTCTTAAATAACTCAGCATAACAGTGGTGACCGTTGCGTAGGCAGGCACCCCTCACATTTCTATGAAAAAGGGTAAATCTCTAGTGTTCATTATAATTTTGCAGTACATTTATATTAGGGTACTCACTCCAAAACCATCCAAATGTTAAGATTTGCTACCAGATACATATGAGAACTCTGTCCCACTCCAAAACACCCCCTCCTCTACCTAGTGAAGAGTACAAGTAGTAGAGATAAAAACAGCAACACTAATACTGTAGCTGTGAAAGGGAAAATGTTTGAACCAAGCAAAGACCATTCTTATACCCTTCAGCCTCTTTATCACTAAAATAACAACTTGTGGTTAAGGTCAAAGCCCTGCGATGCTCGGAATACCAACTGGATCTCACAATAGCTTTAACCTTACTACCTTCCTTCCTACCCATTTCTTTTTCTCTGCCTCCCTGTCTCTGTTTCTGAAATGTGTTTACTCCTTGTAACGGGACTAACGCTCTCATTAGCCACACTAAGGTGCAAGGACTTACCTTTGATGGCTCTCTTAATTAGCAGCCATTTTAAATCTCTTCAGCCTGGGGATTTCATTGGGCTACGCACACACACACACACACACACGCGCATACACACACACATACACATCCTTCCACATATTGGGCTTGGAGGCTGCTCTTGCTCTAATTTATTCCCTTGTGTTGGCTACCCTGTGTGCCTGTGAAGTTGAGAGAGTGTATGTGATAGGCTAAGGTCCACAGGCATTCTGGGTACATTTTATATATTTTTTTGCCAGAGTGAGACATGCAGTACCTACCACACCCACCCATCAATTATCTCAGGAAATATGATGGATGCCTTTCAACCTATTTTGCTCTTTTTTTCACACAAGCGCACTTTTTCCAGATCTCTTGGGCACCTACAGAATTTGTGCTGCGTCAGAGAACACTGCAAATACATTGATTTCATTGGGGATGCAGTGTCACAAGAGTTTGGGAAAGTGACGCTCTTTCATGTGACAAAAAGCTGAATTATGTTGAATCAACAAATTTTTAAACCTATATACGTAGGTAGCACTTCACAAATAAGGTTAAATTTGTTAACATTAGTTAACATGAACTAACAGTAACCAGTACTTTTCAAGTATCTATTAAGGTATAACGATAATTATATTAGCATCCACACCACACAATATCGCACAATATCGTTCTGTTTATCATAAGTGTGCACTGCAGTTCTGTTGTCTGCCGCTTTAAATGCTCAAGCTTTTTAAAGCAGGATGGATTCTGATTGGCTGTCATTGTTTGTTATCGTTAATCAGCGAGAAAAAAATCATTCTGAATGTGATTCCAACTATATTGTTTCTCTGTGCTGTTATTGTTATAGTTGTGGTGCGACCTCTGCTATTCTTTTATGTTTGAAACGGGGTTTTTTTTTTGTACTATATCTTTATCATTATCGTTATTGTCCTTGGTGAGAATGGGCCTTTCATCTTACTGGTAATTTCAATACATTATTTAAATAAAAATAAAAACTATACTGATAATCCGTTAGGCTACACATAGATGCAAGTTACAATATGGAAGAAAAGATATGTTGCTACTTCTCCTTTATCATGACTTTTATTTTTGATGGAATGCACTAGCTGACATACAAGACCAATGAGAATTCCAAAGAGACAGGTCCAAATCGAGATATCCAATTCACTGTATTCCTGCACTTTCGTGGTTCTTTCCACAACCTCGAAATGAATCTTGCACGTTTGACTCTGACAGAGGTGTAGACACATCACACGCAAACACAGGCAATATTCATTCACTCTTTCACACTCCCATTGCCCGTCAGTCACTTCCCATGTCTGTCCCTATTTTTCGTGATTCTTCTCTTTCACTCTTCCTCCACTTCTCCCTGGGGTTTCCTGGAATAGACACTTTTAAAATGGTATTATCTCTATTGATGTTACTGTGATCTGAAATGAAGGAGCTACAGTCACCTCGCACTCTCCTTTATTCCCATCTATCACCTCAGCAGAGCTTGACTTCCTCTATTTAAATATACTTCACTTTCAGAGAATATTCTCATTCATATTTTAAACCCAGCATGAGGGAAGAGACTGTGTAGAATAGTTATAGCCTACGATAACTACATTTGTCATTTATGAGTGATTGTGATTGCGTGTGTTTGATTTAAATATACCCGTGGCATTAAATATGTCTCATAATATGAGCACATTTGCTGCTTGTTTAGGCAAGGCAAGGCAAGGCAAGTTTATTTATATAGCACATTTCATACACAATGGTAATTCAAAGTGCTTTACATAGGAGGAAATAATTAAAACAGTTTAGAATAAAAAATCAAAAACACGTGCTTGGCACGTGATTCACCACAGCCAAAATAGCGCTGTTTACTGTAAATTAGTCCATTTGGCATTTATGGACTGTTTTCATGTTCACCTTTCAATCTTTTGATTTAAGGGAAGCCTGTTTAAACTGCAGAATCAGGCCATGTCCACACCAATACTTTTCATTTGAAAACGCATCTTTTTCTCTCCATTTTGGCCTTCCTTCCACACTAAGACAGTGTTTTTGTCCTGCAAAAAAAGAGCTTCCCTTTCAAGGGAACTCGCGCTGCATCGATTGACGCTAAGGGAACGCTTTGCGTGATGATGTCTTGAAGCACATGTAAAATCAGTCCAATGGTGTGACGAAACATCACAGGCGGGTGACGTCATGAACCAGGAAACTATACAGCCTGCCCAAACAAAGCAGCGCTAGCTTCTGTGTCTTCACAAGCGCTCTATGTGAAATTTTGTCTATTTGGTGTTGTCTTTATATATATTAGGGTTGGGCCGATGGACGATATCATCGTCGAGGTTTAGACGGCATCGGCTAAACATCGTGTGTCCCCCCGTTTCCATGGTGACGCGTCATGCTTGGCACGTGATTCACCACAGCCAAAATAGCGCTGTATGACAGATTTAGCGCTTTTATTTCTAAATATTAACAAACTTGCTTACCATATCATGAACTATCTTCTATTCCGATTCTCAAATATTTGTAAGTGAGTTTGTTTTGTCGTTTAAAAAAACCCAGGGCCCCGTTCTGGGAGCTTCTTGTCGTCGCAAAATGCTAATGACAGATTAGAAGGACGACTCCTAACGACTCCTAGAAGGACGCTCGACTCAGGGTCTATAGGGGGACCATCATCTCTCCTGGCATATCAATCGCCTAGAGATGTTGGCTGTATTTCTTGCCCTCAAGAATTTCCTCCCAGACCTCAGGGGCCACCATGTGTTAGTCCGCACAGACAACACATCGGTGGTCGCCTATATAAATCACCAGGGGGGCTTGGGTTCGTGTCCACCAAATCCTGCTGTGGTCTCAGGGGAAGCTGCTGTCACTCAGAGAAGCTTACATCCCTGGGGCCCAGAATATTGGGGCAGACATCCTGTCGAGACTGGGACAGAGGCCTGGGGAATGGAGGCTCCACCCCGAGGTGGTGGAGCAGATATGGAGGGTGTTTGGCCAGGCACAAGTGGATCTGTTTGCGGTTCGAGAGACGTCTCACTGTCCACTCTGGTTCTCCCTCACGCATCCAGCTCCTCTCGGACTGGACGCGATGGTACAGACATGGCCGAGGCTACGTTTGTATGTTTTTTCCCCCGATCGCTCTGCTCCCGGGAGTTCTGGAGAGAGTTCGCAGGGACCATGTACACCTGCACCTTATAGCCCAGCGTTGGCCGGGCAGAGTTTGGTTCCCCGATCTAGTGTCTCTCCTCGACGGGCCTCCACTGGAGCTTCCCGTCAGGAGGGACCTTCTGTCCCAAGCAGAGGGCTCTATTTTTCACCCTTAACCCGAACTGTGGAACCTGTGGGCTTGGCCTCTGAGGGGGCCCGGCTCATATGGTCAGTGCCCGGTTGCATAAAGCACTTTAAGTGTAATTTTCCCTTAAGGTCGCCCTTATGTTTCCCTTAAACCTAAGGGTGTTGCAGAAAAATACCCTTAAGTGTTACTCAACGGGTTTTTTTAAGTGAAACGTCATAAACACTTAGAATTTCCCTTAAATGCTGTTTTTTCACTTAAGTAATCGTTAAGTGTTGCATAAAACCCCTTAACGGTAATTTCCCTAAGTATAACTTAAGGTTTGGAAATCGTAACCTTAAGAGTAACGCGGACAAAAATAAGACGACATGGCTGAATTTATGGAACCACCTGAAGATCATAGGGAATAGGGAGAACCCTTTGGACCAATTTAGCGATGAAAAATTGTTGCAAGAATACCGATTTGATCGTCGCGCAATATTTGACATCGCTATCAAACTAGATGGCTGTCTGTCTGTCTTTCCACGCGACTCGCATGTAAACTATCACAACGTTAAGTCAGTGCACGCACGGAGAGTGTGTGGCCGACCCGTGCAGAAAAAGATTCACAGGAGAACGAGCTGATTCTGTGTTTTAAAAGGAATCATGACAGAAGAAAACAGGTATGCTATGGAAATATACTCAGCTGTATTTCGAGACACAGAGCCAGAAGTGCATTCACAAAACCTAAAGAAATGCCAAAGCATGAGACGGTGAACAACACAAACTGCCGCCACTTTCGGAGCTAACGCGGTGGTGCGTGATAGCGTCACTGGACTGACACGTGATATTCCGACATGTTAGTGTTTTGCGTATCTATGGCAACAACAGACTTTTATAACGTGAATCTAGGATCGCTGTCGTGAAACACTTAAATGTTTCCCTTACCTAAGAGAACCGTTTAAGAGATTATATGCAACACCCTTAAGTTATTCTCTTAGGTAAGGGTAAATCGCCCCTTAAGTATCATACTTAAGGGAAAAACTTAAGGTGCTTTATGCAACCGGGCACAGGTCTCTCAACCGAGTTTGTAGAGACCATTCTACAATCCAGAACTCCCTCCACGAGGAAACTTTATGCCCTGATGTGGAGAGTCTTCACTTCATGGTGTAGTGACCGTCAGTCGGACCCAGTTAACTGCCCGGTTGGTACAGTGCTGGAGTTCCTGCAGAAGCGGTTCACTGCAGGTCTATCACCATCCACTTTAAAGGTTTATGTCCCTTGAAAAGGAACGCCTCGGTTACGACTGTAATCTTGGTCCCCTGAAGAGGGAACGAGATGCTGCATCACCTGCCATATCTCCTACGTGCCTGTAAGCGACTTGCTCAGACCTTAAGAAGCTAGCGCTGCTTTGTTTGGGCAGGCTTTACAGTTTCCTGGTTCATGTTACCCGCCGTCACACCATTGGACTGATTTTACATGTGCTTCAAGACATCATCGCGTAAATCGTTCCCTTAGCGCCAATCGACGCAGCTTCTCATTCCCTCTTCAGGGAACCGAGGTTACAGTTGTAACTGAGGCGTTTTTGAAAACGCTTTCCCAAGTGGATTTGAAAACGTCGTATTCACGTTGCAGTGTGGACTGTGAAAACCAGCGCAGTCTCATCCCAAGACGTCAACCAACTGGCGCTTTTGACCATACGTCAACATCCGACGTTTTAGGGTACCCTTTTACGTCAGTTAGATGACGCTATCTAATCCTAACCCTACCCCAGACCTAAACCTACCCGCGTCATCTAACTGACGTTAAAGGTAAAGCGCCAGTTGGATGATGCCCCAGGATCGTCATCTTACTGACGTTAAAGGGTACCCTAAAACGTCGGATGTTGACGTATGGTCAAAAGCGTCAGTTAGTTGACGTCTTGGGATGAGACTGTGTTATGAAAACATAGGTATTTGAAAATGATGACGCATGTTTATCTATAGATATGTATCTTTATACTGCTATTGTGACTGTTATGTGCTATTCACTTTCACACTGTTGCAAAATATTACTTTGTACACTCCTCATATTGCAGTCCTGCACATATGACAGAAAATGTACTCGAAATTGCTGTCCTGCAGCAAAACATAAAAGCAGTTCATATAATGGTGAGTGAGTGCGACCTGGAAGCATCAGTGTGGACGGAGAGCGTTTTGAAATGAAAACACAGTTTTCAAATGCATCCGGATTAATGTAGACATAGAGATTTGATGCATATGTTATAACTAACTGCTTTGGCTCTGCTCAGACAATTAGAGTACATAATTTTTTTAAAGTACATGTTGGAGGAGATTCATTCCCCGTTGAAAAAAAATATGCTAAGTATACTTCCAGCCAGACTAATTATCAGTATATACTTCAAGTGTGTTAATGATTTGTTAACTGGAAGTGTGCTATTTTGAAACAACTAATTTTGTACTAAGTATATTTTAGTTGTAATTAAATTGTAGTAAAGCATAACTTGAAGTGTACTTTTGTGTACTAAATTGGATCAACTTCAAGTATACTTAGTATACTTTAAGTATATGCCTGTGTAGGGACTTATTACATGCTTGATTAGTGATATTAAAGTGTACTTTATTTGTGTTACAAGTACATTACAAATTCATTAAGAGTGTCTTTGAAACATACAAGCAATACCATAAGTGTATTTATATATATTTTTTATTTAATTTACATTTTTGGCGTTTTTGCCTTTTGTTTGGATAGGACAGTAGCTAAACAGGAAGTGATGTGGGAGAGAGAGAGAGACAGAGAGACGGGATCAGGAAAGGTCAATGAGCCTGGACTCAAACTTGGGTCTCCCGAAGCACATGTCGGCTCACTTGCCCACGAGGCTATCGTGGTGTGATATATTTGAGTAAAAGTAGGCTCATAAATACATTTGGCTTATTCCAAATATTACAAATTGCATACTTTGTCTTCGATAACAAATGTACAATATTAAACAAATAAAACTGTACAACATACTATTGTACAATGTACTTTGAAAGTATCTAAAATATCTAAAATATATTTTTAATAAAGTGCAAATAATACACTTTTAAAAAATAAACTGAATTTTCACTTCAAGTATTTTTTTCTAAAATATATTTTTAGAAAGTTTACTAAATTACAATTATAAAGTGTGTTAAAAGTTGTATTTTTAAAATAGGTAAAAGCATGATGCTAATATACTTTTAATATATTTAAAGATAGTTACATTTGTGTTAGTATATTTGCAATGTACTATTGAAAAATTGAATATATTTCAAATACAATAAAGTATACTTTTTTTCACTAGGGTTTAATTATGCTTTTGTGTTGGATTCTAATCAAAAATTGGCAAAACTATGACTAGAGAAGACAAAATAAAGAAACTAGAAACAACTGGAATTAGAAAATAAAAATAAAACAAAGAAGTAAACAAGAAATAAATTCTAGAAAAAGAACTTTAGCTTGCAAGAGGAAAGCAAAATAAATAATTTCTAGGAATAAATTACTGAGTTGCAAACGAAAGCAATAACGAGGGCTAGTCCTCTAGCAAACGAGGACTAGACAAGGACTGTGTTCAAAATCACCCCCTATACCCTCATTTACTATTCCCTACATCAGTGGTTCCCAACCTTTTTTTGTCTGAGACCCCCTTTTTCCCAAGAAAATATTTTAGGGCCCCCCTTCCCATTTAATTATATTATCGCTCTTGTCAGCTTGCAGCAAGGATGACAAAATATGTTGTTTTTTTTTTCCAAACAAACGGTATGTTTATGCACAAATAATAGCTGAAAATACAATAACAAAAACATCAGTAGGTCCTTTGTAATTTAAAAACGTAAGCCTAGGAGAAGCCTATAAATTAGCCCTATTTGAAATGCAAAAACAAAAATATTCACACTGGTGTGTACTGTGTACGTGTGACGGGGCGCATAGCTATCGTCACGGCAGCGATATGCTGCCTATTCCAGTACACAAAGACTGAGTGCAAATGTGACCTGTATGTGTTTGTCTAGCACATTAATGTCTTCTGTTAATAATTATACTGTTACAAATCTGCTGTTAATCTAGCCTTTCACTACAAAATCTCATATATCCCGTAGCTTTTGTGTGCACACTTTTAACAGCTAATACTGCGGTGATTTATATGCTATAGCTACTTCTATCAATACATATCTTGCCGTTTTAAAGAAAATCATGTCAATTACGTTACAGTCATAATTAGTTACAATAATCACGCAACACATGTTTTCAGTATGTATCCGTTTATTTAGTTTAAGAGAAACATAGCTTTGACATACCATCTTTGTCGTACTGACGTCCAGTGCCGCTGCTAGCCATTTTGGTGCCCTAAGCATAATTCCTTTATGATGAATGGAAAAAACCATTTTCATTTAGGATTTTCATTTAGGGGGTATGATAAAATAAAAATTTTTACAAATTAAAAAGTAACACTTTAGTTTAGGGACTTATGCTTAACTATTATCTAGTTTCATTACTATGCAATGGCATGGTTTTATAATCACTATGGTCCCGAATTTGAGGCAGGTTAGCTAGCGGGTTCGGGGTTTCCCCGAGTAAATTTTGAATTTCTCTGAACTACAGATGTGCATTTTAAGATGTTGTGAAGGCAAAAAAAAAAAAAAAAAATTCGATAGCAACAGCTTTAAAACCATGTCAGTGGGCAACTGATTATTTTTCTCTCCTCATCAGCATCACACTCTTTTTCTCTTTGTTTTTATCTTGCCCTGTCTCTTCCCCTCCTAAAGTTGGATTTTTTAATTTACTAAAGGCTACAATTTGTATTTTATTCTCAATATGTACACATTCATTATTAATCCTGTGCCTAACATAATGAAAACGGCTTTGTTCATGTTTCTTGTCCCCTCACAATGACAGTAGCCTAAACTATTACACTAGGCTACATGTTACATAGGCCTATTTTGGCGAAATTAGACAAAACTATATTAGTTTGCCTAATTATTTTTTGTCATTCGTTTAACATTTATGACCTAAGAAAAACCTGTCAAATATATAAAGTTAAGTTTAGCTACTTACATCTTATCTCGCACTTGACCGTACACTGAAGCGTCGAGTTGCACTGTTAAAATTCGCGCTCAGCGTCTGTGAACATAAAGCCCGCCTACTTTGATTTGATTGGTCATCTCAAATATTCTGACATTGACGAGCAGTGACAGGCCAATGAGGCTCAGAACACACACACACACACACACACACCCTGTCCTCTGTTTCTGACGTGCTCTCTGCTCGGCGCCACTGCGGATTAAAGATGAAAGATGAAGAACGCGCTGAATCTGATTAATATTATAACAAGAAGTTTGATGATTGATTTTTCATTAGGCTATTTTTGGTGCCCCCTCAGCACTTGGTGCCCTACGCACAGCGCGTGATGCGCGTGGTGGGAGCGGCGGCGCTGCTTACGTCTCCGGTGTGTTTGTGTAAAGGAAAATTTGCCGCGAGTGTGGGGTTTAAACAAGGGGGTAATCCATCGACCGGAAGTTGAAGCCGGCCGGGTGCCGCCATGTTGTAGCAGAGCTTCACTTGCGTTAGCATTTCCATTGACTCCCATTCATTTTGGCGTCACTTTGACAGCGAATAACTTTACATCTGAGGTGTTTAAAGACTCCATTTGTCCATTATTTATTTCTAAAGAAACACGACAATGTATAAAGGGCTCCATTACCTTCTATGTTACATTATGGCCCCGTAGAAACAGATTTTGGAAAAATAGGCTAACGATTGCGTCATAACCACTCGACTCTCTGTCGCGCTGTACAGAAATTACCGTACAGACAGGAGGAGAAGCTCGCAGGCAATCGGGGGGACGTCCCGTCAAGGGAGAAGCCCATAGATAATGATTCCATAAAAGCAACGGAATACTTACTCCTGCTCACTCACGCCAAAGAACTCTTTGCTCAAGTTCCCCGTCTCTGCAAGATTAACGTTGGCAATTTTCACGCACAGCTACTAGAAGATTAACGTCTGTCAGACAGGTTGCTCACGTCATCAAGCTTAGTTTGAGTCGGTTTGGAGTCTGCGCGTCAGGAACGGAAGTGCTCAAAAATCGCTAAAAATGGGCTTCAACTGTCTCAACTGAGTTCCAATGAGATGGCTCTGTCCACTTCTTATACTGTCTATGGGTTTAAATGACGCTATGACTTCCGGGTCAATAGCAAATGACCCGGAGTTTGAGTTATTTAGTTGTAGCTGTATAATATGACTTGTTGCTTGTCAATTGTTAGCTGAAAATGTAGAAATAATATTCTGTAATTTTCTAGTTTCATAGAAGTAGTATTTTAGCTGTTTTTAAGCATTTATGTCTTTGTCAACTGAGCCACCCCTGCACCATAATCATGTGTTGGTATTTTCCAATTCCAGGGGTGACCTCAGGACTATAAAGTTTAGTGTTGTCATTCTGTCGGGAGGAGCGTGAGTGAGAGGACATAAGTCTGTCTTTGCTCTAATTATGGTGACTTGTGTTAAGGTCAATTTTCAAACAGCTGTTAACATTTGATTATTGTTTTTTGTTTTTTGTTTTTTTACTCTCATGTCAATTTACTTTATTTACTAAACAGTGGTTTTTTTTTTTGTTGTGTTTTGTTAATTTGTTATTGCCTTTCATTGGCCTTAACTGGGAAAAATAAAAAATATCCCATCTGAACCAACTCATCCAACCTCTCCTGAGTGCTTTCATCTACTCACGACAATTCAGTCACGTCTACCCTTAACAGTAGGTAAAAAAAAAAAAAAAAAAGAATGTAGGCTATTACTAAATGACTGTTGTCTGGGGCCTCAGTACTTGCATGTTATTTGTGAGGCTTTATCAATCTGAGACTTTTTTTACGCTTTTGTCGCTATAGCGAGCAATAATAAACTTGCATTTATTAACAGAATGCGTCTTTCGGAAGAACATTGTAGCCGGAACTACATCTCTCTGTGTACGTCTATGACGAGTAGAGGTCTGCACGGGCTTTAAACTGAAGCCCGAACCCGGCCCGTACCCGCGATCATTTAACCCGACCCGACCCGACAATTACATTTACATATTAAGCCCGAACCCGACCCAAACCCGAGGTCCATTCTGTTTCTCACAGCAAATACCATTTTTGCAATATGCTATGTTGTATCAATGTGCTATGTTGTTCTTCAGGAGGGAACATCGCTGTTGTAAGGACTCTGCTTCGAAGCAAAAAATCAGGTGTGATGTAGTGGCAAGTGATAGTTAAGAAACTGATCTTGCGATAGTCGCCAGTCCACATGTCAGTGGTCATCCCAACACTAATATCAGACATGATCTCCGATATTTCTTTGACCAGCGCCTGTCTTTTGGAGGCCGCGGTTTTCTTGCATCTCCGAGAGATGGTTGTGGGATCAGGTAACACAATGTCCACTGAGACACGGCCATATGTAGCCCCCACATTTATTAGGTCTTGCGCTAGGTTAATAAAACCTCGTCCAGCAACCGTATGAAACGATCTAATATCCCGACAGCAAAACTCCACACATTTTTCTGTTACATTAGATTTTACAGAAGCTGGTACTGACTTGGCTGTTGGAGATAGATAGTCCGAAAAAGATGACTGTCTGTTGTTACTAGCGGCTAGGCCTGCTGTTGGACGAGTGCATCCACGGTCAGTGTGTCGCTGTAAAGAAGATGTACCTGTCTTTTTGCTGTCATACGCCAAGACAGCTTTGCAAGCTCTACACTGCACTTTAGCTCTTTACTGGTTGAAACGACAAGATCATAATGCTTCCAGATTGCAGCTTTTTCTGCATCATTTGGAACTGTCATAAGTTTTCCCTCAGTAATTTTTTGTAGGGATGTCCCGATCCGATCACGCGATCGGAAATCGGGCCCGATCACGTGGTTTCTGACTCGATCGGAATCGGACGTTACCTCCCGATCAGGACTCGGATATATGTAAATTAGGGGCGTAATGGTACACGTAATTATTGAACCGTTTCGGTACGAGGCTTCCGGTTCGGTACGCATACAAGCCGAACGATTCCTAGGACCATTTTTCCTGCAGACAAAATCCGCGCTGGCGCGATCACCACAACGTTGCGCAACATCAAATGGCAAACGTAATGAAAGCGGAACGAAAATGCGCTACTCATTATATTGTGCTTAACGGACCATTTATCAGTTCGGACCAGCAACATCTGTGCAGCGCGAGATCAATCGACACTGTGCTAAGAGATCCAGTGAAGAAAACATTTGAATTCGCCACTGAAGTAATAAGATTGCTGCGAGATCTAGTGAGAAGCATTCAAATTTCTCCATTATTAACCGTAGATCCCTATTAGATCAAACAGCGCTGACGTGGAAACCAGTAGAAACATTATGCCGTGAATGAACATGGATTTAATGTTGCACTTCAAAACTCAAATATTATATAAGTATATATTTAAATGTTATTTTTAATGTGATTACCAAAACATTATTTGTTCATCCTTCAAAGATCACCCCCATTTATAAACCTGAAAGTTTCAAGATGTAGAAAAACTCAAACTTATTTAAAAATATATTTTCTTTTAATAAATAGGAAATTTCTCTGGCATTTCTTTCTTTTTGCTGTATCGTATCGAACCGCAAATTTTGTGAACTGTTACACCCCTAATGTGTATATATATATTATCATTATTTTTTTTATACACTTTTAAACCATTTTTATATTTTGCCTGCCGGGTATTTTAAGATGAGGTGCTATTTGTTTTTATATTAGACTTTTTCTATATTTACTGTTGCACTAAAGTCCAAAAGTGAAGATTTTATGTTATTTATTACTTGATTGTACAAGCTACCTCACAGAAGTGCTCTGTTTGTTAACAGAGTTGTTGAATGTTAAAATAAGGTTAATTAAATAAAAAATAAGGAACATCCTGTTTTTTTCTCTCTTCTTTATTCTTTTTTTATGTATTATATAAGTATCGGATCGGGACTCGGTATCGGTAGATACTCAAAATCAAATGACTCGGACTCGAGGGCAAAAAAACCTGATCGGGACATCCCTAATTTTTTGCTTTATCAGACTCATGGTTTGCTTGTTGTCGTCTGCTGTCTGTCTGTATTGTGACTGAAATAGCGCGCGAGAGCGGTAGCACATGCGCAAAACAGTTTTGTGATAGAAATGATATGATAATTATATATATATATATCATTATCATTATATTTGAGAGGGAGAGCCTGTGTGTCTGACTGTGCACATATTGCACATCTGCGCACGTATGTACTTTCTCTCTCGCGCGTGCCGGTCACCAGAGCCGATCCTCCCTATACGCACACTACGCAAGTTGCGTAGGGCCCCGCAAATAACTCAAGGCCCCGCCTCCCCCTCGTGTCAAAGCGCGTCAATCAAAGTTTACAACATCGATGAGATAACTAAGCGGAACTATATCCTTCTGGTCACGAAAAGAGACTGAGAAAAACACCATGTGAGTGAATTGAAAGCGCGTATCTATACCACGAATTTAATTTCTTGTGCCATTTGTACACCAAAAATAGTTGTTGCGTGCATATGATACGCACTTTTTGGCGTATAATATGCACGCACTCCCTACCCAAGAAATTTACAGTGCGTAGCTTATGCACGCAAAAAAAAAAACATTTTTGGCGTATAAATAGCACGAGAAATTAAATTCGTGGTATAGATACGCACTTTCATGAGATTACGTTTTGATAATACAAAGGGCAACGGACAACGGTATTTGTTTATAAACTGCAGCTCGGAAAAGATAACCGCGTTGCGCGTTACCAGTACAATATGGGCGTGATGGCACTCCTCATTAGGCGCTCATACTTTTAAAACAAGACAATTGATTATCTAGTCTCCAAGTCAGTTTAGTTACAACTCTGCAATAAAGCAAGATGGAAAACAATCTATTGACATTGACTATATTGCATTTAAAATGTTGATTGGCTGGACATACTGGTCAATATGGATGCACATCCCTCAGTAAATAATAACCATCAAGTATCAATTATTGCTTTTATCATTTAAAACACAGTGACATATGGCAAGCCATTTTAGCTTTTATTAATTCACAGGATGCATTTTTGATATCAATAATTCAATTTGTACTATTTAAAATGTGAATTGTTGATATTAATATAAAATATGTCTATTTCTGATATCAGGAATTACATTTTCATTAGTACTAACTTAACGAGGGAGGATTGTAGTGGGAGAACTGGGGTGTCAGGTGTGACTGTGTGGCAATGGCAAATGGTTTACATGGCTCATGGGTCAGGTAGGGGCCCCTTAACAGATTTTTGCTTAGGGCCCCAGGGAGGTCAGGATCGGCTCTGCCGGTCACCACAACACAGCAAGCAAGCAAAGCACACGGCACGCAAACTATATATAGCCTATTTAGTTTTTCTTAGTTAAACACGAACCCGACCCGAACCCGTGGCTGTTCATTAACCCGCACATTTTTCGGGACCCGTCGGGCTCGGGTCGGGTAGCAGACCTCTAATGACGAGTCACGCAGGTACTGGGCTACTCCGCAGCGGCAGCGATAAGAACCAGTGTAAAATAGTCCTAATGTAAACACTTATTATAGGTGTACCATATTGGTTCAGGATAAGAAAAAAACACGGATTGGAAAATGGATTCATGATGAACTCGCTCATTATATACATTTTGTAAATTTTGAACAGAAAAAAGTTAAGGACTTTTATTTAATGCTCATTGCTCAAACCTTTTAAAATATGACGCGACCCCCCACAGAGCTCGCTGAGGCCCCTTTGTGGGCCGCGACCCCCCTGTTGGGAACCGATGCCCTACATTACTCCACTAACATAGTCCACTTGAAGGAGTGAATGAAAACGAGTGAGTGAATTCGGACACTGAGTACTGCTTTCGCATAGTTTGTTCTTGCTGTTTAAACTTAGCAAACTGCCAGCTCCAGTTGTAATAAAAAGATTTATCTTGAACTCTGTCATGGAAACTAGCCTTTATAAACCTTAATTAAACAATTTAATAATCAAGTAAAAAGGAATTTATATCTGTATGATATTACGCTGTCACCACATTGGACCAGTGGTTTGGAAAATGGATGGATGATGCAGCTGTGGGCACAATCTTCTGGTGAGAAGCAGGAATTTCAGTGCAGTGCATTATGGGTATTCTCTAGCCACTGATCATACACATAGACAGTAAAAGAAATGGACACAGCGACCCCATTGATTTCAACGGAGAAGACTTGAAGCCCGATTATTGCACTTCCTGTCTGATGTCTGAGCGACTGCGCAGGCTCAAACTGAGCGTGACGACAGTCTGACAGTTGAAAATCTTCTAGTGGCTGTGCCAAGACCAATCTGAATCACCTAATTCCTCAAAAACGTTGTTGAAATATTTTGTCCCGTTGCTTTTTTGGATCCTCTATTTATGGGCTTCTACCTTGATTTTGTGCCTTCATGTCCCCCCGAATGCCTCATAGACAGTAAAAGATTGCCGCGAGCTTCTCCTCCTGTCTATACGGTAATATCTCTATTGTGCGACAGGAAGTCCCGTGGTTCTGACGCAATCTTTAGCCTATTTTTACAAAAACGGCTTCTACGGGGCCATAACGTAAAATACAAAGTAATGGAGCATTTTATAAATTCATTAAATCCTTGATGGTGTTTCAAAAAACACTACATTCAGAAATATCTGTGAAAGATTCAGTTCTCACCTTTTTCATTTCATTATGTCATGAATCTTGATCCAGAACCCCTAACTGTGATGATCTGATGATGGTAGCCTGCAGTTAAATCTTAAATCTAAACATCAATAATCATTATTTATTGACTTGTGTATGAAACCTGTATGATTTTCAATACACAATAGCAAAAAAGGTGTACTTAAACTTAAAATGTTCAACTTTTTTTTCAATGTGCAAAATAGGGCTGCACGATATATCGAAAAAATAATCGTTATCGCGATAATAGTATATGAGATATCCGTATCGCAGAGAGGTGTGATAAATTACATTTATTTTATGTGCCAAGTATTTGTGTGTTGCGTCTTGCGTGCATGCATAGGTTGTTCATCCAAATTCGACCAATCAAATGTGGCCTTACTATCTTTATACCAGCCTCCCCAGTAGGTGCTATTATGCTATTGGCTAAATCGGGCCCAAAGGGTAACCTAGTGGCTCAGAGCAGAGAGTGGAAAATAAAAACTAATGGCGGAATAGAGACAAGTGAGGAAAAAGACAACAGCGAAGAACCTGTGCCTAAAAAGAACTTTACGTCTGAAATATGGCAATATTTTGGCTTCAATAGAGAAGAAGTGTCATAAATGCAGGTACTGTGTAAGGGGCCGTTCACATATCGTCTCTAAAAACGCCTGGAAAGCGCGGCCGCACCGCTATCTCCTTCTTTCCATAAGCGCTTGCGTCTGTCGTTGCTATGCAACCATGAACTGCGCTGAGGGCTTTCCATGATGACGAATAAGTATCAGCAAAGGATTAATTGATTTCTAGCCCTTGTATTAGCATTAGATATATGTATGGAGTTGAGAAATAACAACCCGCCCTGTACAGCTGTGATCAGCTGTTCGGGCAGAGCTTTCGATGTTTTTACGGAAAGGCCGACGCTGATCGTCGGTTTTTGTCACATGACCTGCAGTGAGCTTGCGGCATTCTGAAAAGTTGAGATGTTCTCATCTAGTCGCGGCATAGGCGCGCCTGCAAAAATGTGCTTCCATTTTGAGCGTGCTTGCCGCGCGCCTGCATTTGAAATAACGAATTTGCATGTGCAAAAAAACGCGATATGTGAACATAAGTGACTGTGTCACTAAGTCGTGCGGAAAAATTCCACGTCGAGAGGAAACTAATCTCCACAGTCATCTGAAACGCATCCTCAGGTAGCTATATGAAGTCTTCAAAAAGTATAAGCCCACATCTACCAAAACTGCTAATGAAATGCCAAGTAACAATAACAGTCTCACAGACAACCATTAATCAAAGTGCAAGTGTACTCCTTCTGAAAAAACTGAGATATTCTTCTGAAGATCAGAATAATATATTTTAGCCTACCTGTTTATTTTAGTATGATCATTACATATATAAATGATTTTTTTAAAAAGGTTAATAAAAATAGCATTTCTCTAGGGATATGTTATATCACAAGAAATATCGTTATTGCAATACTTAACAACAATATCGCATATCGCATATTTTCCCAGTATCGTGCAGCCCTAGTGCAAAAACATGAATGAGGTTTGAGTACTACAGTACAAATACAAAGTTCGGTCATGAAACTTTAGATGCCGCTGGCTAATAGATCCTTAACCTGCTTGCAATAACATTATTCTCTATAGGACACAGCTGAATGGTTCCTGCTGTATCAGTAACTTATGAGCTTGACCTTCAAATACTTGGTCAGCATTTGTCTTAGCAGTGGAGCATGCTTTCAGAAACCCTCCACCTTCCCCAGCTCCACCTGTATAGATCTGCTATGGGTAATTCATGTGCTATATTGTACAGCAGCAGCATGTCTTACTTGCTCACAGCAGCGTGTTGTGTTTGTATTGGCAGCAGCAAGTCCTGTACTTGCAGCAGATTTATTCCGCCAAGACCAAATATATCAACGTTGTCGTACCCCTTACCATGCCAAACACTCTGGGGATCTGTCATGACAGAACTAATTATATGTTTATCTCTGTAAAGCTGCTTTGGAACAATCCATTGTTAAAAGCGCTATATAAATGAAGATGACTTAACTAGCTTCTATTGAAACGAGAAGCTTGGAAATTATGCAAATGATCTTATTTGAGTAAATTATGACACACTAAAAAAAAAGTTAATAAAATAATTAGTATTAATCATTTTCTGTATTGATTTTTCACTGTCCACCCCCCAACTTCGAGTTGTTTCCTTTAACAGCTTCCTATAAAAGGTCTCATTTAAAAATGAAGACACGCAAGTACTTCTTAAAAAATGGCATTTTCTGCTTTTATTTACAATTCACTCATTTGTTCACTTAAATATTATAGACTATGACTAGGTTAATATTTTTGTCCAATACTAGCAGCATTATTTCAATAATATTTTATTCTAAAAATGAATTAAATGTTTTTTAAACGTATACTTTTACATGTCTATTTTAAGGTTTCATTTTAAACTAAGACTGGGAGTTGGGGTTGGGCAAAGCTGCAAACTTTTATGGTGTATACAAGCATTCAGTGATGGGACGTGACCCAGAGCTCTGCAATGGACATTCGTGATGTGGGACTAGAGGTGATAATCCAAGAAGTAGTTGATTAGTGCTTCTCTTAAATCTGGGTTAAGGGCAAGCAGGAGAAATGAGGAGTGCTTGGCAGCAGAGAGCTTCTTTCTGGCACGGAAAGCGGAAAGTCATTAATGGAAAGTGGAGTGTAAACTCACCTCTCTGACACAACGCTCCTTTTGTACTCTCTGTTAATTGTCTCTAATCAGGTGCAGGTGTCTCCGAGCATTCCCCATTTGCCCTCGTGATTGGCTGATCCCTTTTGCCCTGGGAGACGTTGATAGGTGCACCAGGAGCTTTTTGTTACACATGCAAACTCTCAATTAAGGGTTCCCTAAACAATTCCCTCAACGGCTGTAAGTTTTACAATGTCTTCTGGCCATTTGCCCATAAAAATTGTAAAGTAGGCAGATAAAGATACAGAACAGTCAGAACATAGACCTAAAAGGTTCACAATCTCAAAAGCCTCTTGACATACAATGGCAAGGTTTATTCTGTCACAGAATCCTCCCATAGATCAAAATCTAACTAGGACAGTTACATATTAACTGTCATTCTCTGTCTCACATTTTATCTTGGTATTTGAACATCTCTATAAAAGCCTGACTTGTTAAAAATGTCGTTGTCATATGTCCTTGATGGCATACAAAAAAAAATGACTCACATTCCTGCAGGGCATCACATATTTGGCCAAAATCCTCATTTGTTAATGATATGTTGTACAGGATTGGTGTCTCATATTGTTTGCCATTGTTCTCTACAATTGAACTTGGAAAAATATTCTCCCTGTTAAAAGCAAAGCAGGTGTAAGAAACATTATACATTTGGTGAAATGTATGCATTATTAGGGGGCCAAGCACTGAAAGTGCGGAGGCACCTCTTGAAATCGTTGGCATTCTTATTATTCTTCCGCTTCTGATTCCATATGGAAGTCTTAGGCAGCCCATAGAATAGCTTGCGGGAAAGTTATGAAATTTGGCACACTGATAGAAGACAGTCTGAACAGTCACCATAGCAAATTTGGAGTCTCTAACTCAATCCCTCTAGCGCCACCAACTGTCCAAATTTTCACTCATGTTTATGCTAATAACGTTTAAACCATAAGGGCTTAAAGCGAAGACACTCGGTGCAGGTCACGCCGGTATTGTTTTTTTTCTGTTTTTCTGTATGTTTATGGAAGTCGTGAGATTTCATGTGTTGCGTGATATCTCTGCGCCCAAGTAGCAGTGCTTCGCCTGTGTTTCCCCCTAATATAGTCCCAAGCGGGGCCGGATATAGGCATGGGCAAGGAGGGGGAATGCCCCCCAAATGCCGTGACTGCCCCCCCAAACGTGATGGCATGCAAAGATCACAAATTTAAAAAATATTTCAATAAAAATGGTCAGAGTGAGCGCTCTCTGCTCTCTATCCCTCATTCAAAGTAGCTACTGATTGGTAGATGCATAGGGAGGGCGTGGCCGCTTTACCAGCTTGTGGTGAACCTGCTGAGCTTCACGTCTCAGTCAGTCACTGCAGAGCGGAGCACGCAGACACATAGTCGTCAGCTGAGTTCAGCCCCTGTTTTGAGTTTCCTGCGCCGTCAGTCAGTCACTGAAATTATTTGGTTATCCTTTCTGTAAGCGTGTTCTCATTCCCTCCATATCTCTCTATCGCTTTCTCTTGTAATTTGCACCGAGTGACGAGTAGGGCGTGTAGTGCTTGAAAGCAGCTTTTGATGCGCTCGACCCGAGTTCGAATCCGCCTTTTGCCGAACTCTCTCTTCTCCCTTTTCCCAACACATATGGGTCCGCTTGGCAGTTGCAAGTTTTTAAGCGCTGGACGAAACGTGATCCTCGCGAATTCTTGGAGGTACTCAACAGACAAATACACACATGGCATTGTTCACAGAGAACGCAGGAATGGTTGAATGGTTGCTAAAAGCTAATCAGATTTAGTTTTTATGTAGTCTTAAGGAATATTTATTACTGATGTGTATGTATTTGTGTGTTTGAGTGTACAAGGTGCTCTATTGTCATCTGTGGCTTGCTTGCCATCTTTATCGGACTACAACGAGGACCACAATGGAAATAAGTTTTGTAACTTTCTTGTGCTATCCTTGACAGCTCTGATAAATGTGTAGTGTCATTATAATGGCATCTTGTTATGCATTTATTGTTATTTTTTTTACTGTCGAATAAATCAAATCAAATCAAATCAAATATGTAAAGATGTAAAATGTATAACCTAACATTAAGGTCTCTAGCGTTATATTTTGCCAACGAACTAAAATTTAAACCATGATATGGCTTTGTGTCTTTATAAAACAGCACAAGACTTTAAAGGAGAACTCCAAATTTATTTGTATATTTAGAGTGCTGTCAGTACAGACAAAAACGACAAAAATCGGTGTTGCCTACACCGTGTTATCCTCTTTTTAAAATTCGCACCCTGTCGACTTCAATGGGGCAAGTTCTAAACCTGCTTTTAGCCTCTTAACAACCTTAATGTGTCATTACAAGTGCACAGCCATGTGAGTGGTGTTATTAAGAGTGACCACGGTCAATCTGACTGCAGTAGATGTGAAAGACATTAATAAAAATTATGTTGATTCAGCCAGCTCACATACCTGTATTTACTTCCTGTTTTCGTTCGAAGTCCACAGTAGTCGATTGTCGAGTTCGCACGCGCGATCATTGGTAACTAATATAACTAATGATCGCGCGCGCGAACTCGACACTCGACTACTGTGGACTTCGAACGAAAACAGGAAGTAAATACAGGTATGTGAGCTGGCTGAATTAACATCATTTTTATTAATATCTTTCACATCTACTGCAGTCAGATTGACCGTCGAATTTTAAAAAGAGGATAACACGGTGTAGGTAACACCGATTTTTGTCGTTTTTGTCTGTACTGACAGCACTCCAAATGTACAAAAAAATTAGCTCAATGTTAAAATTGACCGGAGTTCTCCTTTAAGAATAGGCATCCTGTCTGTGCTGCGTGATTACTTTGCTCACGCGATCAGCATGGTTATCTGGTGTTTTCTCCTAAATAAAAGCTCAAGGGTTTATTTCTTGCCAGTGAAGAAATTAGGACAAAAATATTTTAATTGTCCTATATTATAGTGTAATGTGTAGGCTAAAATATACTTTTGAAATATTCATTTTCATTTATATAGTACATTTGTAGGCTAAATGGATTTTACGTCATAGGAATAATTATATAAATATATAAATTATTACATTATTATAATAATTGTTTGGCATCCTAAAACATCATTGATAATGTAATGCAGACTGAGATTCTCATAACTAAAAAGATGCCCTCTTTATTGTCCTGGTACAAATCAATGCTTTTTCTTTGTTCAACAAGCAGTTCATGGGTTGAAGCTCTTAATTTTAATCTCTCAAAGAGTACGAGATTGATGCATTTAACCTTAAAATGTAAAAAAAAAATCTTGCGGGGGAGCATGCCCCCGAACCCCCCTAGAGGCACAGAGGTCCACCCAACATAGTTTTACAAATTCCTATGGGAAAGAATGACCATTTATGAACTTTACTCCAGCATAGTACAACAAAGTTACTTTTAAATCAGTAAAACTGTAAATGCCATATTAAAATGTCCCTGGACAAAATATACATTTGGCCTGCCCAGGGGCCTCTGAACTCTGTGCCGACGAGGGCCAGTGGTCTACGAAATTTCCCGGTAGATTTTTTGGTCCCACTCCGCCCATGGATTTCGTTTTCACAAAACAAGGATTTACTAATTGGAAAACTGCATTGGAAAAGCAGACGACTGATGCTATAATGACTGATATAAGCCATGCTGTGTACAGAGCTAAAGAAATGATTTTTTTTTTTTTTTTAAATAAAATAAAAAAGATTGATTATATATCGATTGATATATCCTATATATCACAATATAAATCAAATCACTATATTTGTCAAATTTAAATGTTCCGTTAAATGACTTGCCCCCCCTGATATTCTACCTGCACCCCCTAGTGGGGCTGGCTGAATCCGGCCCTGGTCCCAAGTCAATATCTGCCTAGGAAATCGCCTAGTGTTAATCTGCATGGCTATTTGTACTCGTTGTGAATACGCAGGCTACAATAAGTAATTACGTGGGTTTGTTTATTTTTTTTAATCACTTTTACTCAGGACATGCTAGCTGGCAACAAAGGATTCATTCATTGTGCTAAGCTAAGCTAGCGCCGACCCTGTCAAATTAAAACAATGCATGCACTGAGACAAAAATGCATTTGCACACATATCTAAATGTAGGAAAGAATGTGAATAAGCCCTATTTCAAAAAACGGTGGAGTGTTCCTTTATCATGACTTGTGTTGAAAATCATGAAAGTCATTTATCATGACTTGTGTTTCACAGGACCCAAGTGCTTCACATCGCAAGTGCAATAATGTAGCCTAGCAGGTGAGCTACCGAACAAGTTTACTACATCAGAAAACACTAGAGTCATAACATAGGATTGTACAAGGAACCATGCAGAAATAAGGCTTTTATTAATCATTAATCTGCTTATGTAATCATGATTTGTGAGAAAAGGAATAAAAGGTGGTTGGTGTTTTACTGCCACTAAGGTATATTTCAGCTGGAAACTGCAGTGAATTGTATGTATAGGTATATTTTTGTTGTTTTGCAAAAATGTAGGTAGAGGCATGTTTTTCGCAATAGATTGTTAAATCCCCAATGTAATCCACAGAACATCCCCAATATTTCAGTAACATGAATAGTTGACACTGAAACTTTTTTGGAACCCCTGCTGGACAGTAATCAACCCACGTGTTTTTTGACACTGGCGTTTACAAATTGATGCGGCATATGTATATGCTGATGCAACATTTTGGTTGCAATATATGATATTCCTCTGCCTTAAAATCTCTTTCAACCAGTGTTTATATGCAATCAATGCTTTTTGGTTTAAACCAGAAATGCATCATGTTAAGTCAAGTCACATTTATTTATATAGGGCTTTTTTTACAATACCGATTGTTTCAAAGCAGCTTTACAGAGATAACAGGAAAACAACAAAGAAAATAGCGTCACAGTCCAGCTTAAGTAAGTTCAGTGATGTTTCATTTTTGTTTTAAAAAAGTTATTAATTTAGTTCATATATATATATATATATATATATATATATAGCCGCTCTGGAGTAAACCGTGATGTCGTCGTCCAGCTCAGTTCAGTTCTTGTATAATAGTGTCAATGCAGGCAGATCAATATTATTGTTGAATATTAAATTAAATGTTAAATTGAATGTCCCCAACTAAGCAGGCCAAGCCAATGGCAACAAAGGTGGAAAAGGGTGACTGTGGCAAGGAACCAAAACTCCATCAGGAGGCAGAATGGAGGGAAAAAAAACCTTGGGAGAACCCAGGCACAGTCGGGGGGCCACTTCTCCTCTGGCCAATGAACGAACAGTGTATGATTATGATTCAGGCAGCTTGGTCAGAAGACAGATTGGTTTGGAACAATCAGAATAATATTATGTAGCATCTGGTTGAAGATCAGAGTCACGCTGGTATGGAGACGGGTTTGTTGAGGATCAGTGTCGATGGCTGTCGTGTCGATGAGGCCTTCACAGGGGAGAGTCTAGTTGACACAATCTCTGCTGACACTTCAGGGATGTGTTGTGGTTGTGTCTAGGTGCAGGTCCACCATCTGATCTGGATACGGCCTGTATCCAGCTGATTACAGTAAACCTTGGGAATAAGCAGAAAGACTAACATTAGCGTAGATGCCATTCTTTTCGTGTAAAGTGTTGCATAGATAGATAGAATGTGTTTGCAATGGAATACTAGTAGTGTACTTCTGACTGCATACTGTATAATTTTAGGCCTGCTTTTGAGTTTTACTGTTATTGTTTTATTCTAACCAGAAGTAGTAAGCTGTTTCAATACCATTTGGTTTTAAAAAAGTAATATATTGTCTTATTTTTTAAATATGTAAACTTTATGATACACAATTACCAATCACAATATCACAATACTTTCATTAATCTAATTGATCTACTTTGCACCCGTTTTTACCATTAAATTACTGATATTTTTTACAGTGTACACACAATTCTTATGCAAACTGGAACTGTATTATGAAGTAAGGAAAAGCCTCTTTAAGAAATATGATGAATGGATGTGAATGTATGTGATGCTTTTATGCAGAATATAATGAGTATTCATTTGCTAACTGACAATTTTAATGCGCGGCCTTCGAGTTATGGCCCTTTACCGTCACTGTGCCTCACTCTCTGCTCTCTTATGGGAATAATTATTGTGGGGCGGTGAGAGGTGAGGGTTGGGGATGCATTTGGAAATTGAAAAGTGTAAAGTAGGTTTCTGATTTATTAAATGATTCTCAAAAAAGCTCCTTCAGATCCAATAGAGAGAGAGAAGCCGGGCGAAGATGTTTAACTATAAAGAGAAGAGAGGAGGAAAATCACTCCCACTTTTGGGTTAGAAGTGTGAGGTAGCTTTCACTCTAGAGCTAACGTTGTGTTGCAAAAGCAAACGCTGTTAAGTGTGCCTACTGTATAACTGATGTTGTTATACGACTTTTGAGGAGCAAATGTTCAAGCAAAATCAATGTTTTAATATTTCTAAAGTATGCTCTTCTAGCAGCTGTAGTCAAAATTGTTTGATGTTAGAAGGCCAGACTAGGGAAAATGAATATAGAAAGGATACATTTGTGTCTTCTGTTATAGAGTATAAATATTTAGTTTTTCTTCGGCAACATGATTTACTAAGAAACTGAGTGTTGTCTTACCTCTAATAGAGCTTTTTTTCACTTTGGTTGCGCACTTAGTCGAAAAAATAGTAGTAGTCTAAAAACCGATGTAATGGATGGGAAAAGCTGTCAGACTCAAACCAAAATGACAAAAGAAGTGGGCTTGCTTAAAGGGATAGTTCACTCCAAAATGAAAATTCTGTCAGTAATTACTCACCCTCATGTTGTTCCAACCCTGTAAGACTTTTGTTCATCTTCGGAACACAAATTAAGATATTTTTGATTAAATCTGAGACCTGGATCACTCCTCCATAGGCTTCTAAGAAATTGAAACTTGCTGGCCCAGAAAAGTTATTAAAGACATTGTTAAAATAGTCCAAGTGACTGCAGTGGATCAATCTTAAAGGGGACCTATTATGCAAAATTCACTTTTGTATGGTGTTTGGACATAAATGTGTGTTGGCAGTGTGTGTACACAACCACCCAACAGTGGTAAAAATCCACTCACAACTTTTTTTTTAATCCCCATAAATCATAAGCAGTGTCTCCCAACGACTGGTTTTCAGAATGCGGCTGTAGTGACATCACAAAAGCCACAGGCCCCGTCCACGAGTGTTGACAGACACTGCCGTTTTAACTTAGATCCGCCCTGATCGAGTTCACAGCAAGTTGTACCATAGGCGTAATTCTATGGGGGGACAGGGGGACACGTCCCCCCCAATATTCAAAGAAGGACAATTTGTCCCCCCCCAATATTTGATCATACTGTATGATTATGCGGGCAATGTCGATGTGATTGCAAATACGTCTTTCTTTCCAGCTCCGCAAATATAAAATCCCGGCCGGGCCATTTCCCAAATCCATTAACAAAAGCTATTTCTCCTGAAATCCATGTCATGTTTTCCCTATACCTTGCACCGTCAGTGAGTAGGAAAAACCAAACAGAAGAAGAGTTAGGAGCGCAAAATCTGACAGACAAGATTTGGCACATATCTATGAATGGTAAATATCCTGTATTTGGCTGACATAATCCCTTAGATAATGACCAGGTGAATTTCACTAGAATTTCGAATTGTAGAATTTGTGAATTTCGATTGTAATACTATACAGCTTGTATGAATGGGAGGGACTATTGACAAGCTATCCGACAGCTAGCTAACGTTACTGTATACACGCCGCTACTGCATTCAAAACACAGATATAGCTCTACATAAAATATGCGCCCCCATTGGACCGTCACCAAAGGGCCTCTCTCGATAGGCTGCTGCAGTTGCCGCAGGACAGCCAATAGGCACGCAAGCCACCTTTGCCCATGTCTGTATGCTGCCGCAACGCGTTTTACATAAATTCAAAATTAAGGATAATTTGTTGGCTTCATGGCATGCAATATCTCGTGGGAAAGAGGTTTTCCCCTATAAAAAAAATAAAGAGCATTTTCCCTGATTAGTACATAACTGTTTTACTATCATTGCTCAAGACTTGATATTAGAATATTGTTATCCTGTAACAGTAATTTAATCAAAATGTTTATTGCCACTATATGTTTAAAGAAGAATATAAGAGAGAGATCACTGGCCGCTTTGTTGTCAATTCAGGCTTGTAATTAATGCTGATGCTGTAATCATTACAGGGTGAGTATACGTTGGTTTGACGATCAGATGTAATAAAATTCCTTGTTGTGTTATACAATTACAAACATTTATTTTATTTTGATTAAAAAAATGTGTGCATGCGCCAACACAAAAAGTCCCACAGCTGTCCCCCCCAATGTGTGATTGACAATTTCGCCCTTGAGTTGTACACATCCGCCATTGCTGCACTGATGAGAATGTCTCCCAAGCGTTGAAGGTGTTGTGGCTGGATATATTGATTCACATAGCTCTCTCTATTTACTCCTGAAATCTGAGCCACCCGCTGAAGACGAGGTGGGTTCATTTTGTCTTTGAAGAATGCTCCCTCAACTCTACCAAAATTTGTTTATGTACATAAATGTACCTACTGTAAAACTTCAAATAATAGCCGAATCCCAAATAGACGCCCGTCTCTTTTACACGCCTGGTGTGGCTGCAGGTTTGGGTAAATAAAGGCCGGTCTTATGGCGTTATTTCCCTGTGAAATGTCGAGAGCGCATTATTGAAGCGCGAAAGTACATTAATATAATGCGCGAGCGTGAATCTCAATGCTGGCGCGCGGAATATAATGCGTGAGCGCGAATCTCTCTGCTCGCGCGCGGGAACTGGGCGCGCTCTCTCAGATACACGCTGCTCTTGTAAGAATTTTCTCTTGGCTCGCTCAGAGAATATGCCTGCACTTAGAACGTGTTCAGTGCAATTGCGAAGCTCTCCTCTTCGCTTAAAGTAAGCGTGTATGTGCTTAGACTGTGTCCCGTGCGTTCGTGCAAGCCTTATTACTCTTCTCTTCGATTTCTTTCTCTTTGCTCTTGGCATAAACGCTGTCCAAACGGCAACAACCAATCAGAAATTGCTATTCCATATGTTATGTAGGGTTTTCCCCCTTTTTTCTGCTGTTCTGTAAAGCACTTTGGCTAGCCAGTGGCTGTTGTAAAAATGAGCTATATAAATTAAAAGAACTTTAACTTGTGAGTGTCATTGGTTGTTTTTGGTCATAATCATTGTCTTTGTGTTCCCATTGTCTCTTGACTTTGTTCCCTGTACCATTGTTGGTGATTCTATGTTTAGTCCAAGTTTATGTTCATGTTAATTTCATATTGTCACTTCAACCCAAATCGAATTGGAATAATACTTGGGTTCAATTCAACTCGACTACATTACACATATTATAGACATGATTTGGGTCTTTTTTTAAATTATCTTTCTAGATCTTTTTGTCTTTAAAATCTGAAAGTTCTTGTTTTAGGTTCTTCATATATGCCTATTATATAGGCTACCTTGTTATAATTATTAAAACCTTTCTTAATGTTTTTTTATTTAATGAAACGTTTTTCATTATCTTAGAAAAACATTAAGAGAACGTTTATATAATGGGAGAATTGAACGTTTGAATAACGTTCTTATAACCAAGCAAGAACGTTAATACAACGTTTATATAAAGGGAGAATTGAACGTTCTAACGTTATTATAACCAGGAAATCACGTTAATACAACGTTTATATAACGGGAGAATTGAATGTTCTTATAACCAAGAAATAACGTTAATGCAACGTTTAAAAAACTGGACGTTTTGAAATTCCCTAGAACATTCAGAAATAACATTTTTATAACTTAATGGGAACGTTATGAAAACGTTCTTATAACCTAAAATTGTTAGCTGGGGAAGAGGAGAGATTCGCGATTGCACTGAACACGTTTTAAGTGCAGGCATATTCTCTGAGAGAGCCCGAGAGTTCTTACAAGAGAAGTGTATCTGAGAGCACGCGCCCAGTTCCCGCGCACGAGCAGAGAGATTCGCGCTCGGCACATTATATTCCGCACGTGCGCAGAGAGATTCGCGCTCGGCACATCATATTCCACGCGCGGGAGCAGAGAGATTCACGCTCGGCACATCATATTCCGCGCGCGAGCAGAGAGATTCACGCTCGCGCATTATATTAATGTACTTTCGCGCTACAATAATGCGCTCTCGACATTTGATAGGGAAATAACGCCATACGGTCTCAAATAGAGGCCTGGTCTGTATTTAATCTTCTAAAACCCGTCAGATCGTCCGCTTTTTGGCGGCCGCCAACGCAAATGTCTGTCCCGCCAAAGCCTTTTTTGATCGGTGAGTGATGTAGACTAGAATGACTGCTGCACCTGACAGGGCGCATAACCAGCAGAGAGAGAGAGAGCGCCCCGGCCGCTCGCGCGCACGCTCACATCTTCAAACACGAGCGCTGTCATGCTCTCTCTCCCTCGCGCATATTAATCAAAATCAATTGACACGATAGTAAAAGGTCGGAAGTTTCACGTGGAGCATTTGGAAATTTTTAGAGATTAGAGACTCTAGGCCCACATGAACAACATCTCAACACTAAATTATAAAGGCCTGTCTCATAGACGCCTGTCTCAAATACAAGCCGGTGCAGTTCGACGATTTGGGAAAATAAAAGCCCAAGTTTTACGGTATGTAGCCTACATATGTACCTCAGCTCTTACAGTGATTTTCTGGAGTAAAACTGACGCTTCCTATTTTGTGTGACATACAATAAACTTATTAAACTCATCAGTATTTTGTGTCATCATTCAGACATGGCCCTACAGCAGGCTTAATAGTGGCTACAATCAATGACACATAGGTTATAACCGTAATTAAACTAAACTATACCTGTTCCAACTCCATACAGCATTTTCTGACTATGTAGGCATTATTGTCCGAGTCCAAATGAACACCGTGACTGTGAGTTTCTGTTTTGATATTATCGTCTTTCCGTGAGTTGAGATTGTTCACTGAGCGCGAGCTGGTTAGGCTCCGCCCCTGTGCCGTGAACCAGCAGCTCGTTAGCATTTAAATGAGACACACTAAAGCGGTGCGTTTTTCTCAGCCCCAAAAAGTGACGATTTAAACATGCTGTAAAAAATTATCGGTGGGGTATTTGTAGCTAAAACTTCACATACACACTCTGGGGACATCCGAAACTTATTTTACATCTTGTGAAAAGGGGCATAATAGGTCCCCTTTAAGTTTATTAAGCGATGAGAATACTTTTTGTGCGCAAAAAACAAACAAAAATAACAACTTTATTCAACTATTAATTTCCTTCTCTGTGGGCCTCGAGTTAGTTCACGGAGTGTAACGCAGCGCTTCTGTGTTGTACGTCACACGCATCACACACATGGCCAGCGTTGGCCAATAGCGCTGCGCAGTTAAACTACGTGAACTCACTCGAGTCCCACAGAGAAGGAAATGAATAGTTGAATAAAGTCGTTATTTTTGTTAGTTTTTATGCGCACAAAAAGTATTCTCGTCGCTTGATAAACTTAAGATTGAGCCACTGTATTCACTCGGACTATTTTAACGATGTCTTTAATAACTTTTCTGGGCCGGCAAGTTTCAATCCCTTAGAAGCCTATGGAGGAGTGATCCAGGTCTCAGATTTAATCAAAAATATCTTCATTTGTGTTCCGAAGATGAACGAAAGTCTTACGGGGTTGGAACAACATGAGGGTGAGTAATTACTGACAGAATTTTCATTTTGGGGTGAACTATCCCTTTAAAGGGGTCATATAATGGTACATGCACTTTTACAAGTTGATTGTACTGAAATGTGTGTTGGCAGTGCCTGTACACAACCATCATAAAATGATAAAAATCCATCCAGTGTTTTTTTTTTAATCTCCTTATATATTTTCCCCTGCCTCAAATTGAGCCGTTCGATTTTGTGACGTCACTAAATCGGACGCCCCTCCCACGATTGTTGATTGACAGCAGCGTTTCAACACAGACCCGCCCTCCCTCGTGAGCGAGCGAGCTGTCAATCATAGTCCGCGCGGACCGGCGCGGTCATTGTTGATATGCTGGAGCACTGTCTATGAGCAGAATGGCGTCTAAGCGATTGTGGTGTTCTGTTCTTGGGTGTAATAACGAACACAGCAGTCATGTTAATATTCCTAAATCCGAACCGCTTAAGACGCAGTGGCTGAGTTTGTTTTCGAAGGGAATATTCCCCACGAGCAACGTCAATGCTCTCATGTCTGCGTGAATCATTTCACACATCAGACTGCTTTATAAGCGAGGATCAGTATAAAGCTGGTTTTGCTAAGAAGCTGCTCATCAAAAAAATGATCGGTACCAGATATTCGTGTTCCTGCTGAACCTCCAGAAGAACTGAAGTGAGTGTAACGTTTTATTAAACTTTATATTAATATTTATATTAATCTTTGCAAATCGCTAGCTGCACGCTTCACAATGAATGCATCTAAGGTTTACACTCAGGGTACATTACGGCATGTTTTCTATGTATGACGTTCTTAATATAATTCATAATCCCAAGTTTACTGAACAACGCGTTATGGTTATTGTGTTCTTGTGTTCAAACGGTGTACGCACAGAACAGAGAGGCGGGGTGAGCAAAGCTCATTATTTAAAGTAATATGCATTGAAACGGCGTGCTGAAAACAGAGCTGTTTTTGACCAGGTAAAATAAGTGTTTTCTTACAATACTAATGAGAATTTTTAATTAAAGTATATTACAAACTTTTAATTTAGACCCTAAAGAATCATATTAGCTTGTTAAAAAATGGCATTATGTGACCCCTTTAAAGTTACGGTGGTATTACTCAATGGGGAATGCTACAAATGGTAGAGCATCAGAAACACGAAAACACAGTCTTTTATTTAGACCGGTCTTTGGCTATGTTCAAACTCCAGGCAAATTTGATTTTGTCTCAAATCAGATCTTTTCAGGCAGACTGTCCGCACTATTAAAGTAACACTATGTAGTTTTTCAACCTTCATAATATATTTCCAAGACCCTTTTGATGGTACATCGGCTTACAATAGGTTAAATGACACGTCTGCCATAGCCTGACATGGTCTGTATCGCTTTCACTTGCACTATGTAACTTCGGGTTTTGGGTAGTAACCGGAGCACAAAAAGAACTACAAAAATCGACTGCTTTACGGCATACGTCACTTCACCCACCACTTCCTCAAATTGTCTGTGGCCATTGTTGATTCCTAAGCCGGTGCTGGATAAACAGCGAGCGTACACGTGCGACAGTAGGCTGCGGTAGGCTAAATTATTTACGACAGCGGTAATGGACAATTCCGCTTCCAACAGGTAGGGCGACCGCAGAGGAAAGTTCCTGGTGTTGCGTTAATTGCAAGTGATCAAATAAGATTTGTGTGTCCAGAGACATAACCAATATCTTCATGGGTTGCTTTGGTAACGACGTAGGCGTACACATGTATAGGACGAGGCTTGAAAAAATGGAGGTGAAAAATGGAAAAATGCATCATCTTGCTCTCCAATCGCCCTGTCGAGTTGACACGTCTGCCATAGCCTGACATGGTCTGTATCGCTTTCACTTGCACTATGTAACTTCGGGTTTTGGGTAGTAACCGGAGCACAAAAAGAACTACAAAAATCGACTGCTTTACGGCATACGTCACTTCACCCACCACTTCCTCAAATTGTCTGTGGCCATTGTTGATTCCTAAGCCGGTGCTGGATAAACAGCGAGCGTACACGTGCGACAGTAGGCTGCGGTAGGCTAAATTATTTACGACAGCGGTAATGGACAATTCCGCTTCCAACAGGTAGGGCGACCGCAGAGGAAAGTTCCTGGTGTTGCGTTAATTGCAAGTGATCAAATAAGATGTGTGTGTCCAGAGACATAACCAATATCTTCATGGGTTGCTTTGGTAACGACGTAGGCGTACACATGTATAGGACGAGGCTTGAAAAAATGGAGGTGAAAAATGGAAAAATGCATCATCTTGCTCTCCAATCGCCCTGTCGAGTTGCGGTGCAGAACTGGAAAATGGAAAATCTTTAGACATACCATTTGAACACTCATATGAATACTCCCAGGATATTGGTCACCAGTTTTGACGTTACCGTTGTTGTTGTTGTTGTTTTTTTATTATCCAATTTCATGTTTTTTTTTTCTTTTGCTGTCTAGACTTTCAAAAACCCATAAAATCTAGATAAAAAAATAAAATAAAAAAATCTGAATTTTGCTAGCAGTCTGAACATGACCTAAAGAGCTTGAGTAGCACTTAAACAATCAATCTCAACACACTCACAAACATCTCTGATGAATACAGTATTCCCTCTAAACCTGCCCTGCACAGGGAGCAGAACAGCTCTGTGTTTGTGCTTTTTTTTTTCCTATTGAAACCACATACAGTATATTCTTAAACCCAAAATACAGAAGGAAATTAAGTTAAGGCGGCCAAACATGCACATGCAAACAAAATACATGTGACGAAGTAAATATCAAAACATTGTTTAAATTAATTTAAAAGAGTTATTTTTAAATGTGAGACTTAGTTTTTATACATGCATTTTTTTTTTTTAAACCGTTTACCTTTTGGATATTTGTTATTAAACTTGTGTTGGAACTTTATTCTTCTGTCTTCATCTGTCTGCCTCCAACCATTGATGGCATAGGCATTGTTTAGTTGTACTGTGTGTATAAATAAATAAATAATCTATAGGTTAAATAGTAAGAACAGTGTTTCTTTGTGATGAGGAAAATCACAAACATGTCAGGTTAATTTAAAGTCCCCCTGTAATCATTTTTTCCCTCAAAATTCATCTTTGATCACCAAAATTACATATTTGTTTTTTTTTCCATGAAAAAAAAATCTGCATGCTTTAAAATAGCTTGAATGTAACTCTACACCCTTGCCTCATTTAGTATACGCGGCTCTATGAATATGCAAATTAGCCCCGCCTCCACTCTCTCACTCCAGCTCAGAGATCCACTCGTTGACGATCACACGTTGACGTGATTGGTTACAAGGCAGTTTGTGACGTCGGAACCACCAGCGATTTAAAACTGCGTTTTTGAGACTGTCTTCGGTTCACTGCAGTTTTAAGGAGAAAATATTCAGCAATGATGTTGACTTATGAATTTACACATGGTTTGTCTTAAAGCATATTATAAACACCACATTTGCTTATAAACAACATTAAAAACTTGATTTTCACCACAGGGGGACTTTAAAATAATTCATCCTTAATTTATTTTTGTTTTATGTTTTTTAATACTTTTTAATATTTTTGAAACCTCATCAAACATCAGTGTTAAATAGCTTTTCTTGCTTTTTCAAAAATATTTGTTTGCAGAATGAAGTAAATATATCTTACACAGTAACAATTTTAAAGACTTTAGAACTTCTGTAAATGTGCTCATGTCATTGTCACCTTTCAAATTTTCTTAGACATAAAAGACATAAAACACTTTCTGTCAGCTAATTGAGTTGAGAGGTACCACGTATCATTTTGTGCCTAGCAAATATGCTGACCTCATTGGCCCTTAAACAAGTACAGTACAGGTTCAGAACCGCAAGGTCAAAAATGATAGGCTTTGCAAACTTTTGTCCATAACTGAAGAGAGAAAGAGAATGGGCTGTCAAATAGTGCTTATGATGGATTGTCAGTGAAAACGCTTTCTGAGTCACACTGTTTATAATACATATTTAATATTTCATATTTCTTCTGCTCTGTGTGTGTGACACAAACATTTGTTTGGATGCTCTGTGGGAGACAAGACTGAATATTAATGGAATATGTGTGTGCGAGAGAGAGATTGCCTGCCTTTGCAGCATATGTATTAGTGAAGGACAAAGAAAGAGCGTTTTGGAGAGTTTGGGGGTGGAAGTGGTTAGTACAAGATCAGCAAACAGAATCTTAAACGGCCACAAGATTCCTGCAACAGCCAAATAATGTACTCAGTGAATATGTGACTGTATGTTATTTACATAGTCACTGATTTGCACGTATAATTACATTTGATAATTACATCCCAAATCGTACATGCTTTTTGTATTCTTGAGTCTTTATTCATCTAAAAAAAAAAACACACAAAAAAACAACACATTTTATTTGTGTAGGCAAGGCAAGGCAAGGCAAGTTTATTTATATAGCACATTTCATACACAATGGTAATTCAAAGTGCTTTACATAGGAGGAAATAATTAAAACAGTTTAGAATAAAAAATAAAATAAAGTACAGTAAAAACAGTGTAGATGAATGATTCACAAAATGCCCCCAGGCGGTACTTGACAACTCTGGAAATGAAAAATGAAAAATACTTGTGAGATATTACAACAATTTAACATAACTGTAATCTATTTTAATATATTTTAAAATGCTGATTATTCCTGTCATGCTAAAGCTGAATTTTCAGCAGCCTTTACTTCAAACTTCAGTGTCACATGATTTTTAGATATCATTCTAATATTCTTTTTGGTGCTCAAATAATGCGTCTTATTATCACAGTTGGAAATGGTTGTGCTGCTTAATATTTTTTGGAAACCTTGATACATTTTTAAAAAATTGCATTCTTGAAAAAATTCTTACATACCCTCAAACTTTGAACGGTAGTATAATTTACTTTCCAGAGTAGTCACATATCACCTTTATAATATACTGGGAAAAAGTGACTAAAATTAATGCAGTCCCTAAAAGGCAAAAAAGGCGAGATTTTGTTCTATTAACCCTTAAAGCAAGTTTCATGAAAGCAATAGACTGCTTTTGACTGATTGATTCAGAACTACATGATATCAGTTTCAAATTCTTTTAGACGTGCGTGACTAGACAACAAAATGTACATTTTGTACAATATGTACAATGTGCAAAATGTACAATAACATGTCCAATTACATTGTCAACCTTTGTAAATGTAGTATTTGTAAGTTGCAGAATGTGGAAGTCACTAGAACAATATGGGCAGGTATTTTTTAATGGCAGTAATGAATAAATTACATTACATTGATTTCTGTTCACTCAGCACTCTAAATTTAACACACTAGCATGACAAAAAAGGACTGTAACATTAATATAATACTTATTACATCTAATGTACTGTTTTTCTAATACTGTCACAAAATGAAGATGAGGATGAAGGACTGAAGGCAGGATCAAATTATCAACGTAGTTTAATAAAACTAAAGACAAACTGATGTAACAGTGTGTACTGCTAACACAACCATACACAAACAACGACCAACACTGAAGACTGAAAACAGAGGAACTAAATACACAGAGATAACAAACTAAATTATGAGCAGCTGTGGTGAAGGATTAGAGTCCATGGTGACTGATGAGTGACGGGAAAATAGAACATGGGAAACATGTGACTGAAGACAAACAAACTAAAAGTCCATGAAGGTGACACTAACTGAACACAAACGTGACAAATACTCAATCTAAACTTTACATGTTTACATGATAAACGCTTATTGGCCGATTTAAAATGAAATACAACTAAATAATAAAGTGGGCTGATGGATAGAGATGATAAATCCTTTACAAAAGGCTTTCACAGGAGGATAAAAATGACTTTAGGCTATAGAGTATTGAGTGTTTTTGCTTTCTGATGTTTTCTGATACTTTCTTGATGTTTATGTTACTCTTTTACACTTGGAAAATTTTGCTTGAAATATAATTTGATGCTCCCCAGATGATGCACTCTTTCACAGATATTTCCTATGCTTAAAAAACATGTGAAGTTCTGTGTCCACTTAAAAGGTGTTTAGCATTATCCGAGCCTACAGTTTTTTTTCCCCCCGATACTTCAGAGAACTTCCACTCTCACCTCAACATTTCTTGCACACTACCATTGAACTCTCGGCACTTAATACCTCACATTACACTTAAACACTTCAACAGCGGAAGTGAACTGAACAGTGGCCCTTCATCAGAGAGCCTTGATTCTCACAGCACAAGCCCAGGACCACACTGACACATAAAGAACAGTTTTTACATGATTACTATAGAGCTTCAGTACCAGGGGAGCATTTCAATGCTCATGTGTTATTACCCTTGATTAAAATTGCACAGAGCCATTTAACCCAAAGCCACATGGACATATTTTCACTCAAGTTCCATTTGAAACAGTTTCAATCCTCAGGGAGAGTCCCCCAGTATGATTAAAGGTGCTTTAAAAAGAGTCATGCTTTTTTTTTTTGCCTTTCGCCTTCTGACTAATATAAGAGATAGTGCTATTGAAAGGAGTAGACATTCAAATCACCAGTAAGACCTCTCACCGGAGCACATTTTCCTTTTTCACTGAGTTAAGCAGTCAAGAGCTCTGCTTTTCATGTCTCGCAGGAGGTACATGAGTAGACAGAAATGGTCCTAACATACTTTGTTAAGTTCTGAGATACACCGTGACCTCACACTAATCGCTAGGATGATGAAATTACCTGTAGCCGAGAATAAAAATTCCACTGTTATTCTGGCAGTGTTTGTCTCCTCCGAATAGTTAATTTGATGTGCTAAAACCCAGGGCAAGAATGTTCTGCACTATGATTTTCAACTTTACGTTTTTGGCCTCTTGCAGGTTCTTAAGTAACAAAGTAATTAGAGCCTCAATTCACATGTAAGACACAGATTTAACTCAATTTACGCAATGCGATTTACTTAATATCACAGGAGCAAGAGTGCTGAAATGAATGCAGTGATATAGCTTGACAGAATAGTTCAATAAACAAAAAGTTAATACTGAGTAATGTGCATTTCAGACACAATGTTGACAGTTTTCTGCTCCGCTGGTGAAAACAGATCCAAACAAACCCAAAGCAGAATCAAATGAATCTGTTGAGTGAATGATTCAATGACAGACTCATAGGCTGCGTCCAAAATAACATACTCTCTTGAGTGAGTATTTATTTTGAATATGTAATTACTTCACGACTGCTAAAAAGTATGTTCTATGTACTATGAATGTGTGTAGTATGAATGTAATCTAAACATTATCATGTGACCAGCAGTTACATTGCTTCACTGTCAATCATAAATCCTCTCTTCCATTGCCTTATGGCATCGGTTCCCAACGGGGGTCGCGGCCCACAAGGGGGCCTCAGCGAGCTCTGTGGGGGGTCGCGTCATATTTTGAAAGGTTTAAGTAATGAGCTTTCAATAAAAGTCCTTAACTTTTTTTCTGTTCAAAATGTATATAATGAGCGAGTTCATCATGAATCCATTTTCCAATTCGTGTTTTTGTCTTATCCTGAAGCACTATGGTACACCTATAATAAGTGTTTGGGACTATTTTACACTGGTTCGGATCGCTGCCACTGCGGAGTAGCCCAGTACATGCGTGACTCGTCATAGACGTACACAGAGAGATGTAGTTTCGGCTACAATGTTCTTCCGAAAGACGCATTATTCTGTTAATAAATGCAAGTTTATTATCGCTCGCTATAGCGCCAAAAGCGTAAAAAATAAAGCCTCACGTTGATAAAGCCTAACAAATAACATGCAAGTATTGAGGCCCCAGACAACAGTCATTTAATAATAGCCTATATTCTTTCTTTTTTTTTTCCTACACACCAGTGTGAATATTTTTGTTTTTGCATTTCAAATAGGGCCAATTTATAGGCTTCTCCTAGGCTTACGTTTTTTAAATTACAAAGGGCCTACTGATGTTTTTGTTATTGTATTTTCTATAGGCTATTATTTGTGCATACACAAACCGTTTGTTTGAAAAAAAAAACATATTTTGTCATCCTTGCTGCAAGCTTACAAGAGCGATAATATCATTAAATGTTAAGGGGGGCCCTAAAATATTTTCTTGGGAAAAAGGGGGTCTCAGACAAAAAAAAGTTGGGAACCACTGCCTTATGGGATAGTAAAGTGTCCATCGTATGCACACTTTAGAATCTTGCCAGAAGTAGTAGGTCATCTGGGTAATTTTTGCCTCCTCTTTCATGAGTACTGTGACTTTGGACATACTTCTTTTGTCACATACTGTTTTTCTCCGACTATATAGTAGGGAAGTATGCGATTTCGGATACAGCCATAAGTCCTGTCCCAAATGGCACTCTAAGCACTCGTGGTCTTCATACAAGTCTGCACTTTCGTGACGTAATGTCGCTTTGACTGTCGGGAATAAGTCTGCTTCTAAACAAAAAAAAGTCTCAGTGCGGGCTCGACAAAAGTGCGTATCGAGGGCGCATATCGACCAAAAAGGCGGCGCTCACGAGCACCCTTCTGAAACCTAAAATGACTAAATGTGATTGACGTGCACGCAGCAGCCATTGCAAGTCCACAAGACTGAAAGTGGATATGAAGTGTGCCATTTGGGACAGGGCCATAGACAGTCACTTGTTTCATTACTGAATGAATTAGTTTATGAACTATGTTGACTGAATGGTTCAATGACTCACTCTTTCACAAACACGTCGCCACTTACTGGTGTAACAATGTAACCTGCAGAAAGAGTCACTGCAAAAATCCCCACCACTAATGCACAGCAGTGTTATACAACTGATATTTTGAATTAGCTTTATTTTTAATATTTCAGTTTTCCTTTTAAGTTTAGTTTTGTCATTTTATGTGCCTTTGTCTTTTTTATTTTGTTCTTTTAAAAGCTAAATAGTAGTTTTCATTTATTTTTATTTTAGTTTTAGCCATTTTAGAACTTCAGCTACAGTTAGTTACAAAGGCAACTGTCACAATTCATGTCTTGTTTCCCTGTTTTGTGTTGAAGGACTCTTTATGTTGAAGTGTATTTGTTCCCATTGCTCCAGTGTTTCACTTCCTGTGTTTAGTTGCAGCCTTGTTTGTTGCCGTGGTGATTCGTTTCTCTCACCTTTTCCTTGTCAGCCCCTTGTTATCTTTGGTGTATATATATACCCCTGTATAAGTCTGTTGTCGGTCGTTGTCTTTGTTCTCCTTGTCTGGATTATCTTTGTTGGTGTTTTTGTTTTTTCAATAAATTTACACTGCATTTGGATCCTCGCCTCTCCTCTTCCCTGCCACTACATAAGAGCAACATTTAGTTTTAGGTTTTTCAGCTGATATTTTTTTATTTATTTTTTTATTTCAGATTTAATGTTTTATTTAGAGATCATTTTAATAGTTTGTTCACAATAGCCAAACTGATGCACAGACTGAATAATCTGCACTGAAATGTGCATTGATGTATCATGTAGACCAAGTATGTGTTTTATGGAACTAAATAGAGTCAGTACTGTATGGAACCAAATGTAAATGATTTAGAACTACTAATTTATAATTGATTAATTGAAAAATCACGTATTGACCATTATTCTGAATATTGGAGTGGACATGTCTTGCTCAACATCTGTGGTGTTTAGGTTCCTGATGGGAGTACTTCAACTATGTGGCCTCTAGTTAATTCTAACGCAAAGTGATTTAAGAAACATTAACTCCATCACAATGAAAACAAATTTCACCACACATGCTTTACCATGTGCTTTAATCATTCATAACAAGGTAAAGATAACAGAAGAAAGAGAAAGTGGACAAAGTTTGGCTTTGAACAACTCTCTAACAATTTTCACAATTATCATTAAGCCTGTGTACTGTTTTTATTACCAACAGTGGAAATATAGAAGAAATAGAAAAGTCCATTTGCCCACAACAGCAGTATGAAGAATGCCCCTCTTATCTTTTTCATAGAAATATTTAATTGAAAGAGCGCTAAATCAATTCTCCTGTTTATTACCCACTAATTATTTTAAACGAATTCTATAAATCTCCTTTGGTAGTCTCGTTCTCTTGTTCCCTCCTTGCCGACAACCCAGTGATTTCAAACACGGTGGTGGTTTTTCCTGCTGTGATCGTTATGCACTGCAGGAAGCTCTGGTGATGTGAATTTAAAGCATTTTATTATTCAACGTACCTCTGTAATAGCAGAATCATTATAGGTTTAATAGCACTGCTGGTATACAGTTTTACTGATGATGAGCTGCAATTTTACGCCTGGGGGCCACACATGGGCCAGACGAGGTTATTGATTTATTAAAACGTTGGTCAGAGATGAAACACACTGCTAAAGGTTTGTGGACAGACAGCCAAATCATATAGCTAAATTTTGTGTCTGAGTGGCTCCACTAATTACCAATTTATGTGAAAAGAAAGGGCATGATCACTTACCCCTGCAAGTTTAAAGGGTTTGGATGGATGATTTTTTTGGAGCTGGATATCATAGAGGTACAGGTGAAACTCGAAAATTTTGAATATTGTGCTAAAGTTCATTTATTTCAGTAATTCAACTTAAAAGGTGAAACTCATATATTATATAGACTCATTACATGCAAAGTGAGATATTTCAAGCCTTTATTTGTTATAATTTTGATGGCTTATTGCTTATGAAACCCCCAAATTCAAAATTAGAATATTGTGAAAAGCTTTTTATATCTGTAAGCCATAATCATCACAATTATAACAAATAAAGGCTTGAAATATCTCACTTTGCATGTAATGAGTCTATATAATATTAGTTTCACCTTTTAAGTTGAATTCCTGAAATAAATGAACTTTTGCACGATATTCAAATTTTTTGAGTTTCACCTGTACATCAGGCACCAGCGGCATGTGGTGGACTTCTGAAATAGAGAAAAAGTCTCCTGAACCTGTGTAGATTTAAAAATCATGCTTTTCTCATTGTTGAATCACGGAGGCTACACCAGTTACTTTACTTTATTATTTTTATACATACATTTATCAGACAGAGAGAAACATGCATAGAAGAATAAGGCTACAGGCGAGGAGGTCTTCATTCCAGATTTCCCTGTTCCCCATTTCTCGATCCCCTCACCCCATCATGCCCGCTGTATTCTTGGTGTTTCTTGGTGTTTCTCCTCCCTCACCCCGTCATGCCTTTATGTTTCTCCTTCCTCTCACCTCGTTATGTATGTTTCTCCTTCCTCTCACACCCTAATGCCTTTATGTTGTTCTCTGAGTCAGTACAGTAAGATTGAGCTTATATACACCACTCTGGGACTTACAACTTCCTTGTAAGGTAGAAAAACATCTTGCTTATGTTTAAAAATGGAACGGATACCTCATGCTTTCACATGGTACAATCAAATTTCCCTCTGTGTACATACATCAGTGGTACATTTGCATCAGTTGAAACATTCCTTTCCTTGTAAAGAACATACCAACTGAAGTATCATCATTAGTGGAACATCTCTGCTCAGTGAACGTTGCATTGCACACATACTTCTAAGTATGTAAAGTAAAATATAGCTCATGCCATATCTCTCATCAGCACACACTCTGACTCATAAAATACATTATGAAATTATTATGAAAATTAGAAAATAAAGAAAAATAGTACTAAAAATAACATTAAACAATAACATTTTAGTCTTCAACCTGAATTTGATGGGTTTTTCGTTTCTTTTCAATTATGAAATATATTTTACTTTGCATATGTGGCAAATGACCAATGCTAAAATATTTGTGCTTTAAACATTTTTTTAATTGCTTGAAAAGAACTATTACAATAAAAAGCATATTTTGTTACATTTCTTACTAACTGTTGTTCAACTTTTTAATAGTTGCTTTTTGGATCATTAGTGAAAAAAATCATTTGTAAATATACTGTAAATTGTAAATCACAAATAATAACCGAAACCCAAAGCTAGTTTTTCTAAGCATAGTCTGGAAAACAAATCCCATCTCTGGACACTGATATTTTGTCATTTTTTTCTAATGTTAGCAAATTCATGGACATTTGTTGGTGATTTTAATAGATTGTTACTCATAAACTTTAAAACTTGTTGTGATTTATATTTCAAGCATGTAAGTAGATTAATATAATGTTAATATAATAACTTTTAAATGATTGCCCTACTCTCAAATCTGTTAGTGATGTTAATATATTGTTTTTGTTTGTAATACAACTTATTTACTTAATTTATCATCTAAATACATAAAATAATGTGTCTGTTTTAGATAGTGATGATAGACATACAAGCTCAGACACATTTAGAATCTGTTGATGTGATAATGAACACACACAAGCGCAGTGACTGGGAAATGCAGATGGTAGGCCACATGCGGATCTCCACCAATCAGATTGTCCGGCCCGCTCTCTGCTGGAGGTCGACTCCCCACACCACAACCCATCACTTTCTGAATACATTAAGAGAGATTGACATGACTGAGAAGCGCTTGTCTATGCGCACGGTCTCCATTACAATTGTGCTATTCTTTTTGTGTTTGTTATTTTCTTATGTTTCTCATTTCACTCTTTAACGGAGTGTGATGAGACAGGGCAGGTATGGTGTCCCAAAGGGCCCAAAAAGCTCAGGCAGTGCTCCCTGATGGGTGAGGCAGCTGTTATTCACAGTTTATGAATTTTAATAAAGTTCATGTTGAACGTCTCTGCTGTTTTCCTATTTCCTGCTGAAATGGCTTTAAACCACTAGGGATCTCCACGCTGTATTTATAGACATTTTAGCATCAGGGGAATCTATCACAGAAAAGAGGTGTGTGTGTGTGTGTGTCACTTGTGTGTGTGTGCTTGCGTGTGCGCGTGCAGTAATGTTGAATGACAAATTAGGGAGTAATGTTGATCTGACCCCATGTGGCTAATTACTGTGATGTATACTTTCACAGTTAGATGTGTTCAGTGGTCATTTCCAAATAATGGTGACATAGTAATGGTGGAACCTAAATAATGATGCCATAGTTTTGTAGAATAACAATCATTTGACAACTAAATTAATTTATGGACATGTTGCACTAGCTACATAACATTTCAATAGCTATAGAAAATCTTAAAGACCCCAATTAAATTGTTTGACAAATGCACAAAAAAAAAATTGTATTATTATGTTTCCTTTTGAAAGACATTCAATGTCTACTGTTTATTTTTAGATTTTGAGAACATTGAACATTACAAAATTAAAGTCATAATGTTATAAAAAATAAAGTCATTAAATAAAAAGCTTAAAGCTTTAGTATTGTGTAAATAAAATGTGGATGAAAAAAAATTACAACAAATTATCACAATATAGGAATATGATTTAGTTAAACTATACTTTAAGACAGGATTTACCAACAAAGAAATGCTTCGTCTTTTGGCACACCAGCACCCAGTTATCATGAGTACCCGGACCCTGCGGATGTTGTAGGAAATTAAATGTATTCATTCAGAAAGAACCAAACAGGAAATTCAGGAAATTGCCTTTTTTGTGCAATCTGAAATGGCAACCAGGGGTCAACTTCACTTTACTTTGTTACTTTCCTTGCGATGTCATTCTCATAATAATATAACTTTTATCTTAATATTCTTTCATTTTACTCTTGGAATTTTGACTTTATTCTCAAAGTATTACTCTAGTTATATAATGCTACAACTTTATTCTCATAATTGTGACTTTAGCAAAAATATTACTGTACACTACTGTTTAAATGTTTTTGGGTCAGTAAGATTTGTTTTTTAAAGAAATTGATACTTTTATTTAGTTGTTCAAAATGTAATTGTTCAAAAGCGACAGTAAAGACTTACAGACATGGTTACAAGAAAAAAACCTTTTAAATTAAATGATGGTCTTTTGAACTTTTCATATACAGTTTTTTTCCAATTGCCAACACACAATTTTGCAAACTAGTCTGGTTTTATCAAAATACTTAACACAATTAATAAAACCACACACCCAAACTCCAAAATACCTCATATATCCTGCAAAATGAAGCACTGCAACCTGTCCAGCCTCACGCATTGTCCGCCCATGGTTGATGCCATGATCTACTAAGGTTGCTCTGATTTCATTTAAAAGTGTTTGTCTTCTTTGGCCATGAACTCCTCTACCTGCTCTACCCCTACCTCTCACTCTTCCTCCCCCTCTTATTCTCAACCTCCCTTTTCCTCTTCCTCTCTCTGCAACGTCTTCTATTGTTGTTGTAAAAAAAAAGGTGCTCACCTGTGGTCTTTTCATAGTGCTTACATCCTGATTGAAGTGTTAACAATTAACCATTGAGGTGTTTGGCCAGGTTGCACATGTAATTGGCCAATTAGCTCATGTAGTGTCATTTTGAATGGCAGTGTTTTGAAATGGCAAACATGTGACTTTGTCAGATTGTTGTGTCTTATGCAAATAACTGTGTTCAGTGCATTTAAAAAGTGCCATTTTGAAATGCAAAATGTGTGTAAAGCAGAAAATGTGTTTAGACTTTTGGAGACTTGAGAAGAAGTTTTGCTCTCTGTGTGTCAGTTTAAATAATTGTGCTGTGCATGCCATTTTAGTGTGTTAGCAATTGGAAAAAAACTGTAAAGAATCGTTTAAAGGAATCGTAATTTCCACAAGAATTAAGTAGAAAAACTGTTACAATATTGATAATAGTAAGAAATATTTCTTTAGCATCAAATCAACAAATTAGAATGATTTCTGAAGGATCATGTGACACTGAAGACTGGAGTAAAATTCAGCTTTGCATCACAGGAATAAATTACATTTGGATAAATTTAAACAGAAAACAGTTGTTAAATTGTAACAATATTTCACAATATTAGTGTTTTTATTGTATTTTTGATCATATAACGGCAGCCTTGATGAGCATATAAGACTTCTATCTTACCATCCCCAAACTTTTGAAGGGTATCCTCTGAAGACATATTAGTTTTGCACTTACTTTATACGGAAGATTTTAGCTTTGTAATCTTTGAGAGCAAGAGAGATGTGAAGATCCTGCAGACTTGGTGTTTGTGTGAGTCTGGGAATGTGTTTGCTTGTGTATTTGCATGTCTGAGTGTGTGTATGTGTGTTAGCTTTGTCATAGTGTGAGATGGAAAATGGCTGGCACCGTGGGGCGAAGAGCGGTGGCAGTGACGGTTATCACAAGCACACAGACCAGCATTTAAGGGTCGTGCCAGCGTGTGTATACAGTATGTGTGCTCCCCATGGGCCGCACTGAAATGCCATCAGCCCAGGTGCCCAGGGTGAGTGTGTGTGCTGCCACTTACCCTCCTCCAAGAGGGCATCAGACTGACAACACTGACATGCCAACCATCTGCACATACAGAGGGAGAACATCAACACAACAGGGTTGAATTGGGATATTTGTCCTTTGGTGAGTGACATAAATGTTTTTTTTTTTATATATAGAGGGTTTTTTGCACTTTATTGCACCTTTTTGTGGCCTCTGGAAATTTGAAAGTAAACATTTTTTGGAGAACGTTTGCCCCAAATATTTGTGTGCAGCAGATCCATTCTTTTCATTTGATTTTGTGTTGGATTTATGTACTTAAGCTTTTCGATATTGGACTCATGTGGCGCAATACCATTCTCTTTACTGTTTTTAGGGGTCAAACAGCTATCAAACAGACAGAGAAGTACCATGTTTTTTGGCCAATGGTTATGTAACACCAGGGTTTGAAATGAACTGTTTTACTCCCCGGCCAATTTGCCTACTACATTTTTTTAAGTTCCTGGCAATTCATAACTTCTACTACCCAAAATGAAAAAATAAATAAATAAACCAGATTAACTACGTCATAGCTTTATTATTTATAATAAAATTTGGATTTCTCGTTAATTTCTTATTCAAACAAAATCCTGCCATCCAGCCATCTCCTCCCTTCCTCTTCATCCTCATCACCAAAAATGTAGGCTATTTTATGTGGACGTTGGGATGTTGGAAAATAACAATGTCTTTTCTTTTGACCAAATGCTCAGATATCCTCAGAGCTCTCATCTTCAGAGTCCTCTGTATCAGCTTGCCACCTGGTATTAAAACTTCTAATTTTTTTTTCTTGGTTTCCTTCGTTGCTTGACGGGTCTTTCCTTTTTCACTGCGCAGAACTTCCCCAGCAAAGTGTAAACATAATAAGTAACCCGTCAAATTTGCTAGTGATTTGACAGCGTTACCCGCCACAGTTGATTTCATTTCAAACCCTGTGTAACACATAATGGTTTATGGTATTTTGAGTTCTGTATGATTTTTTTATAAATTTAAAATAAGTTTCTTATGCTCACACAGGCTGCATTTATTTGATCAAATTACAGTAAAAAAATATTTTGCAAAAGAAAATACAACAAAATTATATATTAAAATTAATATTAATACATTCATATTTTGAAATAGTAACACCATTTCAGAATAACTGTATTATGTTTGAGTGTGTTTTAAAATATAATTTATTCCCAAAATGGCAAAGCTGAATTTCCAGCATTAATACTTCAGTCTTCTGTGTTGCATGTGTTGAGATGCTATATTTGGCAATGTGAAGATAGTGACTTAAATCTTACACTAATTGCTCACATCGCTAGTTCCTCACAGCAAAGATCAGCAGCGCTCCAGAGGTAATTATATCTTTAACTCAAATTATATTGGTACTTTTAGAAGCGCTTTGCAAAAGCACTCTCAGTGAGACCGTTGTTTCACGCTAAACTCTCACTTTACTATGGTTTTGCTGATGATTTGAACAGTTCATTTGTTACCAAATGTTGCATGCTACTCCCTGTAGAAGTGCTAGACATCTTAGTTTTCTCTACAGCGTGAAACTGCTTATTGGTTTTCTTTTGTTTAACATAGCAGGAGTTGTCTGGAAATTACAGAACAAACACACACACATTTTGTTGAACTTCTGTGATTATGCACTAAAGACAAAAGCTGCATGTGTTCATCAGTCAACAAAGGGGAGAAAATGTTTGACAGAAAATGCTACTTTCCCGTTGTTTCATTCTGATTATGTAAACAAGACTGATGTCAAAAATGTATCATTTGTGCAGGGAAATGTTCAGCGAAGGCACTGAAGCGATGCACCCTCCTGAGACATTCAAACTTTTTCGACATGTCTCTGAATTCATACAGGTTAACCTGTCATACATTTCAAGAGTAACCAACATTACAGACTAGCTTTAATGACTGAATATCTTGTATTGTGGTGAGGCAGGTGTCTCCACTCGACAACTAAAAGAACATCTTATGTGAGCGCTTTAGAAGGACTGAAAAGCTCTCACTTGATTGATTGTGATGATCAGGCTCTGAAATATTTGTCTTTGTTAGTCGCTACATTCCAAATCTTCTGAGAGGTCATGAAGGAGATTGAAGATGCTGCATGCACTTTTTAGTATGTAATGGATAACATTTACATTTAATAATTTGGCAGATGCTTTCATCCAAAGCAGTTTACAAATTAGATGAGTTTCTAGTTGGTTTGATTGGTTGAAAGTATGGTTGAGGATGAGTGATAAATGTTTCATCAATATTCAAATTTAATTTTTGTACAATGTTATTTTAGTATTATTTATGTGCTATTATAGTATTGATTAATATTGTGAATTAGGATCTTTTTATATTTTCCATCATTTAAATTTTTAAATGTTACTTTTAGTAATTATGTTATCTGCTTTTGTCATTTCATCATTCAACTATCGAATCCATTGGCCTTAAACTTATTTTATTTCAGTTAGTTGCCCAAACATAGTTTCTGTTATTATTTCTTCTAATATTTAAATTGCATTTTATTTATTTTATGTTTTTATATTTAAAAGGTAATAATATTTATTTATTTTATATTTTTTATTTATTTTATATTTATTTTGCTGCTTGCATCAAGTACAAGGCTTGTGTACACCTGTAACTTGGAAATATTTTCAAAGTTTCAAAATTTTCTAAAAAAGTTTTAAAGTCAATGAAGAATTATCAATGAATAAAAATCCATAACAATTCTTCTGGGATAACCAGCTCATTTATGGTATTGCAAAAATGTTTAGTTTCATTGCATGCACGGCTTTTCTGTTCCACCACATTGTGAATGTGACGTGTGTGCTGTATGTGTGTGTGTGTGTTTATTGGCCATCGTGTCCCCTCTCTTGGCTGCTCATAAAGAGATTGCTTTATGCAGAGAAGCACAGTGGAGGAGTCTGCTTTGATCTTCTCCCCATTCCTTCACTCTACTCTTTCATCGCCAGGAACCCTCTCCCTCGCTCCCGCAGCCCCCTTTCTTGTCTCTCTCTCGCTTTCTGTCTCTTTAGCCTCCAGTCTGTTCTGCCGACTTCGCCCGATGGGAACTCGCACTGAAATGCCAAACAGCAGAACGGGTTATTTCCTGTAGTGATATGAAGACGCTAGGTGCCCTGGGCTTGGAGTGGGGTCTAAAGAGGAGAAGAGGGGCTTTCCACCATGTGCCGAGTCCCGGAGGAAACAAAGAGATCACATTCACGCAAATGAGCGGCAGGCCAAATTTACACCTTTTCCCTCCGTGTCGAAGCAGCTGTGATGGATCACGCTGATTCGGTCTTGTGCATGTGGCACATTTGTGTGAAGTTTTACAATGGCTGCGGGCTGCTTCATTAGTGGTCCACGCACATCCAAAGACTGCCTGTCAATTCACTATTAATGCAGCATCTGTGCAGGACTAGCGGTCGCTGAAGGGTGGGAGCAGTGAGCCCTGCAGGGAAGCTCTGACGGCCAGACACTGTTAGCCAGACGCTAACAGAGCAGCTAACTGTGGAGCGGGGCATGTGTGCCAAGTTTGGAGGCAATTAGGCTGCATGTCAAAACGGAATCTAGCTTTTGATTACCAAATGTGTATGTGAGCTGTTTGTGTATGAAGAGGACACAATGGAGAGATGAACATAAATACAGTCTCGCTACTGTACTCGTTAACTTCTTGCCTTTGACATAATAGATGTAGGCTATTTATAGAGACGATTACATGACTATGTAATGCTAACACTAAATCACCTGTAAAGGGGTACATCTAAGGTAATTTGAGGTTACACAGAGGCCAGCCATCCCATTCTATGTATACACATCTCACAGTGTATGCCGCCAGTTCGTTCTTCTCACCTCCCACACCTCTATTATCTCCTTTTAGAGGTGGAGTCATCTAGTTTTTTTGACAGGACCTTGTGCTTGCGCTCAAAATATGCCTTCCCCAAGCCCACATTAATTCCCTGGTGTCTCACAGAACTGTTTTAGACTAATTAGGGTCTCCGCCAATCCTCAGCAATTCCCTTCTCCATGGTTTTTTTTTTTTTTTTGGTTTTGTTTTTTTGCTTCAAGTTTCCTCAGCCAAACTCATCCGTTCACATTCAGTTAAAAGTTGCAGCCCTCACATAGTCATAATACTTGTGCTTTAGCACAAACTTTCTTTATCGGATTCAAGGTTGTTACGTTTCCCTTGTGAAAAGAGAACGGCTTTCCCTTGTGAATAAAGAACTGCGCTTAATTGTACTGAACGTGCAATTGTAGTGTACCTTCAAATCTGAAAATGTTTAGATAATATAATATTATTTAAATAAAAGGACACTTAAGTGTGAGACACTTTAATGACTATTTTTAGTCACTAAAGTACATTTTTAAAAAGTGCACTTTTTAAAAATGTCAAATTAAAAGTTTTACTTTCAAGTAAATACAGGTTAAATTTAAAAAAATTAGAATATCGTGCAAAAGTTCATTTATTTCAGTAATTCAACTTAAAAGGTGAAACTAATATATTATATTGACTCATTACATGCAAAGTGAGATAGTTCAAGCCTTTATTTGTTATAATTTTGATGATTATTTCTTACAGCTTATGAAAACCCCAAATTCAAAATTTGAATATTGTGAAAAGGTTTTAATAGCTGTAAGCCATAATCATCAAAATTATAACAAATAAGGGCTTGAAATATCTCACTTTGCAGTAATGAGTCTACTCTATATAATATATAAGTTTCACCTTTTAAGTTGAATTACTGAAATAATTAAACTTTTGCACGATATTCTAATTTTTGGAGTTTCACCTGTAATTATGTCATTAGGTATTTATAATAATCATGTTTTTAATCATAATTTTTTGATAATCATTTGTCGTGCTTTAAAGAAGTGTTTTGAGGTGTAGGCAGTATAATTTTAACTGTAGTGTTATTTAATTTCACATTTAAAGTTAATAATATATATAAAGTTAATAAGATATCATTTAAATTATATTTTAAATGTACTAAATTACAATGTCATCCTTACAAATGTGTATTTACAAATGTAAATAAATACACTTTAACCATATTTTAATGACAATAGAAATAATTAAGAAATTGCATGTAAAGATGTACTTAAGTCCTAAGTGGGTCAAAAAAGTTAAACTAATTGCATTCAACATAGATTTAAAAAATAGAAATTTGTATCTCATTTTAAATAAGATGCAGTTAAATGCCATTAACTTTAAAGGCATGGTAGGCAATTTGTCCCAGAAACATGTTTTGTTATGCTGGTTGAAAGTCTCTTCACATCCTTCAAGCAATCACCAAGTTAAATGGTCTAAATGTATTTATGTGTATATAATCCGTGGAAGGCGTAGGACCATAAAATGTTTGTCCAATCATTGCATTCGGTCCGAATGCAATGGTACGATGTCTGTCTGTCGACATATGCATTTCCGTACCGCCGCACACCCTGCTCGCGCCAACACTCATCCCAAGACGTCATATGACTGACGCTTTTGACCATACGTCAACATCCGACGTTTTAGGGTACCCTTTAACGTCAGTTAGATGACGATCCTAGGGGGTCATCTGACTGACGCTTTACCTTTAGCGTCAGTTAGATGACGCGGGTAGGTTTAGGTCTGGGGTAGGGTTAGGATTAGATAGCATCATCTAACTGACGTTAAAGGGTACCCTAAAACGTCGGATGTTGACGTATGGTCAAAAGCGTCAGTCATATGACGTCTTGGGATGAGACTGGGCTGCTCGCGCAGGCATCACACATCATCAGCACGTTATATACAATGAGTCAGTCACCGAGCACCGCAACCGATCTCTATTGTAAATGATCAAGCAAACTCACAGTAGGGCAAGTACACCTGGCTGCAGCCTGCAGATCGGGGCGGGGCTGCACGTGCAGCTCCGCCCATAACGCTTCTCATTGGTTAGTGGCAAAGTGATGACGTTGATCGAGGCGGGGCCGCACCTGGGGCGGGGCTCCATGTGCAGTCCCGCCCATAACGCTTCTCATTGGTTAGTGGGACACCAATGACGTCGACGCCACGGTAAACAGGAAATAGGGTTGAAAAACTCATGCGCTATATATCGCGCTGAAACCTCTCACTTAGATTTAACTTAGAGCTAACTAACTGTATATTCTGTGATGAGAACATAGAGACCACGGATCATTTGTTTTTCTTCTGCTCTTACAGCAACACATTCTGGTGTGACATGATTGGCTGGAGCCTTATCTCCAGTCTCACTAGAGATAACATCACATTTGGGATTATAATGAAAGACAAAAATATGAAATGCTTTTAAACACTTTAATTGTCTTGGGTAAATTTTTCATCCACAAATGTAAATGTTTAAAAACACAGCCTCTGTTTAGCCTACTGTCTTCAAGAGAGAATTTGCATTGTACTACAAATCCCTGTGGTTCATGAAGAAGAAAACAGCAAAAAAAACTTCTTAATTTTATCGATGCCTTAAAATTAATTGAAGCCCCTTAACTATTGTTTCATAACTGTTTCTTTATCTTCTGTTTTTTTATTTGTTTATTAGGCTATTTTAATTTTTATTATTTTACTTTAATTTACTCTTCTTTTCCTAAAGTTGTTTGTAATTTTACGTGCTCCGTTTCCTGTCAGTAGCCTACTTTCTTGTGAAATCTGACTAAGCCAGAAATTTTTGTCAATTTTACACTTCAATAAATAAATAAAATACTTAATTTGATAATAAATAAATAAAATGAAAAAATATCGCGCTGAAAGCGCGTGCATCATATTTGCGTTAAGTGGTACAGTAATGACGCGTCTTCAAACTGCACGCGCAAATTTGAAATAATACTTTAATAAAATTATAAAGTATTAAAAAAACTCTAAAGTAATAATGAAAGCAGCAAAAAGGAGTAGAGCGCATATCCACAGTTTTAACTATGCCTGATCTAAGGTAAACTTATAAGGAATTACAGAGTATTTTGTAATAATATCTGTGTAGTATTTTAAAAGTTTTTCACATTCTGTTGCACTTCACCATGTGAATTACAAAATTACTGTAAACATTAATGGCACCTTATATATTTCTTATTTGAATCATTCCTCTGTAATAGTTCTTGTTTATTTGTGTGCATTATATAGGTTATTATAAAACATTTATGCCAATAAAGTAGTTTGAAGTCAAACTACATACAGTACATTCTCAATCTCTGTATCCCATATTGTGCATGCCAACTCAAAAAACAAACTCATACCAGTGATAACTTTTATTATAATTGTGTAAAGAGATATGCACACATACAGATAATCACCTACACACACACACGTGCACACTCACGTACACTCACACACACACACACACACACACACACAACCGAGCAATAGCCCTCAACCCCCTTCTCGGAAGAAAATGCACGCAGGACTCCGCTTCTGCCATCACACACACACACCCAGGTGGGCAGTCCTTGTGTGTTTCAGCCATAGGTTTCAGCGCAGTGCAAGCACAGAGTCAACGAGTACGGCACCCGGACCTCTTGCTTATATTGTCTGGAAAATGCACTCCAGTTCACAACACCTAATTTAGATAAAATACAGAACAAACAATATTGAATCATTTTGAAGAAAGGCATTAACAGTACAGAGTCATACAAGGAATTTATTTTTTATACATTTTAAACATATTATAGGAAAATGTTGGACAAGATATACTTGAGTGTTATTGGCTTTGTCTGTCAAGTACCCAAGAGACTTACTTTGTTTATGAACAATATAAACTAGTTAAAGTTTGTCAAGACAAACTTTAATTTGGCTTGAGAAAGCCTATCCTAAAAGTTTTGAAGGCAATACAGTTTATCAGGCACAGACAGATGGATGGACATGGCAGATAGGCAGACAGAGATAGAAGGATAGATAGATTAGGATAGGATAGAAAATGATTTTTGATGTGGTAATACATCAGCTGTGGCGTGCTGGTGTACTGGCAGAATGGGCACTTACTACTGCAGTCTTTTAAACTGCTCATACTCCCCCTTGCTTAACACATTTGTGTGCATTTTTGCAGGGGGGAATGGCTTTTAAAAGAGCCTTTGAGTTATAAAGTAAACAACAACAAAAAATAGGTGAGAGAGATGGAGGACTAGAGTAAGAGTTAGACAATAATTAACACAGCAAAACAAAAATATATATAAAGTAAAATAGCAAAAGTGGTACCCAGGGAATATAAATGGGGATGACAATGCCAATGTTTTTATGTTCAATTAAATAAATGTATACTTATTAATAACAATAATATCAAAATATACATTTAACCAATTTATTTATAGAAAAAAAGTCCTACAATATAACTTTGTATATTGTTACTATTAACTCTTAAATCCTATTTTTCTTCTCCTGGTTCAGTTTTAACACTGTATTTCTTTTTAAGGGCCTTGTTTTAACACTATATCCTAATCCCACCAAAACTACACTATACACACACACACACACACACACACACACAGGCCTACGATGCTTTTGGGAAACCCTGCCCTATAGTTATTTGTGTGATATGGTGAGTAAAGTTACACAATCTTATTTTTACACCACTTCATTTTATCATCACACTAAACGCCTCTTCAGAATTAAAAATTTTAAATAAAATTAGAGGAAGAAGAAGAAGAGTAGCTTGCCTGTACTCACCTTGCTAGCAGCGATGAACAGCGGGAATGAAAACATGCTAGAAATCGATGTCATGAGTTCACGGGCGCGGCCCCACCTCGATCGACGTCATCACTTTGCCACTAACCAATGAGAAGCATTCTGCCCCAGGTGCACCCCCGCCCAAATCTGCAGGCTGCAGCCAGGTGCTTCTCCAGTAGGGCGACAGTTTGTGTGAATGATTGTTTTCACTCACCAACTGTTTGTTATGAATTTGAATGTTCATTCATAGCCTATTGACAACTTTGAATAAATTTGTTTACGACGGAGCCTTTGTTTATGCTCACTGGGAAACGCGAAGCTAACGTTATCTTGCTATTATTGTATGGGAGCTAAAGTTATAACCTCAGGTGGCAAAAAGTTTTATCGTGTTTTTCTGGTAATGTTTCTCTTTTTCTGCATTATATGAAAGCATTTATCTAACTTGGCGACATTACACCTTGAATGAAGTATCAGTAAAACTACAGGGGGAGGGGACGGGATGAGGAGGAGGGAGGGTCTAGCTTGCCTGCGTTTTGGTTGACAATACTTCGAACGTCAACAAGAAGTGACGTCACCCAACATCGCTTAGAGCACCTTTAAAGAAGACGTGGATTTTCAGACGCTCTGAAGGGAGGGTGGGATCTAATGCTTTCAAAGCTAACTTTGTTATTGCTAGCCGCTCCGAAAACTTCCTACCCTACCTTAAGTTTTCTCTTAAGTATATTCGTTTAAAGTCTATTTGTGTAGCTACTTCTTTTTCACAAGGGTTAGTCTGTACTGCCTTTAAGGGTCGCCGTGTTTCTCGACCCGAACCATTCTGCCGTTTGCCATCACATAAATCCATGTAACTTTGAGTTATCAGGCGAGTGATTAAATGTAAATCTCATAAGAACATTGGAAGCGTTGCATCCCATATTGCCCTCTCACACCCGGCATGCATATCCTTCCAAACTCCCTTCTATCAAGCTACGCTAATCAGTGCATCTGTCAGTCAGTCTACTGGGGCAAGCGAACAGAATTAACAAGCCTTAGATGGAGTATTACTGCAGCAATAAGAGCAGCTTCAAAGCTAATGCGCTAAGTCATACCAACGCTAGCAGAGCCGGGCTTAGCGTATGCAAAGCACAGGAATCCTAGTCAAGTTTACAGGCTTTGGAAGAATGGGTCTTAATCAAGTCTGAAGGGAATTTAAAGAGAGGGAAAGAGATGGAGACAAAGATCTAGAGAGAGAGCCCGACTGTTTATGTATGTGTACACACGTAGCCTCATGTAAGCATAATAGTGTTGTGTTTCTGCTTTACAGATGGTAGAGGAATGAGGTGATGAGAGATTTAGGAAGTGTTCTGTCACTTGGGCCTTAACTGCCATGCTGGACTTCATAGCTTCACATTATAACTAGCCTATATATAACAGACAGATGTATACAGTAAAATTAGCCTCCACAAATACACTTAGGAGTATTAAAGTTTTTGTCTTGCCCCTTGGTTTACCCCATGCATTTCTGGGTTTTAAATGGCAGTTCTTAAACTTGAGAAGTCCATGACATTCAATTAAAAAAAAATCCCTTGAGAAAGACCATGAATCACTTTATGGTAGTAATATTTTTCCTGAGGTTCTAACTGAGGCATGTCTTCCAATTTCTCCCAGCACTCCTGTGGATATTTCAGAGTGTGAGAATCAAGCTTTACATTCAAATCAAGAGCATTAAAATGTACTGCGTTTTACCCATTTAAAGAAATGTTCTGTGTTAAATAATTTAAATATAAAAAATATTTGCGTGTACAATAGTGCATTTACAATATGTGTCTATGGGGCATAGGCAATGCAGCAGGATGAATGATACCCAGTATACCAAGTACAGCCATGAGGCTTAAATAGTATATGTGTGAACATGCAGACATGTGATAACCTTGTCGGCGCAAACTCAATTCTTCCATGCCTGTCATGTATATCTATGTAAACCCTGCTACTTTAGTGTAATATGCATAAGGATATCAGAAAGGTGGTTATTAGAGCAGTCAAAGTATGATTTAGACAACTTTGCAGCTTGCACCTTTTTTTTTTACAGAAGAATGAATGTAAGTGCTTTACCTAAAACCAGCTGCACGTCTGCTTTTAAAGCATCTTTGCCCCATAGACTTTCATAAATGAATGTGCATTAATGGAATGTATTGTCTATGGTAACCGCCAGCATGCCACAGATGGTATTGATAGAGCTTAACTTGTTTTGAATGTGGAACATTCTTTCAAGAAGTGTTTTACGGGGTTGCAATTGGGCTATTTTACGCTTCTGCTGGTAATTTAGAAACTTTAAAGTACTACTGAATGTTCAGAAAATACATAAAATATTCAAATGACCAAAACTCAGACAAGCTCAATAATTTCCAAAAATATTTTTGCAGTGTCTACCAAAATGTTTTTGTTTTTTTTCCAGAAAGCATTTAATGAAATCGCTTCTGAAAGCAAGAATAGCAGTGTGTCAAAACATTGAAAGAGTTTTTATTTTTAAACATCAAAACATTCTTTATGCGCTAGGTCAGGTGCGATGTAACACTATAACAGCATCACTCGCCTCACAATTGTCCATCAGGGACTATTTGAGATCAAACCCTCTCTCTGGACACCAATTTACTGGGCCATAATTACTCTGTTCACAGCACTAACTGTTCACATCATTTGAGTGTGTGTGTATGTGTGTGTGTGTCTGTAAAGAGCTTTTTAATGCCTTCCATCAGCCCACATACCCGTAAGTCTGACCTTGGGAATGATTTTTTTTCTCACATAATATTATTAATGATCATTTGCAACTAATTATGTGATATTTAAAAGAACACAAATTACAGTGGGACATCCGCTTTAATAATGGACCATTCACAAAGCAGGAAAACACAAGGTCAAAAGAAGCAAATGATATTCAGAGAGCTGAGAAAAGAGGTTAAATGTATTTCAAAGCTCAGAAATGATAATATGGGTCTTACTGAGATTTGAATTAATAGCTTAATTAACACACAAAATTCGTCTCATTTGACAATCTGTGTCACCCGCTCGAGTACTTTGTAAGGTCTTACTGAACAGAGCAGCGACAGTATTTCCTCAGAGTTAGGAAAAATTATATATAATTAGTCGTGTGTTGGTTGGCACTATGGGTCAACTGATATGGGTTTTTCAAGTTTCCAATTTATAAAAAGCAGATATATGACATATATATATTGTATTATTTATGTTATATATAGAGAGGGAGCATACTTTCCAATAATGTTCAATTTGTTAACATTAACCTAGATTAATGTTGCCTTATTTTAAAGTGTGACCTATATGATTGAACTGATAAAATGCATATCTTGCATGCAATCTGCTAAATTATTAAAAATGGAGAGAGAGAGAGAGAGAGAGAGAGAGAGAGAATAAATATATATATATACATAAATAATACATAGACAGTATAAAGACAGTTTAACCAGTTTAACTGACTAATTTCAGCCAATATACCATCCCATCTCTATTGGCGCACAATACATAGCTGTGTTAGTCCCATTGCAAAATGAATGGTTCTTATTCATATCCTCACAATCACTTTCACAGATATATAATCACAGATTATTTTCCAGATGCACGGCATTACAGTTAAACAGAGATGCAGAGCTGTCTCTGTTCTGGAGAAACTGACATCCATCTCTGGATTAACTCTGTGGAGATAGAAGCAGCAGTGCTGTGTGTGTGTGTGTGTGTGTGTGTGTGTGTGTGTGTGTGTGTGTGTGTGTGTGTGTGTGTGTGTGTGTGTGTGTGTGTGTGTGTGTGTGTGTGTGTGTGTGTGTGTGTGTGTGTGTGTGTGTGTGTGTGTGTGTGTGTGTGTGTGTGTGTGCTCGTCTCTATGCGCTGTTGCTGGGGCTGATGCGAAGGTTAAGTGTGGATGAGTGATTTCTCTGAGAGAGTAGATTGTGCTGTAGTGCTGTACTGGCATATTCCTACATTAAAGTATAACAACCTAGTTGACCACAGTTGATAGAGAGAGGGAGACTGAGAGATGCACATCAATTTAACAAAAGTGGCATGTTTTTTTCAAAGCAAGAGAACTGTTTGAGGTCAGGTCCTCTCTTTTTCTACTGCCATCTCTTTTTTTCACTAGAATCACCGTGACATCAATATGCTCTGCTGCTAAAGTGCTGTGGTAGAGTCTGAGACGGAGTACAGTATACCCATATGTAACACACAAAAGAGTGAATAACTTTGACATAACACACACTTTGGCATAATTATTAATGTACAGGTAATTTATAATGTCAAGAAAGCAGGTGTAAGAGAACCTGAGCGGGGTTTGAGGGGTTGGTGGAGTCTTTCTGAAATACTTTCTGAGCTGCAAGGGTTTTAGAGCAGAACAGGTGACCATGTGCAGCAGAGGAAAGAAAGGCCAGTGGAAGATAAATCCAGAGAGAGGTAGGTGTGTGTAGGGGGGGGGGGGGTGGGGTGTGTGTGTGGGGTGGGGGTTCAGGGTTAAGCTAAATTCTGAACTAAAGAATTGGCTCCTTCATGAATTGACCACATCCCACAGAATGTTGAACTGGGATTTGAAATGGAATCAGGCAGTGGACTGTTTTTACAAAACATTAATGAATACATCGCCCTGACATTTACTCAACAAATTACATGTTTATATAAACTCAATTTAATATTGCCATCAACAAACAGATTTAATTTTTTTATATATAGCATCACAATTTTTACATGATTAGGCCTAAATATTTTATTTGTGTGTATATATATTAGGGGTGTAACGATACACGTATTCGTATTGAACCGTTCGGTACGAGGCTTTCGGTTCGGTTTTCGGTACGCATTTTTGCGGGTTGGACCATTTTTCCTGCCGACCAAAATTTTGTTATTTCAAATGTAGGCGCGTCATGTGTAGGCACAACATTGCCCAACATCAAAAGGCAAATGTAATGTAAGCGGAACGAAACCACTCGTTATTGTGTGGTTGACGCAATTCGCAATTCTCGCGTGCGCGTCGTGGAAATCTCTTGAAGTCTCGTTTCAGGCCTACAAGGAAGAAAAGGAATAGTCGAATAAAGTCGTTATTTTTGTTGTTTTTTCGCACAAAAAGTATTCTCGTCGCTTGATAAACTTATAGTTGAGCCACTGTTGCGACATGGAATATTTAAACATTTTCTTTAATGACTTTCTGGGCCGTCAAGTGTCATTCCCTTAGGGAGCCTATATGTAGCAGTCATGAACCTCTCAGATTTAATCATAAATATCTTCATTTGTGTTCCGAAGACGAACGAAGGCCTTACGGGGTTGGTACAGCATGGGGGTGAGTAATTAATGACTTAATTTTCATTTTTGGGTGAACTAACCCTTTAAGGCCCATCTAAGAATGTTAACTGTAAAGATAACTTAAGATTTAAAAGCTTGAGCTCTGTAAAGCAGGATGGATTCTGATTTCATTTTAATTCTACTGCAATGGTAAAATGGGGTTTCTGCAACACCAGACTGTCCCTCCTAATGTGATAGTGTGTTTATTTTCCAGGGCGTGGACCGTGAAATTTTACTTAGAGAGGAATAAAAATAAAACAGTACATTTGTTTTGTAAATGTTCACTAATGTGTGTAGCATAACAATATCAGGCATGTGTTTAACCTTGTTCACTCAGAATGAAAGCAGAAAGAAGAACAGAAAAGAGAGAGAAAGGCAGAGAGATGCAGGCTTGTGTTAATAGGATTGACTTGGCACATGAAAGAGACAGTTGTTGGCCCTGCATGTCTCTGAGAATTAACTCCACTTCACACACACACACACACACACGCACAAGTACTCAAGACACACACATCACTGTGTCTGTAATGACAACTCTGACTCTCTCTCTCATTCTCTCTCTTGCTCTAATGAAGGAGCTGGTGAAGGAATTATATGCAGGTGTAAAATGTGAATGAAAGGAATAGAATAACACACATTGATTCATGTAAATCCACTGCTGGAGATATTGGCTAACAAGAATGTCTAAGAAGAAAGTGGGGATGTGGAGAGGAATGCTTGCTTTCCCTGCTTTTGTGTGGCTAGAAGTTTCTACTGTCTGTCTCCTTTAGCATGGACGGCCAAGGAAAAGTTGAGCTCATGTGAATTTGTCATGCATTATTATTACAGTTGCAGAGTAAATAACTAACAGCTGCAGCACTATTAACGTACGTTTTTTCAGTAGTGTGACAGTAGCTGAGCTGCTTTAAAACAGTGTAACTTTTCCAGTAGCAGTGTAGCATGACAAAACACAACATCGGTGGTTTTTATGTCACAATACTTCCCATACAACTCTACAGCCAGACAAACAAAAGCAATAATCAGGCATTCTCTCCTAAACTGTCATCTCTCTCATATCATGTAGTGACTAAATGAACTGGTTCGAACAATAAGATACACAGACATATGAGTCATTCTTTCAGTTCCATTCTGTGATTTTTCAGGTATTTCAATACGATTTTAAACAGAAGAAAATATCTTTAACTGCTCATAAATAATCTGTAATAACATGTTTATTTCCTGAAAATGAAAATCGCTGGAAAAAAAATTATAGCCTAATAATGACAATAATAATACTGAATAAATAAAATGCATGTTAAATGATTAAAAAAAACACTCAAATGATGGCACTTCCTCTTCCTTATATTAATGGCAGTTATCTATTAATGTAAATAAGTAATGGACAAAAGACAGATTATTATTGTATTTTTGATGATGTCATCATTTTTTTAGTTGTTTTAGTTTAACAAATTTTCACATCAGACAAATTTTAACCCATAAGAACCCGGACCAATTTCCCCTTATAGGAAAATTATGGGGCATATAAAACAGACTAAATGGACCACTTAAAACATGTTTCTGCTGTTGTTTTTAAATACAACCACTCCTTGTCAAAGATCTGCGATGTTACATACATGTCACATTGGGCGTTTATGATAAATTTTTTATGTTACATATATGTCACATTGAGCTTTTATTTCTCATTTGGAATCATCAGTTTTCTTGCTAAATAACATTTTTTTCTGTTTATTTTCTTTTCCACAACATTTTCAAAATTATAACTTTTCTGGGAAGATACATTTAAAAAAAAAAAAACTTTTTCAGAAGTAATAGTTTTTGCATTTTATTTGTTTTGCCACATATTTTAAAACCACATAACTGTGACCTTTTCAGGTATACGGTTTAACCAGAAATACATTTTTTGATTATTTTTTCACAACTCGAAAATGTGCAAACTGAATAAAAGTAAATATGGTGTTTTTTACCAAAATATTTTCAAAATAGGCTACATTTCATTAAAGGGTAAACCCTAAACCAACTTTTTTTAGTTATTGATCTGTAAGACTGGGGCTTTATAATTAGCCGCTTTCCACTGCTGGGCCAGGGCCGAGCCGTGCTAGTGCGTGCCAGGGCCAGTCGCGTTTCCACTGTCACTTCCGGGGCTTGATCGGGGCTTCCTCAGGGCCAACGGCCAGGATTTCTGGCCCGTCGAATACCTTGGGCCAAAGCGGGCCAGCTCAGGCTAGACGCGTGCTCAAGGTAAAAGGCGGAGTTTATCGGTGTTATGGAACGTTATGATCTGAAGCAAGATGCACATTTCACTTTTTTATATCGCGCAAAATAATCGCTGCAAAGCTCTTCTGAGCATTTGGGCAGAAGAAAGGGTACAACGTCAATTTGACGGCGTGTGAAGAAACGAGGAAGTTATTAAATACATCGATGCTGAACTTTCTAAGCTAAGCATGCGGCGATCAACGCTTCAAGTTCAGGAAAAAATAGAAAAGTTGGGGGCGCAGTATTGTTCAAGGCGATTAAAACGCACAACGGACAAAGCGGAGCTCAGAAAAGGATTTTTCCATGGTTCGACTTGATGGACGTGTGTTGGGTCACCGTCCCTCTGTTAGTGACAACTCGCGAGACAATCGGGACACTATTGCAGTCACGGCCGGTGAGTTAATATACATGCTATCTTCCTAACTTAAAAAATAAATAAACTCATAATATCCGCTGAAATGGGTTGGGTTGTATGTATGACGTTTGATCCAGAAAGGCGTGTTAGGGGCGGGGTTTAGGGCAGCGCTGCGGGGCTACTGGCCCGGCAGTGGAAACGCAAGCCCGGTGCTTAAGGCCCGAGACCACTGGCTCGGCTCGGCTCGCTGTTAGCCCTGGCCCGGCCCTAGCCCGGCAGTGGAAACGCGGCTATTGCTGTTCATTGAATTCTTTGGACATATGGGTATAAAGTGTTTTAATTCTACAATATATGGTGTAAAAACGTTTGAGTGCTGCCCTCTTCAGGTTGAACGGTGGCTACTGCAGTTGAATTTTCCTATTGGAAGTTGTGGTGCCCTGTGACGTAAGCAGGCACCAGCTAACCATGCCCCCTTGCCTACAGAGAGACCTGTCTCATGTGCACACCCCTCCCCCATACCAACCTATTAATATTTTTTTGAAACAGAGTTTTTTGTAGCAAAATATTGTGTAGCACTAAAGTACTTGTAAAAAAATTATAATTATTTAATTAGTTTAAAATGATTATTTTAATTGGCTTATTCTTATCATTATCACGGATAGTTGCAGGTAAACAGCTTTTTACAGTCTATGGTAAACAGAGGAAGATGAAGAGGGAGGTTCCAACAAAAAGCTTTAATGACAATGGTCCAAATGACAGGCAAACAGGATGCAACACACACACTAAACATAGACGTGACCGGGACACTGAATGACGTTGAAGGAGAAACTTAAGTAGTGAATACAAACGAGGTAATTATGAGTTCATGTGTATCAGCTGTGTATCGTTACTGAAACCATGACGAACAAGTAGAGGCGGGAACTGGACAAAGGAACACATGAGATGAATGAAGATAAACTAAGTCCATGAAAACAATGAACATAACGGTGACAATCTTGTAGTGATTTAAATTATTTTTATTGATGGTAGTTTACCTGCTTTTAATTGTGAATAGCTTGTAGCTTGGCAAACTAGAGTTTTAAAGTTGCTTCCACCACACTCCTCATTCACACACAGGCTTCGCACACGCACGACAGGTGATTCGTTAAACACATAATGGATTCATGTAGGCCACCTCTCTCTGCTCTTCTAGCACATGCATCTGTGTGTGTGTGTTTAATACAAGTTCCCCTCTAAAAGCAGAGATAAGGTAATTTGTGCTAATTGCTATTCATGGATAGCAGCCTCGTTAGCGATGTGCACACACCGGAAGGCTTCTGCACTGCATGAGCGTTAGCTGTAATTATTGAGAGAGTGAGAGAGAGACGCAAAGACAAAAGTTCTCTGATGGTCTCCTCTGGCCTTGGTTACACCATAATGAATGTTATTCACATTATGTCTGTGTCTCTTATGTCTCTGTCAGCGCTCTCACAGAGGTGAACGGAAAACTAAGTGGATTATTGGGGGTAAAATGTTATGTCAGTCAAGCACAAGTTAAATTATAGAGTAATTTTATATTATAGATCTTATTTAGTTTTGTCAGGCTCTCATGTGGGTCTATCAGTGCGATCATACTGCTAAATAATTTTTGCGAAATCAATTTTGGTCAGTAGATTAGATAAACCATGATATAAACAAATAGGATTTCCCTTGTATGAGTTAATGTAGTCATCATTCAGCCTGAATAATCAGGCGCAAAGTAAATTGCTGGGAATAATGTTGTGGAACTAATCATATCTGATGAGTTTATGTAGCTGTTGTGCCTCTGTCTGATAACCTGTCTGCATTTGAATGCTTAGATTTATAACGGTTGTACTTTCTGTGTTTGATTGATGAATGTTTTTGCACTCATTCAGGTTTAGTTCTCTTTGAAAGCTTTCTGACAGAGCTGAGATTGATGGCAGAAGTACTGTCCCTCTGAGGCCGCCGTAGTAAATTTGCAGCAGTGTAAGTCTGCGGCTGCGTCCAAAATAGCATAATTTGAGTAGTTACTTAATTTGAATAAGTACGTACTTTGCCTCAATTAATGTATTTTCTATATAGCATGAATGTGTATATTATGAATTTAATTCGACTTACTACATTCACTACATTGTCATGTGACCTACCAGCATCAGTGATGGGTAGATCTTGAACGATTTGTTCATTTTAAAAGAATCTTTAATATGATTTGGGAATAACGAGTTGTCTCAGAGAGTGATTCGTTCATTTTGTGTTGACTGGGCATGTGCAACATCCTATATGTTCTCTACATGAATCAAAAATAATTAGTTCACCTCTTGAGTCTTCAGATTGTAATACATTGGTTGTTGTATGTAGAGCAGTTTGGACATGAAGTACCTATAAAAGCTTAAAGAGGCCATATTATGCCCTTTTTATAAAGTCTTGATTTTGTTTTTGGGTTAACTAGAATATGTTTTCATGCTTGAATGTTCAAAAAACACATTATTCTTCACATATTGTGCATTGTTACAGCACCTCTCTTCCCAGTCTGACAGTAACGCTTTGTTTAGTTCCTGTCTCTATGAAGCCTCTCCTTTCAAAAAGTGCAATGTGCTCTGATTGGTCAGCTGGACCAGTGTGTTGCGATTGGTCAACCGCTTCAAAAATGTTTCGGAAATGTCACACCTCCTTACCATATCCGCCAGTTCCAACACGTTTCTAACGCAACTTATCGGGGCCTCACCCCCTTTTTATATAAAACAAATTTACTGCAGCAACCATGCCATTTTAACTTGATTCTACAAGGGATTGAGCTCTTTTATTGTGACTCGTTTTTTCACAGGAGCGCAAGTGCAATGCTGTACAAGGTGAGCTACAGAGCAAGTGTACTGTGTAAGAAAAGCCAAGCATATGGAGCAACTTATGTGATGCAAATGTCAAAATAATAATAATAATTTAATTCGCTTTTTCTGGGACCTCAAAGCGCTTCACATATGGTAGGGGGGAATCTCCTCAACCACCACCAATGTGCAGCATCCACCTGGATGATGCGACGGCAACCATATTGCGCCAGAACGCTCACCACACACCAGCTTATTGGTGGAGAGGAGACAGAGTGATGAAGCCAATTAGTATATAGGGATGATTAGGAGGCCATGATGGACAGAGGCCAAGGGGCAAATTTGGCCAGGATGCCGGGGTTACACCCCTACTCTTTTTCGAAGGACATCATGGGATTTTTAATGACCACAGAGAGCCAGAAGAGAGCCTAAAAAATGTATTAATTTACAAATCATGCATAATGGTAAAAGTGTTTTGAGGTCATAACCAAGTATTGTGCAAGGAACCATGTCAAAATAAGTCAATAATCTGTCCCTGTAATCATAAGTTGTGTGAAAAGGAATATATGTGGTAATTTCAGCTGGAAAATGCAGTGAATTGTATAGGTATGTTTTGGGAGTTTTGCAAAAATGTAGGTAAAGGCACATTTTTCCAATAAGCCTATGTTGACTGTTGTCTATGGCTGTATTCCACTTTGCTCTACAGAAAAAAATTGTGATTCTCAATTTATCCAGAATTGTGCAGCCCTAATATACATCACAAATTCCTCCTCTTCCTAAGCTTCAGGAGTTGTAAAGCCCAAAAAGCATAAACTGATCACTTTAACACTTCAAACATCCATCAAAAATAGTACAACCTCAAGGAACTTCAGCATTATGAACTGTACTATGTTTTGGGAACACTAAATCCAATTTAGCACACCATTTAGAATAGTAGGCAAATTGGAACAAAGCCTAGGATAATATTTTCTATGTGTGCATGTACTGTACATGTTTGTGTGTTATTCTTGAAATAGAAACCTTTTCTTTTCTTCAGACACCTAAACAACAACCTCGAGCAAACACACACACACTCCCACATTTTTTTCTAATTTCTGTTGTTTTTTGGGTGTCTGTCTCTCTTTTGCCTTTCATGTTCAAAGCTGAGGGAATGAATGCATTCTCAGAGGAATGAGGTGGTTGTGTGGGGAGGGGGTCTATAATCAGCATGGCTGTGCGGAGGTGAAGAAAGTGCGGGAGCGTGGTGACAGAACAAATAAAAGAGAAAGAAGGGATTGCATAATTAAATGGGTTTGGCTGGCAGTCTCTGGCAAACTAAGATTGTTATGATTTTCTGGTCTATAAATATGACACTTTTATCCTTCCTGTATGGTTCTCCAGAATCAGCGCCATAAGTCATGTCGTTGATATAAAATATTAACATGCGTAAATCATAGTCATCATAATCATTATGTTCATGAAGATGGCTGAATTGATACTGTGGTGTCATATCCCACAGTATACATTTTATACAGTATCAATATTACAGTCAATTTTATGACAATTTTATACAGTATCAATTTTATACAGTGTCTCAGTATCTTTTATACACTGACCCTTATGCTGTGTTTTAATTTTATATCTTTAAGACTTATGTAAATGACCTCTGTTATGATTGGCTAACCTCCATATTGCGTAGCTGACACTGTAGTTCATCATTGCAGGCCAAGATCCTCAATACTGAGTATGCATTTATATGTAAATCATATGTAAATGTGCTCTGGTTGTCAATACCATGATGATTTGTAAATGACCTCTTTTTACAAGAGACTGTATTTTTGCCAGCTAAAATGTTTTAAACATATTTTTTTGCAACATATTTTGTTGGCTATGGAACAACATTCCTGCCAAAGAAACAGTCCATTAACCATTAAAGAAATAGTTCACCCAGAATTTCTGTCATCATGTAATCACCCTCATGTCGTTCCAAACCATTATGACAGGTCATCTGTGGAATAAAAAAGAAGGATATTTAGAAATATGTCTCAGGGTTTTTGTTTTGGTTTGTTTTATATTTTTTACTCCATACAATGAAAGTCTTTCAATATCTCCCACAAAAAAAAAGTAGTTCAAATTAGAAATGACACGAGTTAAGGATGAGTTAATTATAATAGAATTTTGGTAACACTTCACAATAAGGTTCATTAGTTAACATTAGTTAATACCTTTGTTAACATGAACTAAGAATGAGCAATACTTCTACAACATTTATTAATCTTAGTTAATATTAATTTCAACATTTACTAATGCATTATTAAAATCAAAGGTTGTATGTGTTAACATTAGTTAATGCTTCATGAACTAACATAAAAAATACATGAACAGCTGGATTTTTATTAACTAACATTAAAAAAGATTAATAAATAACAAATATATTGCTCATTGTTATTTCATGTTAGTTAATTCATTAACTAATGTTAACTAATAAACCTTATTGTAAAGTGTTACCAGAATTTTTATTTTTTAAGTGTATTCCTTTAAGAACCCTAAAAATTATAGGTTGAAAAGGTTGTTGTTCAAAACCTAACCCCAATCCTATAGCAATCTAATTGGTTGATACTGAAGAAATAATGTTCTACGGCCAAGAAGGATGTTGATCGCAGGGCATTTTGTGTATTATTCCGCTCCCTAGTTCTAGTGCCCTTGCAGTAGCAAGGGCCTTGATCAGCCAGACATTGGGACAAATATATCTTAATACTCACTATTAAAACATTGATTTTTATTACCAAAATCGCTGGCATGGCTTGAATTTGGTAGTGCATTCTGTGATTTTTCTAGTGAGTGAATGTTTCAGTACACTAGGCAGTGTACTTACTACTGAAGTAGGCAACAGATTCAGATTTTGCTGCATTTTGGTGTTTTATTTTAAGGACATTTTGCTTTGACATTGTGCGATAAAATGTCTGTGTTGTGTTGCCACTTGATGTCCAGTGTAAATTCTGGGTCTTGAAGCAAAATCAGTTGAGAAGCACTTCATTGTGATTGTCTACACAATGTACATCAAACTCTTGTATTTGAGAAGGGGAAAGAAAATCCTGTTATCCGTGATATGAGCCCTTATACTCAACACCTCTGTATTTTTCCGTCAGTGTTGTTGTGTTTGGTCCACTGGATGGCCATTATCTGAACTCCCCTGCATCATTCTGCTCACCTGGCTCACATGTCAAGAGCATCCCACTTTCTGTTCAGCTCCAGCTCTTCATTTACCCTCTCTCACCATCTCTGATCTCTACCTTATGTCCTTTCCAGTGCTCAAAGTAGAAGAAAACTTCCATAATACTCTGCTTGTTTATGGGTGTATATTTATTGGGGAGACCCGGGCAAGTTAACACATAGTGCAATTAGTCCATTTAGACAGTAGTCCAATAGACCAACCAGACACTTGGTTCCAAACACTTCCTAATTATGATTGTGTGTGTGTGTGTGTGTGTGTGTGTGTGTGTGTGTGTGTGAATTCTCTAATATTTTCATCTTATTTTATGTGATTTTGTGTTTTATAAAGTGAATACATTAGTAAGTAAAGTGTTCATGAAGGCGCACTTCAGAATCTCTGCATAAGTAGTAGGTCATTCTGGGGGTTTTTCGCCTACTGTTTTTCGAATACTATATTTTCTGACATACTACTCTTTTGGCATACTGTTTTTTGGCATACTAAGGAAACTTGCACTTTGATACCCGTTTTTCAAAAGTTAGTATTTTCAAGCCCTCAAAACGCCATTGTCGTGTAAATGAACTGCGAAAACACATAAAAAGTTTTCCGTTTTTAGTTGAAAACGGTGTCGTGTAAACGACCCTTAAGTTGGTTACCGTTGTGTCCAGGAGGGCCGGTACTTCGTTTGTGGATTACTCCGTTATCTGGATTTTACTGTTGACGATTTAACATGATCCAGGATTGTTAGGTTCTTCGAAATTCATCCCGGAGTTGCTGTCATAGCGACAGGTCAGTAAGCTCAAACCTGCTCGGGAGCATTTCATGTAAACAGGATTAGATTGCGTCTTTTTAAGCAGAGGTGATGCTTAAAGTCTGTCCCACCCACTGCTACTTTCTTACAAGAGTACCGTATTGAACCGGGGACAATTATAATTAAAACATTTATTCAAAAATAATATTATAATGTTGTGTGGTCTATCATAATATAGACACAGCCAGTTTTACTCACTGAGAGATTAAATTTGTGAGGGAATAATTACCTAATAATTTGATTGGAGTCTTACACATGATGTATTGTAGAGTTAGTCTAAGCCGTGCATTAATTTGAAGGGTGACAGCTATTTTGCGAGTGGCTTGATGCAGCGCAGGAGATGCACTTAAAAATGCTGTCTGCTGTGCCAGTTGAAAAATGTTTTTGACTCTTAAGAAACTTGAATTACTGCTGTCACATAACAAATCTGCTTTACAGCTAAAATTAAATTAATTGCTAATTACAACATTGAAATAAAAATGTAAAGCCTGTACAAATACTAGATTGGGAAATAATTGAAATGGTTGGGAATCATGTAACAAACAGTACACATTTAATTTATAACTTTTATGAACACACTAAACACAGTAATCTCAGACAACTTAATCCAGATATTTTAATCAAATTCGTTTGAACTAGAACCAAATTAGCCAAAGATCAGTTATCACGATTAGAAGATCTGGCATGTGTCAAAACATATCAGATGTATTAAGTGAGGTACGAAGAATGGACCCCATATTTTTCCTTTCTGTATCCTTGGGGTTCATGTTTGCATTAGTTGTGATTCATTGTTTGATCAATTTGCCACACCTGTTTCTGGTTTCCTCCCTTTGTTTATCCTTTGTATACACTCACCTAAAGGATTATTAGGAACACCATACTAATACTGTGTTTGACCCCCTTTTGCCTTCAGAACTGCCTTAATTCTACGTGGCATTGATTAAACAAGGTGCTGAAAGCATTCTTTAGAAATGTTGGCCCATATTGATAGGATAGCATCTTACAGTTGATGGAGATTTGTGGGATCCACATCCAGGGCGCGAAGCTCCCGTTCCACCACATCCCAAAGATGCTCTATTGGGTTGAGATCTGGTGACTGTGGGGGCCATTTTAGTACAGTGAACCCATTGTCATGTTCAAGAAACCAATTTGAAATGATTCGAGCTTTGTGACATGGTGCATTATCCTGCTGGAAGTAGCCATCAGAGGATGGGTACATGGTGGCCATAAAGGGATGGACATGGTCAGAAACAATGCTCAGGTAGGCCGTGGCATTTAAACGATGCCCAATTGGCACTAAGGGGCCTAAAGTGTGCCAAGAAAACATCCCCCACACCATTACACCACCACCACCAGCCTGCACAGTGGTAACAAGGCATGATGGATCCATGTTCTCATTCTGTTTACGGCAAATTCTGACTCTACCATCTGAATGTCTCAACAGAAATCGAGACTCATCAGACCAGGCAACATTTTTCCAGTCTTCAACTGTCCAATTTTGGTGAGCTCTTGCAAATTGTAGCCTCTTTTTCGTATTTGTAGTGGAGATGAGTGGTACCCGGTGGGGTCTTCTGCTGTTGAAGCCCAACCGCCTCAAGGTTGTGCGTGTTGTGGCTTCACAAATGCTTTGCTGCATACCTCGGTTGTAACGAGTGGTTATTTCAGTCAAAGTTGCTCTTCTATCAGCTTGAATCAGTCGGCCCATTCTCCTCTGACCTCTAGCATCAACAAGGCATTTTCGCCCACAGGACTGCCGCATACTGGATGTTTTTCCCTTTTCACACCATTCTTTGTAAACCCTAGAAATGGTTGTGCGTGAAAATCCCAGTAACTGAGCAGATTGTGAAATACTCAGACCGGCCAATCTGGCACCAACAACCATGCCACGCTCAAAATTGCTTAAATCACCTTTCTTTCCCATTCTGACATTCAGTTTGGAGTTCAGGAGATTGTCTTGACCGGGACCACACCCCTAAATGCATTGAAGCAACTGTCATGTGATTGGTTGATTAGATAATTGAGAATTGGAACTGGTGTTCCTAATAATCATTTAGGTGAGTGTATATAGCCCTGAGTTTAAAGTGTTCTCCAATCTAGTCTATGTCTTGTGGACCGTTGTTCTGTTTGCTGTGTTTTTGGTAATCTGACATCCTGAGAGTCTGCTGTTTTGATTTAGTGTTTAATAAAAATCAACTGTTGCGATGAGATCCAGCCTCTATTTTATCCGTGCTGCAACCTCAGCATGACAAAATATTTGTTGATCAAAAAATGTTGTCTTTAACATGTTTCATGAATTTTTACTTTTTTTAAATTTACTAAAAAAAAAAAGCTTATACAGTATAAATTCCACAACTGCACTGTGTCCTTTTTTCCAGGGCAATAATGGTGAAAAATAGCCATTTTAAAGCCAAGACTATAAGATTAAACTACTGTTTAAAATTTTGGGCTCAGTGAGTTTTATATTACATATATTTTGTTGTTGCAGACAACATGGAGATCCAGTACGGTGCTTTTCTCTTGTCTATGAAAGTTTGCGTAACAATTTGCCATGCGCTGGACTTTAATTAAAAATGATATTTTATTTTTGCCTTGATGCAGAGTGAATTTCAAACTTTCAGACAAAGCCTGTCCTTCAGATGCAGAGGGTGTCAGTGTTATCGCATCCCTGTCAGCCCTTGTGCACAATGATCTTGGTTTAAACTCCCTCATCACATGCTTCTCTCTTTTCACTCTCTTCACTCTCTCCGTCCTGCTGCTATTGATGTGATGACTTTCAGGAGGCCTCCCTGCATATTTATTTGTGAGAAGTGATTGGAGGTATCAGTGATATGCTTTGAAGCTGGGTTTTGAAGGGATGCATGTGTGACTGGGTGTCAGGTTCGAGTGAGGGGATGGTTATTGCATTTGTGTGCGTGCTAGTGTGTGTATTTGTAGGGGTTGCACACTTTTTGCATCAGGTTGATGGAGAGCAACTTACACCCATTGGAGTGATAGGGGTTTGATGTTTAATTAGGCCCTAGGCTCAGACATGTCTGATGGAAATGAATTTCTGTCTGTCTTTTTTGTATTTCTTTCTGTTACACTATGAAACTCTCCATGTTTTCATTTTGTTTTGCCAGGTGTGTGTGTGTGTGTGTGTGTGTGTGTGTGTGTGTGTGTGTGTGTGTGTGTGTGTGTGTGTGTGTGTGTGTGTGTTCACTACAAATGACATTCATACTCAATATTTTTATTATTGAATAAAATATTAAACTTATAGAGTCCAACAATCTGTAATAAAAAAAGGAAATCATAATTTACTTTAATGTCCTTCAAAACCTGTTTTTTTTAAAGATATTTTGTTGGATGTCCCATCTGCTCTTTTCCGCAAAGCAAAAGTAGTTTTGTCTTTATATTATAATACTGTTGTATTATTGTCTTTGAAATATGGTTAAAGTGTACTGCCGAATGTACTGACAAGGATTTATAGTCAATCAAAATATTTTTCTATTGAAACTTGTATGGCATGTATTTAAATATTTGTAAATACCCATTTGTAATGATAACATTGCAATTTAAGACCTTCAAAATATAATAACTTTAAATGTAATGTTAGATAACAATACAGTTAAAATTATAATCAAGTACTCTCCACACCTCAAAATAACTGTACTTCTTTGAAGCACAACAAAAGATTATTAAAACAATGGTTTAAATGTAGGCCTACTTTTAATTTGACATTATTGTAAAGTGCACTTTTTAAAAGTTTTTAAAAGTATGTTAATGAACAGTCAGGAATGTGTATGCTCTATGTACACTTATGGCCTTTTATTTCATAAATTATATTATATGCAAGTGCAGTTTTTAAACATATACTTTTAGGATTTGAAGTACATTATGATGAGGGCATATTCAATACAACTTAGCATGCTGATTTTTCACAAGGGAAAACATGAACTTTAACACAAGTATAAGTATACGCTTGTTGCCAAGGTTCCAGGACTTGAGAATATGTTTATGAGTGTGTGTATGTTGGTGAACTTTGTTGGATATAAGCAGAATTTGTTCAGAACTACTTGCAGAACTTTTGTAGGTACTATGAGACCCACAAGAGCAGGAATCAAACTAAAGCAGAAGGCAAGAGAGAGAGAGAATGCTGAGAACGACAGATGAAGGAGCGATGCAAGGAGAGGGAAGGAAACAAAAGGAGCGCTTTAGACTCGATACCCAGAGGCTTTTAAGCTGCAAATAAAAATAAAGCCATGCTAATCTTGCCTGTGTTTAAAAATGATAGAAAATACAGCCCTGGAGTAGCAACATAAGCTTTCATTCAGCCCAACAGAGGAATCAATTTGAGACCAAACATATCACACATACACACTTTAGTGCAATAGGGCCTCGACCATGTGCGGCACAGACATGCTAACACATTAATGCCGCAGTGGGACCTTGGAAATCACACGTACACACACAAATACACACAACCACAAACTCACCCACTCACCTTTTAAATCTCCTTGGTTTTGTACTACAAGAACTCAAACAGAGAGGAAAATAATAGAGAATAGTAGAATGTCCTTTATTTCACCTGTGAAAAAGGTGCTGTTTTGGATTTATTTGTGTTCATTTATGATTAGTTGTAAATAAAAGTAATAAAC